>CAXKVY010004066.1:0-572562 GCA_964058915.1 Tetropium fuscum | reverse complement strand
CTCCTTCATATGCAGAAAACTCCTACACGATAGAAAAGACGTTCAAGAGAAAACGGTCTATGTTTTACTGCAATCAGTATGCAGCAGAGCTTTCGAAAAGTACCCAATTAATATACACGTCAATTCGAACGCATTTGTACGCAAAGTATCAATCCGCGGGCTATATAAGGCACTTCGCGATGTCTATCCATGTTCTATACCATGCCAATGTAACTATTATATCTTGGCGTTCGCATAGAGCACCTAGAGTTGTGACCTTGACCGCTCCTTCATAAGTAGATAACTACTACACAACAGAAAAGACGTACAAGTGAAAATGGATTTAGTTTTACTGCAATTACCATGCAGCAGAGCTGCCAAATAATGCCCAGATAATATACGCGTTAATTCTAATGCGTTTTGTAAACAAAGCAGCAATCCGTGGGCTATTAAGGACACTTTGCGATGCCTATCC
The DNA here is from genome assembly GCA_964058915.1 of Tetropium fuscum. Lineage (NCBI taxonomy): Eukaryota > Metazoa > Arthropoda > Insecta > Coleoptera > Cerambycidae > Tetropium > Tetropium fuscum. The sequence goes on along the minus strand of CAXKVY010004066.1, from coordinate 572,108 downwards.
ATTTTCTATACCATGCCAATGTAACTATCATATCTTAGCGTTCGCATACAGCACCTAGAGTTGTGACCTTGAACGCTCCTTCATAAGTAGATAACTCCTACACGATAGAAAAGACGTTCAAGAGAAGACGGTCTAAGTTTTACTGCAATTAGTATGCAGCAGAGCTTTCAAAAAGTACCCAATTAATATACACGTCAATTCGAACGCGTTTTGTAGGCAAAGTAGCAATCCGCGGGCTATATAAGGCACTTCGCGATGTCTATCCATGTTCTATACCATGCCAATGTAACTACCATATCTTAGCGTTCGCATAGAACACCTAGAGTTGTGACCTTGAACGCTCCTTCATAAGTAGATAACTCCTACACGATAGAAAAGACGTTCAAGAGAAAACGGTCTATGTTTTACTGCAATTAGTATGCAGCAGAGCTTTCGAAAAGTACCCAATTAATATACACGTCAATTCGAACGCGTTTTGTACGCAAAGTATTAATCCGTGGACTATATAAGGCACTTCGCGATGTCTATCCATGTTCTATACCATGCAAATGTAACTATGATATCTTAGCGTTCGCATAGAGCACCTAGAGTTGACTAGAGACCTTGACCGCTCCTTCATAAGTAGATAACTACTACACAATAGAAAAGACGTTCAAGAGAAAACGGTCTATGTTTTACTGCAATTAGTATGCAGCAGAGCTTTCGAAAAGTACCCAATTAATATACACGTCAATTCGAACGCGTTTTGTACGCAAAGAATCAATCCGCGGGCTATATAAGGCACTTCACGATGTCTATCCATGTTCTATACCATGCCAATGTAACTATCATATCTTGGCGTTCGCATAGAGCACCTAGAGTTGTGACCTTGACCGCTCCTTCATAAGTAGATAACTACTACACAACAGAAAAGACGTACAAGTGAAAATGGATTTAGTTCTACTGCAATTACCATGCAACAGAGCTGCCAAATAATGCCCAGATAATATACGCGTCAATTCTAATTCATTTTGTAAACAAAGCAGCAATCCGTGGGCTATTAAGAACACTTCGCGATGCCTATCCATTTTCTATACCATGCCATTGTAACTACCATATCTTAGCGTTTGCATACAGCACCTAGAGTTGTGACCTTGAACGCTCCTTCATATGTAGATAACTCCTACACGATAGAAAAGACGTTCAAGAGAAAACGGTCCATGTTTTACTGCAATTAGTATGCAGCAGAGCTTTCGAAAAGTACCCAATTAATATACACGTCAATTCGAACGCGTTTTGTACGCAAAGTATCAATCCGCGGGCTATATAAGGCACTTCACGATGTCTATCCATGTTCTATACCATGCCAATGTAACAATCATATCTTGGCGTTCGCATAGAGCACCTAGAGTTGTGACCTTGACCGCTCCTTCATAAGTAGATAACTACTACACAACAGAAAAGACGTACAAGTGAAAATGGATTTAGTTTTACTGCAATTACCATGCAGCAGAGCTGCCAAATAATGCCCAGATAATATACGCGTTAATTCTAATGCGTTTTGTAAACAAAGCAGCAATCCGTGGGCTATTAAGGACACTTTGCGATGCCTATCCATTTTCTATACCATGCCAATGTAACTATCATATCTTAGCGTTCGCATACAGCACCTAGAGTTGTGACCTTGAACGCTCCTTCATAAGTAGATAACTCCTACACGATAGAAAAGACGTTCAAGAGAAGACGGTCTAAGTTTTACTGCAATTAGTATGCAGCAGAGCTTTCAAAAAGTACCCAATTAATATACACGTCAATTCGAACGCGTTTTGTAGGCAAAGTAGCAATCCGCGGGCTATATAAGGCACTTCGCGATGTCTATCCATGTTCTATACCATGCCAATGTAACTACCATATCTTAGCGTACGCATAGAGCACATAGATTTGTGACCTTGAACGCTCCTTCATAAGTAGATAACTCCTACACGATAGAAAAGACGTTCAAGAGAAAACGGTCTAAAATTTACTGCAATTAGTATGCAGCAGAGCTTTCAGAAAATGCCCAAATAATATACACGTTAATTCGAATCCGTTTTGTACGCAAAGTAGCAATCCGCGGGCAATATAAGGCACTTAGCGATGTCTATCTATGTTCTATACCATGCCAATGTAACTATCATATCTTAGCGTTCGCATAGAGCTCCTAGAGTTGTGACCTTGAACGCTCCTTCATAAGTAGATATCTCCTACACGATATAAAAGACGTACAATAGAAAACGGACTAAGTTTAACTGCAATTAGCATGCAGCAGAGCTGCCAAATAATGCCCAAATAATTTACGCGTAAATTCGAATGCGTTTTGTAAACAAAGCAGCAATCCGTGGTCTATTAAGGACACTTCGCGATGCCTATCCATTTTCTATACCTTGCCATTGTAACTACCATATCTTAGCGTTCGCATACAGTACCTAGAGTTGTGACCTTGAACGCTCCTTCATAAGTAGATAACTCCTACACGATAGAAAAGACGTTCAAGAGAAAACGGTCTAAGTTTTACTGCAATTAGTATGCAGCAGAGCTTTCAGAAAATGCCCAAATAATATACACGTTAATTCTAACACGTCTTGTACGCAAAGTAGCAATCCGCGGGCAATATAAGGCACTTAGCGATGTCTATCTATGTTCTATACCATGTCAATGTAACTATCATATCTTAGCGTTCGCATACAGCACCTAGAGTTGTGACCTTGACCGCTCCTTCATAAGTATATAACTCCTACACGATAGAAAAGACGTTCAAGAGAAAACGGTCTATGTTTTACTGCAATTAGTATCCAGCAGAGCTTTCAAAAAGTACCCAATTAATATACACGTCAATTCGAACGCGTTTTGTACGCAAAGTATTAATCCGCGGACTATATAAGGCACTTCGCGATGTCTATCCATGTTCTATACCATGCCAATGTAACTATCATATCTTAGCGTTCGCATAGAGCACCTAGAGTTGTGACCTTGACCGCTCCTTCATAAGTAGATAACTACTACACAATAGAAAAGACGTACAAGTGAAAATGGATTTAGTTTTACTGCAATTACCATGCAGCAGAGCTGCCAAATAATGCCCAGATAATATACGCGTCAATTCTAATTCATTTTGTAAACAAAGCAGCAATCCGTGGGCTATTAAGGACACTTCGCGATGTCTATCCATGTTATATACCATGCCAATGGAACTATCATATCTTAGCGTTCGCATAGAGCACCTAGAGTTGTGACCTTGAACGCTCCTTCATAAGTAGATAACTACTACACAATAGAAATGACGTACAAGTGAACATGGATTTAGTTTTACGGCAATTAGCATGCAACAGAGCTGCCAAATAATGCCCAGATAATATACGCGTTAATTCTAATGCGTTTTGTAAACAAAGCAGCAATCCGTGGGCTATTAAGGACACTTTGCGATGCCTATCCATTTTCTATACCATGCCAATGTAACTATCATATCTTAGCGTTCGCTCACAGCACCTAGAGTTGTGACCTTGAACGCTCCTTCATAAGTAGGTAACTCCTACACGATAGAAAAGACGTTCAAGAGAAGACGGTCTATGTTTTACTGCAATTAGTATGCAGCAGAGCTTTCGAAAAGTACCCAATTAATATACACGTCAATTCGAACGCGTTTTGTACGCAAAGTATCAATGCGCGGGCTATATAAGGCACTTCGCGATGTCTATCCATGTTCTATACCATGCCAATGTAACTATCATATCTTGGCGTTCGCATAGAGCACCTAGAGTTGTGACCTTGACCGCTCCTTCATAAGTAGATAACTACTACACAATAGAAAATACGTACAAGTGAAAATGGATTTAGTTTTACTGCAATTACCATGCAGCAGAGCTGCCAAATAATTCCCAGATAATATACGCGTTAATTCTAATGCGTTTTGTAAACAAAGCAGCAATCCGTGGTCTATTAAGGACACTTCGCGATGCCTATCCATTTTCTATACCATGCCATTGTAACTACCATATCTTAGCGTTCGCAAACAGTACCTAGAGTTGTGACCTTGAACGCTCCTTCATAAGTAGATAACTACTACACAATAGAAAAGACGTACAAGTGAACATGGATTTAGTTTTACGGCAATTAGCATGCAGCAGAGCTGCCAAATAATGCCCAGATAATATACGCGTTAATTCTAATGCGTTTTGTAAACAAAGCAGCAATCCGTGGGCTATTAAGGACACTTTGCGATGCCTATCCATTTTCTATACCATGCCATTGTAACTACCATATCTTAGCGTTTGCATACAGCACCTAGAGTTGTGACCTTGAACGCTCCTTCATATGTAGATAACTCCTACACGATAGAAAAGACGTTCAAGAGAAAACGGTCTATGTTTTACTGCAATTAGTATGCAGCAGAGCTTTCGAAAAGTACCCAATTAATATACACGTCAATTCGAACGCGTTTTGTACGCAAAGTATCAATCCGCGGGCTATATAAGGCACTTCGCGATGTCTATCCATGTTCTATACCATGCCAATGTAACTATCATATCTTGGCGTTCGCATAGAGCACCTAGAGTTGTGACCTTGACCGCTCCTTCATAAGTAGATAACTACTACACAATAGAAAAGACGTACAAGTGAAAATGGATTTAGTTTTACTGCAATTACCATGCAGCAGAGCTGCCAAATAATTCCCAGATAATACACGCGTTAATTCTAATGCGTTTTGTAAACAAAGCAGCAATCCGTGGGCTATTAAGAACACTTTGCGATGCCTATCAATTTTCTATACCATGCCAATGTAACTATCATATCTTGGCGTTCGCATAGAGCACCTAGAGTTGTGACCTTGAACGCTCCTTCATAAGTAGATAACTACTACACAATAGAAATGACGTACAAGTGAACATGGATTTAGTTTTACGGCAATTAGCATGCAACAGAGCTGCCAAATAATGCCCAGATAATATACGCGTTAATTCTAATGCGTTTTGTAAACAAAGCAGCAATCCGTGGGCTATTAAGGACACTTTGCGATGCCTATCCATTTTCTATACCATGCCAATGTAACTATCATATCTTAGCGTTCGCTCACAGCACCTAGAGTTGTGACCTTGAACGCTCCTTCATAAGTAGGTAACTCCTACACGATAGAAAAGACGTTCAAGAGAAGACGGTCTATGTTTTACTGCAATTAGTATGCAGCAGAGCTTTCGAAAAGTACCCAATTAATATACACGTCAATTCGAACGCGTTTTGTACGCAAAGTATCAATGCGCGGGCTATATAAGGCACTTCGCGATGTCTATCCATGTTCTATACCATGCCAATGTAACTATCATATCTTGGCGTTCGCATAGAGCACCTAGAGTTGTGACCTTGACCGCTCCTTCATAAGTAGATAACTACTACACAATAGAAAAGACGTACAAGTGAAAATGGATTTAGTTTTACTGCAATTACCATGCAGCAGAGCTGCCAAATAATTCCCAGATAATACACGCGTTAATTCTAATGCGTTTTGTAAACAAAGCAGCAATCCGTGGGCTATTAAGAACACTTTGCGATGCCTATCAATTTTCTATACCATGCCAATGTAACTATCATATCTTAGCGTTCACATACAGCACCTAGAGTTGTAACCTTGAACGCTCCTTCATAAGTAGGTAACTCCTACACGATAGAAAATTAGTTCAAGAGAAGACGGTCTAAGTTTTACTGCAATTAGTATGCAGCAGAGCTTTCAAAAGTACCCAATTAATACACACGTCAATTCGAACGCGTTTTGTAGGCAAGGTAGCAATCCGCGGGCTATATAAGGCACTTCGCGATGTCTATCCATGTTCTATACCATGCCAATGTAACTACCATATCTTAGCGTTCGCATGGAGCTCCTAGAGTTGTGACCTTGAACGCTCCTTCATAAGTAGATATCTCCTACACGATATAAAAGACGTACAATAGAAAACGGACTAAGTTTAACTGCAATTAGCTTGCAGCAGAGCTGCCAAATAATGCCCAAATAATATACGCGTTAATTCGAATGCGTTTTGTAAACAAAGCAGCAATCCGTGGTCTATTAAGGACACTTCGCGATGCCTATCCATTTTCTATACCATGCCATTGTAACTACCATATCTTAGCGTTCGCAAACAGTACCTAGAGTTGTGACCTTGAACGCTCCTTCATAAGTAGATAACTCCTACACGATAGAAAAGACGTTCAAGAGAAAACTGTCTAAGTTTTACTGCAATTAGTATGCAGCAGAGCTTTCAGAAAATGCGCAAATAATATACACGTTAATTCGAACCCGTCTTGTACGCAAAGTAGCAATCCGCGGGCAATATAAGGCACTTGGCGATGTCTATCTATGTTCTATACCATGCCAATGTAACTATCATATCTTAGCGTTCGCATACAGCACCTAGAGTTGTGACCTTGAATGCTCCTTCATAAGTAGATAACTCCTACACGATATAAAAGACGTACAATAGAAAACGGACTAAGTTTAACTGCAATTAGCATGCAGCAGAGCTGCCAAATAATGCCCAAATAATATACGCGTTAATTCGAATGCGTTTTGTAAACAAAGCAGCAATCCGTGGTCTATTAAGGACACTTCGCGATGCCTATCCATTTTCTATACCATGCCATTGTAACTACCATATCTTAGCGTTCGCATACAGTACCTAGAGTTGTGACCTTGAACGCTCCTTCATAAGTAGATAACTCCTACACGATAGAAAAGACGTTCAAGAGAAAACGGTCTAAGATTTACTGCAATTAGTATGCAGCAGAGCTTTCAGAAAATGCCCAAATAATATACACGTTAATTCGAATCCGTTTTGTACGCAAAGTAGCAATCCGCGGGCAATATAAGGCACTTAGCGATGTCTATCTATGTTCTATACCATGCCAATGTAACTATCATATCTTAGCGTTCGCATAGAGCTCCTAGAGTTGTGACCTTGAACGCTCCTTCATAAGTAGATATCTCCTACACGATATAAAAGACGTACAATAGAAAACGGATTAAGTTTTACTGCAATTAGTATGCAGCAGAGCTTTCAGAAAATGCCCAAATAATATACACGTTAATTCGAACCCGTCTTGTACGCAAAGTAGCAATCCGCGGGCAATATAAGGCACTTAGCGATGTCTATCTATATTCTATACCATGCCAATGTAACTATCATATCTTAGCCTTCGCATACAGCACCTAGAGTTGTGACCTTGAACGCTCCTTCATAAGTAGATAACTCCTACACGATAGAAAAGACGTTCAAGAGAAAACGGTCTATGTTTTACTGCAATTAGCATGCAGCAGAGCTGCCAAATAATGCCCAAATAATATACGCGTTAATTCGAATGCGTTTTGTAAACAAAGCAGCAATCCGTGGTCTATTAAGGACACTTCGCGATGCCTATCCATTTTCTATACCATGCCATTGTAACTACCATATCTTAGCGTTCGCATACAGTACCTAGAGTTGTGACCTTGAACGCTCCTTCATAAGTAGATAACTCCTACACGATAGAAAAGACGTTCAAGAGAAAACGGTCTAAGATTTACTGCAATTAGTATGCAGCAGAGCTTTCAGAAAATGTCCAAATAATATACACGTTAATTCGAATCCGTTTTGTACGCAAAGTAGCAATCCGCGGGCAATATAAGGCACTTAGCGATGTCTATCTATGTTCTATACCATGCCAATGTAACTATCATTTCTTAGCGTTCGCATAGAGCTCCTAGAGTTGTGACCTTGAACGCTCCTTCATAAGTAGATATCTCCTACACGATATAAAAGACGTACAATAGAAAACGGACTAAGTTTTACTGCAATTAGTATGCAGCAGAGCTTTCAGAAAATGCCCAAATAATATACACGTTAATTCGAACCCGTCTTGTACGCAAAGTAGCAATCCGCGGGCAATATAAGGCACTTAGCGATGTCTATCTATATTCTATACCATGCCAATGTAACTATCATATCTTAGCCTTCGCATACAGCACCTAGAGTTGTGACCTTGAACGCTCCTTCATAAGTAGATAACTCCTACACGATAGAAAAGACGTTCAAGAGAAAACGGTCTATGTTTTACTGCAATTAGCATGCAGCAGAGCTGCCAAATAATCCCAAATAATATACGCGTTAATTCGAATGCGTTTTGTAAACAAAGCAGCAATCCGTGGTCTATTAAGGACACTTCGCAATGCCTATCCATTTTCTATACCATGCCATTGTAACTACCATATCTTAGCGTTCGCATACAGTACCTAGAGTTGTGACCTTGAACGCTCCTTCATAAGTAGATAACTCCTACACGATAGAAAAGACGTTCAAGAGAAAACGGTCTAAGATTTACTGCAATTAGTATGCAGCAGAGCTTTCAGAAAATGCCCAAATAATATACACGTTAATTCGAATCCGTTTTGTACGCAAAGTAGCAATCCGCGGGCAATATAAGGCACTTAGCGATGTCTATCTATGTTCTATACCATGCCAATGTAACTATCATATCTTAGCGTTCGCATAGAGCTCCTAGAGTTGTGACCTTGAACGCTCCTTCATAAGTAGATATCTCCTACACGATATAAAAGACGTACAATAGAAAACGGACTAAGTTTTACTGCAATTAGTATGCAGCAGAGCTTTCAGAAAATGCCCAAATAATATACACGTTAATTCGAACCCGTCTTGTACGCAAAGTAGCAATCCGCGGGCAATATAAGGCACTTAGCGATGTCTATCTATATTCTATACCATGCCAATGTAACTATCATATCTTAGCCTTCGCATACAGCACCTAGAGTTGTGACCTTGACAGCTCCTTCATAAGTAGATAACTACTACACAATAGAAAAGACGTACAAGTGAAAATGGATTTAGTTTTACTGCAATTACCATGCAGCAGAGCTGCCAAATAATGCCCAGCTAATATACGCGTTAATTCTAAGGCGTTTTGTAAACAAAGCAGCAATCCGTGGGCTATTAAGGACACTTTGCGATGCCTATCCATTTTCTATACAATGCCAATGTAACTATCATATCTTAGCGTTCGCATATAGCACCTAGAGTTGTGACCTTGAACGCTCCTTCATAAGTAGGTAACTCCTACACGATAGAAAAGACGTTCAAGAGAAGACGGTCTAAGTTTTACTGCAATTAGTATGAAGCAGATCTTTCAAAAAGTACCCAATTAATATACACGTCAATTCGAACGCGTTTTGTAGGCAAAGTAGCAATCCGCGGGCAATATAAGGCACTTAGCGATGTCTATCTATGTTCTATACCATGCCAATGTAACTATCATATCTTAGCGTTCGCATGGAGCTCCTAGAGTTGTGACCTTGAACGCTCCTTCATAAGTAGATATCTCCTACACGATATAAAAGACGTACAATAGAAAACGGACTAAGTTTAACTGCAATTAGCATGCAGCAGAGCTGCCAAATAATGCCCAAATAATATACGCGTTAATTCGAATGCGTTTTGTAAACAAAGCAGCAATCCGTGGTCTATTAAGGACACTTCGCGATGCCTATCCATTTTCTATACCATGCCATTGTAACTACCATATCTTAGCGTTCGCATACAGTACCTAGAGTTGTGACCTTGAACGCTCCTTCATAAGTAGATAACTCCTACACGATAGAAAAGACGTTCAAGAGAAAACCGTCTAAGTTTTACTGCAATTAGTATGCAGCAGAGCTTTCAGAAAATGCCCAAATAATATACACGTTAATTCGAACCCGTCTTGTACGCAAAGTAGCAATCCGCGGGCAATATAAGGCACTTAGCGATGTCTATCTATGTTCTATACCATGCCAATGTAACTATCATATCTTAGCGTTCGCATACAGCACCTAGAGTTGTGACCTTGAACGCTCCTTCATAAGTAGATAACTCCTACACGATAGAAAAGACGTTCAAGAGAAAACGGTCTAAGATTTACTGCAATTAGTATGCAGCAGAGCTTTCAGAAAATGCCCAAATAATATACAAGTTAATTCGAATATGTTTTGTACGCAAAGTAGCAATCCGCGGGCAATATAAGGCACTTAGCGATGTCTATCTATGTTCTATACCATGCCAATGTAACTATCATATCTTAGCGTTCGCATGGAGCTCCTAGAGTTGTGACCTTGAACGCTCCTTCATAAGTAGATATCTCCTACACGATATAAAAGACGTACAATAGAAAACGGACTAAGTTTAACTGCAATTACCATGCAGCAGAGCTGCCAAATAATGCCCAGTTAATATACGCGTTAATTCTAAGGCGTTTTGTAAACAAAGCAGCAATCCGTGGGCTATTAAGGACACTTTGCGATGCCTATCTATTTTCTATACCATTCCAATGTAACTATCATATCTTAGCGTTCGCATACAGCACCTAGAGTTGTGACCTTGAACTCTCCTTCATAAGTAGGTAACTCCTACACGATAGAAAAGACGTTGAAGAGAAAACGGTTTAAGTTTTACTGCAATTAGTATGCAGCAGAGCTTTCAAAAAGTACCCAATTAATTAATATACACGTCAATTCGAACGCGTTTTGTACGCAAAGTAGCAGTCCGCGGGCTATATAAGGCACTTCGCGATGTCTATCCATGTTCTATACCATGCCAATGTAACTATCATATCTTAGCGTTGGCATACAGCACCTAGAGTTGTGACCTTGAACGCTCCTTCATAAGTAGATAACTCCTACACGATAGAAAAGACGTTCAAGAGAAAACGGTCTAAGATTTACTGCAATTAGTATGCAGCAGAGCTTTCAGAAAATGCCCAAATAATATACACGTTAATACGAATCCGTTTTGTACGCAAAGTAGCAATCCGCGGGCAATATAAGGCACTTAGCGATGTCTATCTATGTTCTATACCATGCCAATGTAACTATCATATCTTAGCGTTCGCATAGAGCTCCTAGAGTTGTGACCTTGAACGCTCCTTCATAAGTAGATATCTCCTACACGATATAAAAGACGTACAATAGAAAACGGCTAAGTTTAACTGCAAATAGTATGCAGCAGAGCTGCCAAATAATGCCCAGATAATATACGCGTTAATTCGAATGCGTTTTGTAAACAAAGCAGCAATCCGTGGGCTATTAATGACACTTCGCGATGCCTATCCATTTCCTATACCATGCCATTGTAACTACCATATCTTAGCGTTCGCATACAGTACCTAGAGTTGTGACCTTGAACGCTCCTTCATAAGTAGATAACTCCTACAAGATAGAAAAGACGTTCAAGAGAAAACGGTCTAAGGTTTACTGCAATTAGTATGCAGCAGAACTTTCAGAAAATGCCCAAATAATATACACGTTAATTCGAACCCGTTTTGTACGCAAAGTAGCAATCCGCGGGCTATATAAGGCACTTAGCGATGTCTATCTATGTTCTATACCATGCCAATGTAACTATCATATCTTAGCATTTGCATACAGCACCTAGACTTGTGACCTTGAACGCTCCTTCGTATGTAGATAACTCCTACACGATAGAAAAGACGTTCAAGAGAAAACGGTCTAAGATTTACTGCAATTAGTATGCAGCAGAGCTTTCAGAAAATGCCCAAATAATATACACGTTAATTCGAATCCGTTTTGTACGCAAAGTACCAATCCGCGGGCAATATAAGGCACTTAGCGATGTCTATCTATGTTCTATACCATGCCAATGTAACTATCATATCTTAGCGTTCGCATAGAACACCTAGAGTTGTGACCTTGAACGCTCCTTCATAAGTAGATAACTCCTACACGATAGAAAAGACGTTCAAGAGAAAACGGTCTATGTTTTACTGCAATTAGTATGCAGCAGAGCTTTCGAAAAGTACCCAATTAATATACACGTCAATTCGAACGCGTTTTGTACGCAAAGTATTAATCCGTGGACTATATAAGGCACTTCGCGATGTCTATCCATGTTCTATACCATGCAAATGTAACTATGATATCTTAGCGTTCGCATAGAGCACCTAGAGTTGACTAGAGACCTTGACCGCTCCTTCATAAGTAGATAACTACTACACAATAGAAGAGACGTTCAAGAGAAAACGGTCTATGTTTTACTGCAATTAGTATGCAGCAGAGCTTTCGAAAAGTACCCAATTAATATACACGTCAATTCGAACGCGTTTTGTACGCAAAGTATCAATCCGCGGGCTATATAAGGCACTTCGCGATGTCTATCCATGTTTATACCATGCCAATGTAACTATCATATCTTGGCGTTCGCATAGAGCACCTAGAGTTGTGACCTTGACCGCTCCTTCATAAGTAGATAACTCCTACACGATAGAAAAGACGTTCAAGAGAAAACGGTCTATGTTTTACTGCAATTAGTATGCAACAGAGCTTTCGAAAAGTACCCAATTAATATAAACGTCAATTCGAACATGTTTTGTACGCAAAGTATCAATCCGCGGGCTATATAAGGCACTTCGCGATGTCTATCCATGTTTATACCATGCCAATGTAACTATCATATCTTGGCGTTCGCATAGAGCACCTAGAGTTGTGACCTTGACCGCTCCTTCATAAGTAGATAACTACTACACAACAGAAAAGACGTACAAGTGAAAATGGATTTAGTTTTACTGCAATTACCATGCAGCAGAGCTGCCAAATAATGCCCAGATAATATACGCGTTAATTCTAATGCGTTTTGTAAACAAAGCAGCAATCCGTGGGCTATTAAGGACACTTTGCGATGCCTATCCATTTTCAATACCATGCCAATGTAACTATCATATCTTAGCGTTCGCATACAGCACCTAGAGTTGTGACCTTGAACGCTCCTTCATAAGTAGGTAACTCCTACACGATAGAAAAGACGTTCAAGAGAAGATGGTCTAAGTTTTACTGCAATTAGTATGCAGCAGAGCTTTCAAAAAGTACCCAATTAATATACACGTCAATTCGAACGCGTTTTGTAGGCAAAGTAGCAATCCGCGGGCTATATAAGGCACTTCGCGATGTCTATCCATGTTCTATACCATGCCAATGTAACTACCATATCTTAGCGTTCGCATAGAGCACATAGAGTTGTGACCTTGAACGCTCCTTCATAAGTAGATAACTCCTACAGGATAGAAAAGACGTTCAAGAGAAAACGGTCTAAGATTTACTGCAATTAGTATGCAGCAGAGCTTTCAGAAAATGCCCAAATAATATACACGTTAATTCGAATCCGTTTTGTACGCAAAGTACAAATCCGCGGGCAATATAAGGCACTTAGCGATGTCTATCTATGTTCTATACCATGCCAATGTAACTACCATATCTTAGCGTTCGCATAGAGCTCCTAGAGTTGTGACCTTGAACGCTCCTTCATAAGTAGATATCTCCTACACGATATAAAAGACGTACAATAGAAAACGGACTAAGTTTAACTGCAATTAGCATGCAGCAGAGCTGCCAAATAATGCCCAAATAATATACGCGTTAATTCGAATGCGTTTTGTAAACAAAGCAGCAATCCGTGGTCTATTAGGGACACTTCGCGATGCCTATCCATTTTCTATACCATGCCATTGTAACTACCATATCTTAGAGTTTGCATACAGCACCTAGAGTTGTGACCTTGAACGCTCCTTCATATGTAGATAACTCCTACACGATAGAAAAGACGTTCAAGAGAAAACGGTCTATGTTTTACTGCAATTAGTATGCAGCAGAGCTTTCAAAAGTACCCAATTAATATACACGTCAATTCGAACGCGTTTTGTACGCAAAGTATCAATCCGCGGGCTATATAAGGCACTTCGCGATGTCTATCCATGTTCTATACCATGCCAATGTAACTATCATATCTTGGCGTTCGCATAGAGCACCTAGAGTTGTGACCTTGACCGCTCCTTCATAAGTAGATAACTACTACACAATAGAAAAGACGTACAAGTGAAAATGGATTTAGTTTTACTGCAATTACCATGCAGCAGAGCTGCCAAATAATGCCCAGATAATATACGCGTTAATTCGAATGCGTTTTGTAAACAAAGCAGCAATCCGTGGTCTATTAAGGACACTTCGCGATGCCTATCCATTTTCTATACCATGCCATTGTAACTACCATTAATTAGCGTTCGCATACAGTACCTAGAGATGTGACCTTGAACGCTCCTTCATAAGTAGATAAGTACCACACAATAGAAAAGACGTACAAGTGAAAATGGATTTAGTTTTACTGCAATTACCATGCAGCAGAGCTGCCAAATAATGCCCAGATAATATACGCGTTAATTCTAATGCGTTTTGTAAACAATGCAGCAATCCGTGGGCTATTAAGGACACTTTGCGATGCCTATCCATTTTCTATACCATGCCAATGTAACTACCATATCTTAGCGTTCGCATAGAGCACATAGAGTTGTGACCTTGAACGCTCCTTCATATGTAGATAACTCCTACACGATAGAAAAGACGTTGAAGAGAAAACGGTCTATGTTTTACTGCAATTAGTATGCAGCAGAGCTTTCGAAAAGTACCCAATTAATATACACGTCAATTCGAACGCGTTTTGTACGCAAAGTATTAATCCGTGGACTATATAAGGCACTTCGCGATGTCTATCCATGTTCTATACCATGCAAATGTAACTATGATATCTTAGCGTTCGCATAGAGCACCTAGAGTTGACTAGAGACCTTGACCGCTCCTTCATAAGTAGATAACTACTACACAATAGAAAAGACGTTCAAGAGAAAACGGTCTATGTTTTACTGCAATTAGTATGCAGCAGAGCTTTCGAAAAGTACCCAATTAATATACACGTCAATTCGAACGCGTTTTGTACGCAAAGTATCAATCCGCGGGATATATAAGGCACTTCACGATGTCTATCCATGTTCTATACCATGCCAATGTAACTATCATATCTTGGCGTTCGCATAGAGCACCTAGAGTTGTGACCTTGACCGCTCCTTCATAAGTAGATAACTACTACACAACAGAAAAGACGTACAAGTGAAAATGGATTTAGTTCTACTGCAATTACCATGCAACAGAGCTGCCAAATAATGCCCAGATAATATACGCGTCAATTCTAATTCATTTTGTAAACAAAGCAGCAATCCGTGGGCTATTAAGAACACTTCGCGATGCCTATCCATTTTCTATACCATGCCATTGTAACTACCATATCTTAGCGTTTGCATACAGCACCTAGAGTTGTGACCTTGAACGCTCCTTCATATGTAGATAACTCCTACACGATAGAAAAGACGTTCAAGAGAAAACGGTCTATGTTTTACTGCAATTAGTATGCAGCAGAGCTTTCGAAAAGTACCCAATTAATATACACGTCAATTCGAACGCGTTTTGTACGCAAAGTATCAATCCGCGGGCTATATAAGGCACTTCACGATGTCTATCCATGTTCTATACCATGCCAATGTAACTATCATATCTTGGCGTTCGCATAGAGCACCTAGAGTTGTGACCTTGACCGCTCCTTCATAAGTAGATAACTACTACACAACAGAAAAGACGTACAAGAGAAAACGGTCTAAGATTTACTGCAATTAGTATGCAGCAGAGCTTTCAGAAAATGCCCAAATAATATACACGTTAATTCGAACCCGTCTTGTACGCAAAGTAGTAATCCGCGGGCAATATAAGGCACTTAGCGATATCTATCTATGTTCAATACAATGCCAATGTAACTATCATATCTTAGCGTTCGCATAGAGCTCCTAGAGTTGTGACCTTGAACGCTCCTTCATAAGTAGATATCTCCTACACGATATAAAAGACGTACAATAGAAAACGGACTAAGTTTAACTGCAAATAGTATGCAGCAGAGCTGCCAAATAATGCCCAGATAATATACGCGTTAATACGAATGCGTTTTGTAAACAAAGCAGCAATCCGTGGGCTATTAAGGACACTTCGCGATGCCTATCCATTTTCTATACCATGCCATTGTAACTACCATATCTTAGCGTTTGCATACAGCACCTAGAGTTGTGACCTTGAACGCTCCTTCATATGTAGATAACTCCTACACGATAGAAAAGACGTTCAAGAGAAAACGGTCTATGTTTTACTGCAATTAGTATGCAGCAGAGCTTTCGAAAAGTACCCAATTAATATACACGTCAATTCGAACGCGTTTTGTACGCAAAGTATCAATCCGCGGGCTATATAAGGCACTTCACGATGTCTATCCATGTTCTATACCATGCCAATGTAACTATCATATCTTGGCGTTCGCATAGAGCACCTAGAGTTGTGACCTTGACCGCTCCTTCATAAGTAGATAACTACTACACAACAGAAAAGACGTACAAGAGAAAACGGTCTAAGATTTACTGCAATTAGTATGCAGCAGAGCTTTCAGAAAATGCCCAAATAATATACACGTTAATTCGAACCCGTCTTGTACGCAAAGTAGTAATCCGCGGGCAATATAAGGCACTTAGCGATATCTATCTATGTTCAATACAATGCCAATGTAACTATCATATCTTAGCGTTCGCATAGAGCTCCTAGAGTTGTGACCTTGAACGCTCCTTCATAAGTAGATATCTCCTACACGATATAAAAGACGTACAATAGAAAACGGACTAAGTTTAACTGCAAATAGTATGCAGCAGAGCTGCCAAATAATGCCCAGATAATATACGCGTTAATACGAATGCGTTTTGTAAACAAAGCAGCAATCCGTGGGCTATTAAGGACACTTCGCGATGCCTATCCATTTTCTATACCATGCCATTGTAACTACCATATCTTAGCGTTCGCATACAGTACCTAGAGTTGTGACCTTGAACGCTCATTCATAAGTAGATAACTCCTACACGATAGAAAAGACGTTCAAGAGAAAACGGTCTAAGTTTTACTGCAATTAGTATGCAGCAGACCTTTCAGAAAATGCCCAAATAATATACACGTTAATTCGAACCCGTTTTGTACGCAAAGTAGCAATCCGCGGGCAATATAAAGCACTTAGCGATGTCTATCTATGTTCTATACCATGCCAATGTAACTATCATATCTTAGCGTTTGCATACAGCACCTAGACTTGTGACCTTGAACGCTCCTTCGTATGTAGATAACTCCTACACGATAGAAAAGACGTTGAAGAGAAAACGGTCTAAGTTTTACTGCAATTAGTATGCAGCAGAGCTTTCAAAAAGTACCCAATTAATATAAACGTCAATTCGAACGCGTTTTGTACGCAAAGTATTAATCCGCGGGCTATATAAGGCACTTCGCGATGTCTATCCATGTTCTATACCATGCCAATGTAACTATCATATCTTAGCGTTCGCATAGAGCACCTAGAGTTGTGACCTTGAACGCTCCTTCATAAGTAGATAACTACTACACAATAGAAAAGACGTACAAGTGAACATGGATTTAGTTTTACGGCAATTAGCATGCAGCAGAGCTGCCAAATAATGCCCAGATTATATACGCGTTAATTCTAATGCGTTTTGTAAACAAAGCATCAATCCGTGGGCTATTAAGGACACTTTGCGATGCCTATCCATTTTCTATACCATGCCATTGTAACTACCATATCTTAGCGTTTGCATACAGCACCTAGAGTTGTGACCTTGAACGCTCCTTCATATGCAGAAAACTCCTACACGATAGAAAAGACGTTCAAGAGAAAACGGTCTATGTTTTACTGCAATCAGTATGCAGCAGAGCTTTCGAAAAGTACCCAATTAATATACACGTCAATTCGAACGCGTTTTGTACGCAAAGTATCAATCCGCGGGCTATATAAGGCACTTCGCGATGTCTATCCATGTTCTATACCATGCCAATGTAACTATTATATCTTGGCGTTCGCATAGAGCACCTAGAGTTGTGACCTTGACCGCTCCTTCATAAGTAGATAACTACTACACAACAGAAAAGACGTACAAGTGAAAATGTATTTAGTTTTACTGCAATTACCATGCAGCAGAGCTGCCAAATAATGCCCAGATAATATACGCGTCAATTCTAATTCATTTTGTAAACAAAGCAGCAATCCGTGGGCTATTAAGAACACTTCGCGATGCCTATCCATTTTCTATACCATGCCATTGTAACTACCATATCTAAGCGTTTGCATACAGCACCTAGAGTTGTGACTTTGAACGCTCCTTCATATGTAGATAACTCCTACACGATAGAAAAGACGTTCAAGAGAAAACGGTCTATGTTTTACTGCAATTAGTATGCAGCAGAGCTTTCGAAAAGTACCCAATTAATATACACGTCAATTCGAACGCGTTTTGTACGCAAAAAATCAATCCGCGGGCTATATAAGGCACTTCGCGATGTCTATCCATGTTTATACCATGCCAATGTAACTATCATATCTTGGCGTTCGCATAGAGCACCTAGAGTTGTGACCTTGACCGCTCCTTCATAAGTAGATAACTCCTACACGATAGAAAAGACGTTCAAGAGAAAACGGTCTATGTTTTACTGCAATTAGTATGCAACAGAGCTTTCGAAAAGTACCCAATTAATATAAACGTCAATTCGAACATGTTTTGTACGCAAAGTATCAATCCGCGGGCTATATAAGGCACTTCGCGATGTCTATCCATGTTTATACCATGCCAATGTAACTATCATATCTTGGCGTTCGCATAGAGCACATAGAGTTGTGACCTTGACCGCTCCTTCATAAGTAGATAACTACTACACAACAGAAAAGACGTACAAGTGAAAATGGATTTAGTTTTACTGCAATTACCATGCAGCAGAGCTGCCAAATAATGCCCAGATAATATACGCGTTAATTCTAATGCGTTTTGTAAACAAAGCAGCAATCCGTGGGCTATTAAGGACACTTTGCGATGCCTATCCATTTTCAATACCATGCCAATGTAACTATCATATCTTAGCGTTCGCATACAGCACCTAGAGTTGTGACCTTGAACGCTCCTTCATAAGTAGGTAACTCCTACACGATAGAAAAGACGTTCAAGAGAAGATGGTCTAAGTTTTACTGCAATTAGTATGCAGCAGAGCTTTCAAAAAGTACCCAATTAATATACACGTCAATTCGAACGCGTTTTGTAGGCAAAGTAGCAATCCGCGGGCTATATAAGGCACTTCGCGATGTCTATCCATGTTCTATACCATGCCAATGTAACTACCATATCTTAGCGTTCGCATAGAGCACATAGAGTTGTGACCTTGAACGCTCCTTCATAAGTAGATAACTCCTACAGGATAGAAAAGACGTTCAAGAGAAAACGGTCTAAGATTTACTGCAATTAGTATGCAGCAGAGCTTTCAGAAAATGCCCAAATAATATACACGTTAATTCGAATCCGTTTTGTACGCAAAGTACAAATCCGCGGGCAATATAAGGCACTTAGCGATGTCTATCTATGTTCTATACCATGCCAATGTAACTACCATATCTTAGCGTTCGCATAGAGCTCCTAGAGTTGTGACCTTGAACGCTCCTTCATAAGTAGATATCTCCTACACGATATAAAAGACGTACAATAGAAAACGGACTAAGTTTAACTGCAATTAGCATGCAGCAGAGCTGCCAAATAATGCCCAAATAATATACGCGTTAATTCGAATGCGTTTTGTAAACAAAGCAGCAATCCGTGGTCTATTAAGGACACTTCGCGATGCCTATCCATTTTCTATACCATGCCATTGTAACTACCATATCTTAGAGTTTGCATACAGCACCTAGAGTTGTGACCTTGAACGCTCCTTCATATGTAGATAACTCCTACACGATAGAAAAGACGTTCAAGAGAAAACGGTCTATGTTTTACTGCAATTAGTATGCAGCAGAGCTTTCAAAAGTACCCAATTAATATACACGTCAATTCGAACGCGTTTTGTACGCAAAGTATCAATCCGCGGGCTATATAAGGCACTTCGCGATGTCTATCCATGTTCTATACCATGCCAATGTAACTATCATATCTTGGCGTTCGCATAGAGCACCTAGAGTTGTGACCTTGACCGCTCCTTCATAAGTAGATAACTACTACACAATAGAAAAGACGTACAAGTGAAAATGGATTTAGTTTTACTGCAATTACCATGCAGCAGAGCTGCCAAATAATGCCCAGATAATATACGCGTTAATTCGAATGCGTTTTGTAAACAAAGCAGCAATCCGTGGTCTATTAAGGACACTTCGCGATGCCTATCCATTTTCTATACCATGCCATTGTAACTACCATTAATTAGCGTTCGCATACAGTACCTAGAGATGTGACCTTGAACGCTCCTTCATAAGTAGATAAGTACCACACAATAGAAAAGACGTACAAGTGAAAATGGATTTAGTTTTACTGCAATTACCATGCAGCAGAGCTGCCAAATAATGCCCAGATAATATACGCGTTAATTCTAATGCGTTTTGTAAACAATGCAGCAATCCGTGGGCTATTAAGGACACTTTGCGATGCCTATCCATTTTCTATACCATGCCAATGTAACTACCATATCTTAGCGTTCGCATAGAGCACATAGAGTTGTGACCTTGAACGCTCCTTCATATGTGGATAACTCCTACACGATAGAAAAGACGTTGAAGAGAAAACGGTCTAAGTTTTACTGCAATTAGTACGCAGCAGAGCTTTCAAAAAGCACCCAATTAATATACACGTCAATTCGAACGCGTTTTGTAAGCAAAGTATTAATCCGCGGGCTATATAAGGCACTTCGCGATGTCTATCCATGTTCTATACCATGCAAATGTAACTATCATATCTTAGCGTTCGTATAGAGCACCTAGAGTTGTGACCTTGACCGCTCCTTCATAAGTAGATAACTACTACACAATAGAAAAGACGTACAAGTGAAAATGGATTTAGTTTTACTGCAATTACCATGCAGCAGAGCTGCCAAATAATGCCCAGATAATATACGCGTTAATTTTAATCCGTTTTGTAAACAATGCAGCAATCCGTGGGCTATTAAGGACACTTCGCGATGTTTATCCATGTTCTATACCATGCCAATGTAACTATCATATCTTAGCGTTCGCATAGAGCACCTAGAGTTGTGACCTTGAACGCTCCTTCATTCGTAGATTATTGCTACACGATATAAAAGAAGTACAATAGAAAACGGACTAAGTTTAACTGCAATTAGCATGCAGCAGAGCTGCCAAATAATGCCCAGATAATATACGCGTTAATTCGAATGCGTTTTGTAAACAAAGCAGCAATCCGTGGGCTATTAAGGACACTTCGCGATGCCTATCCATTTTCTATACCATGCCATTGTAACTACCATATATTAGCGTTCGCATACAGTACCTAGAGATGTGACCTTGAACGCTCCTTCATAAGTAGATAAATACTACACAATAGAAAAGACGTACAAGTGAAAATGGATTTAGTTTTACGGCAATTAGCATGCAGCAGAGCTGCCAAATAATGCCCAGATAATATACGCGTTAATTCTAATGCGTTTTGTAAACAAAGCAGCAATCCGTGGGCTATTAAGGACACTTTGCGATGCCTATCCATTTTCTATACCATGCCAATGTAACTATCATATCCTAGCGTTCGCATAGAGCTCCTAGATTTGTGACCTTGAACGCTCCTTCATAAGTAGATATCTCCTACACGATATAAAAGACATACAATAGAAAACGGACTAAGTTTAACTGCAAATAGCATGCAGCAGAGGTGCCAAATAATGCCCAGATAATATACGCGTTAATTCGAATGCGTTTTGTAAACAAAGCAGCAATCCGTGTGCTATTAAGGACACTTCGCGATGCCCATCCATTTTCTATACCATGCCATTGTAACTACCATATCTTAGCGTTCGCATACAGTACCTAGAGTTGTGACCTTGAACGCTCCTTCATAAGTAGATAATTCCTACACGATAGAAAAGACGTTCAAGAGAAAACGGTCTAAGTTTTACTGCAATTAGTATGCAGCAGAGCTTTCAGAAAATGCCCAAATAATATACACGTTAATTCGAACCCGTTTTGTACGCAAAGTAGCAATCCGCGGGCAATATAAGGCACTTAGCGATGTCTATCTATGTTCTATACAATGCCAATGTAACTATCATATCTTAGCGTTCGCATAGAGCTCCTAGAGTTGTGACCTTGAACGCTCCTTCATAATTAGATATCTCCTACACGATATAAAAGACGTTCAAGAGAAAACGGTCTAAGTTTTACTGCAATTAGTATGCAGCAGAGCTTTCAGAAAATGCCCAAATAATATACACGTTAATTCGAACCCGTTTTGTACGCAAAGTAGCAATCCGCGGGCAATATAAGGCACTTAGCGATGTCTATCTATGTTCTATACAATGCCAATGTAACTATCATATCTTAGCGTTCGCATAGAGCTCCTAGAGTTGTGACCTTGAACGCTCCTTCATAAGTAGATAACTCCTACACGATAGAAAAGACGTTCAAGAGAAAACGGTCTATGTTTTACTGCAATTAGTATCCAGCAGAGCTTTCAAAAAGTACCCAATTAATATACACGTCAATTCGAACGCGTTTTGTACGCAAAGTATTAATCCGCGGACTATATAAGGCACTTCGCGATGTCAATCCATGTTCTATACCATGCCAATGTAACTATCATATCTTAGCGTTCGCATAGAGCACTTAGAGTTGTGACCTTGAACGCTCCTTCGTATGTAGATAACTCCTACACGATAGAAAAGACGTTCAAGAGAAAACGGTCTAAGTTTTACTGCAATTAGTATGCAGCAGAGCTTTCAGAAAATGCCCAAATAATATACACGTTAATTCGAACCCGTTTTGTACGCAAAGTATCACTCCGCGGGCTATAAAAGGCACTTCGCGATGTCTATCCATGTTCTATACCATGCCAATGTAACTATCATATCTTGGCGTTCGCATAGAGCACCTAGAGTTGTGACCTTGACCGCTCCTTCATAAGTAGATAACTACTACACAATAGAAAAGACGTACAAGTGAAAATGGATTTAGTTTTACTGCAATTACCATGCAGCAGAGCTGCCAAATAATGCCCAGATAATATACGCGTTAATTCTAATGCGTTTTGTAAACAAAGCAGCAATCCGTGGGCTATTAAGGACACTTTGCGATGCCTATCCATTTTCTATACCATGCCAATGTAACTATCAGATCTTAGCGTTCGCATACAGCACCTAGAGTTGTGACCTTGAACGCTCCTTCATAAGTAGGTAACTGCTACACGATAAAAAAGACGTTCAAGAGAAGACGGTCTAAGTTTTACTGCAATTAGTATGCAGCAGAGCTTTCAAAAAGTACCCAATTAATATACACGTCAATTCGAACGCGTTTTGTAGGCAAAGTAGCAATCCGCGGGCTATATAAGGCACTTCGCGATGTCTATCCATGTTCTATACCATGCCAATGTAACTACCATATCTTAGCGTTCGCATAGAGCACATAGAGTTGTGACCTTGAACGCTCCTTCATAAGTAGATAACTCCTACACGATAGAAAAGACGTTCAAGAGAAATCGGTCTAAGTTTTACTGCAATTAGTATGCAGCAGAGCTTTCAGAAAATGCCCAAATAATATACACGTTAATTCGAACCCGTCTTGTACACAAAGTAGCAATCCGCGGGCAATATAAGGCACTTAGCGATGTCTATCTATGTTCTATACCATGCCAATGTAACTATCATATCTTAGCGTTCGCATAGAGCTCCTAGAGTTGTGCCTTGAACGCTCCTTCATAAGTAGATATCTCCTAGACGATATAAAAGACGTACAATAGAAAACGGACTAAGTTTAACTGCAATTAGCATGCAGCAGAGCTGCCAAATAATGCCCAAATAATATACGCGTTAATTCGAATGCGTTTTGTAAACAAAGCAGCAATCCGTGGTCTATTAAGGACATTTCGCGATGCCTATCCATTTTCTATACCATGCCATTGTAACTACCATATCTTAGCGTTCGCATACAGTACCTAGAGTTGTGACCTTGAACGCTCCTTCATAAGTAGATAACTCCTACACGATAGACAAGACGTTCAAGAGAAAACGGTCTAAGTTTTACTGCAATTAGTATGCAGCAGAGCTTTCAGAAAATGCCCAAATAATATACACGTTAATTCGAACCCGTCCTGTACGCAAAGTAGCAATCCGCGGGCAATATAAGGCACTTAGCGATGTCTATCTATGTTCTATACCATGCCAATGTAACTATCATATCTTCGCGTTCGCAAACAGCACCTAGAGTTGTGACCTTGAACGCTCCTTCATAAGTAGATAACTCCTACACGATAGAAAAGACGTTCAAAAGAAAACGGTCTATGTTTTACTGCAATTAGTATCCAGCAGAGCTTTCAAAAAGTACCCAATTAATATACACGTCATTTCGAACCCGTTTTGTACGCAAAGTATTAATCCGCGGACTATATAAGGCACTTCGCGATGTCTATCCATGTTCTATACCATGCCAATGTAACTATCATATCTTAGCGTTCGCATAGAGCACCTAGAGTTGTGACCTTGACCGCTCCTTCATAAGTAGATAACTACTACACAATAGAAAAGACGTACAAGTGAAAATGGATTTAGTTTTACTGCAATTACCATGCAGCAGAACTGCCAAGTAATGCCCAGATAATATACGCGTTAATTCTAAGGCGTTTTGTAAACAAAGCAGCAATCCGTGGGCTATTAAGGACACTTTGCGATGCCTATCCATTTTCTATACCATGCCAATGTAACTATCATATCTTAGCGTTCGCATACAGCACCTAGAGTTGTGACCTTGCACGCTCCTTCATAAGTAGGTAACTCCTACACGATAGAAAAGACGTTGAAGAGAAAACGGTTTAAGTTTTACTGCAATTAGTATGCAGCAGAGCTTTCAAAAAGTACCCAATTAATATACACGTCAATTCGAACGCGTTTTGTACGCAAAGTAGCAGTCCGCGTGCTATATAAGGCACTTCGCGATGTCTATCCATGTTCTATACCATACCAATGTAACTACCATATCTTAGCGTTCGCATAGAGCACATAGAGTTGTGACCTTGAACGATCCTTCATAAGTAGATAACTCCTACAAGATAGAAAAGACGTTCAAGAGAAAACGGTCTAAATTTTACTGCAATTAGTATGCAGCAGAGCTTTCAGAAAATGCCCAAATAATATACACGTTAATTCGAACCCGTTTCGTAAGCAA
Organism: Tetropium fuscum; assembly: GCA_964058915.1. Taxonomy (NCBI): domain Eukaryota; kingdom Metazoa; phylum Arthropoda; class Insecta; order Coleoptera; family Cerambycidae; genus Tetropium; species Tetropium fuscum. Next base: position 546,969 of record CAXKVY010004066.1, on the reverse strand, counting down.
TGTAACAATCCGCGGGCAATATAAGGCTCTTCGCGATGTCTATCCATGTTCTATACCATGCCAATGTAACTACCATATCTTAGCGTTCGCATAGAGCACATAGAGTTGTGACCTTGAACGCTCCTTCATGAGTAGATAACTCCTACAAGATAGAAAAGACGTTCAAGAGAAAACGGTCCAAATTTTACTGCAATTAGTATGCAGCAGAGCTGCCAAATAATGCCCAGATAATATACGCGTCAATTCTAATGCGTTTTGTAAACAAAGCAGCAATCCGTGGGCTATTAAGGACACTTGGCGATGCCTATCCATTTTCTATACCATGCCATTGTAACTACCATATCTTAGCGTTTGCATACAGCACCTAGAGTTGTGACCTTGAACGCTCCTTCATATGTAGATAACTCCTACACGATAGAAAAGACGTTCAAGAGAAAACGGTCTAAGATTTACTGCAATTAGTATGCAGCAGAGCTTTCAGAAAATGCCCAAATAATATACACGTTAATTCGAACCCGTCTTGTACGCAAAGTAGCAATCCGCGGGCAATATAAGGCACTTAGCGTTGTCTATCTATGTTCTATACCATGCCAATGTAACTATCATATCTTAGCGTTCTCATACAGCACCTAGAGTTGTGACCTTGAACGCTCCTTCATAAGTAGATAACTCCTACACGATAGAAAAGACGTTCAAGAGAAAACGGTCTAAGATTTACTGCAATTAGTATGCAGCAGAGCTTTCAGAAAATGCCCAAATAATATACACGTTAATTCGAATCCGTTTTGTACGCAAAGTAGCAATCCGCGGCCAATATAAGGCACTTAGCGATGTCTATCTATGTTCTATACAATGCCAATGTAACTATCATATCTTAGCGTTCGCATAGAGCTCCTAGAGTTGTGACCTTGAACGCTCCTTCATAAGTAGATATCTCCTACACGATATAAAAGACGTACAATAGAAAACGGACTAAGTTTAACTGCAAATAGCATGCAGCAGAGCTGCCAAATAATGCCCAGATAATATGCGCGTTAATTGGAATGCGTTTTGTAAACAAAGCAGCAATCCGTGGGCTATTAAGGACACTTCGCGATGCCTATCTATTTTCTATACCATGCCATTGTAACTACCATATCTTAGCGTTCGCATACAGTACCTAGAGTTGTGACCTTGAACGCTCCTTCATAAGTAGATAACTCCTACACGATAGAAAAGACGTTCAAGAGAAAACGGTCTAAGTTTTACTGCAATTAGTATGCAGCAGAGCTTTCAGAAAATGCCCAAATAATATACACGTTAATTCGAACCCGTCTTGTACGCAAAGTAGCAATCCGCGGGCAATATAAGGCAATTAGCGATGTCTATCTATGTTCTATACCATGCCAATGTAACTATCATATCTTAGCGTTCGCATAGAGCACCTAGAGTTGTGACCTTGACCGCTCCTTCATAAGTAGATAACTACTACACAATAGAAAAGACGTACAAGTGAAAATGGATTTAGTTTTACTGCAATTACCATGCAGCAGAGCTGCCAAATAATGCCCAGATAATATACGTGTCAATTCTAATTCATTTTGTAAACAAAGCAGCAATCCGTGGGCTATTAAGGACACTTAGCGATGTCTATCTATGTTCTATACCATGCCAATGTAACTATCATATCTTAGCGTTTGCATACAGCACCTAGACTTGTGACCTTGAACGCTCCTTCATATGTAGATAACTCCTACACGATAGAAAAGACGTTGAAGAGAAAACGGTCTAAGTTTTACTGCAATTAGTATGCAGCAGAGCTTTCAAAAAGTACCCAATTAATATACACGTCAATTCGAACGCGTTTTGTACGCAAAGTATTAATCCGCGGGCTATATAAGGCACTTCGCGATGTCTATCCATGTTCTATACCATGCAAATGTAACTATCATATCTTAGCGTTCGCATAGAGCACCTAGAGTTGTGACTTTGACCGCTCCTTCATAAGTAGATAACTCCTACACGATAGAAAAGACGTTCAAGAGAAAACGGTCTATGTTTTACTGCAATTAGTATGCAGCAGAGCTTTCGAAAAGTACCCAATTAATATACACGTCAATTCGAACATGTTTTGTACGCAAAGTATCAATCCGCGGGCTATATAAGGCACTTCGCGATGTCTATCCATGTTTATACCATGCCAATGTAACTATCATATCTTGGCGTTCGCATAGAGCACCTAGAGTTGTGACCTTGACCGCTCCTTCATAAGTAGATAACTACTACACAACAGAAAAGACGTACAAGTGAAAATGGATTTAGTTTTACTGCAATTACCATGCAGCAGAGCTGCCAAATAATGCCCAGATAATATACGCGTTAATTCTAATGCGTTTTGTAAACAAAGCAGCAATCCGTGGGCTATTAAGGACACTTTGCGATGCCTATCCATTTTCAATACCATGCCAATGTAACTATCATATCTTAGCGTTCGCATACAGCACCTAGAGTTGTGACCTTGAACGCTCCTTCATAAGTAGGTAACTCCTACACGATAGAAAAGACGTTCAAGAGAAGACGGTCTAAGTTTTACTGCAATTAGTATGCAGCAGAGCTTTCAAAAAGTACCCAATTAATATACACGTCAATTCGAACACGTTTTGTAGGCAAAGTAGCAATCCGCGGGCTATATAAGGCACTTCGCGATGTCTATCCATGTTCTATACCATGCCAATGTAACTACCATATCTTAGCGTTCGCATAGAGCACATAGAGTTGTGACCTTGAACGCTCCTTCATAAGTAGATAACTCCTACAGGATAGAAAAGACGTTCAAGAGAAAACGGTCTAAGATTTACTGCAATTAGTATGCAGCAGAGCTTTCAGAAAATGCCCAAATAATATACACGTTAATTCGAATCCGTTTTGTACGCAAAGTACAAATCCGCGGGCAATATAAGGCACTTAGCGATGTCTATCTATGTTCTATACCATGCCAATGTAACTACCATATCTTAGCGTTCGCATAGAGCTCCTAGAGTTGTGACCTTGAACGCTCCTTCATAAGTAGGTAACTCCTACACGATAGAAAAGACGTTCAAGAGAAGACGGTCTAAGTTTTACTGCAATTAGTATGCAGCAGAGCTTTCGAAAAGTACCCAATTCATATACACGTCAATTCGAACGCGTTTTGTACGCAAAGTATCAATCCGCGGGCTATATAAGGCACTTCGCGATGTCTATCCATGTTCTATACCATGCCAATGTAACTATCATATCTTGGCGTTCGCATAGAGCACCTAGAGTTGTGACCTTGACCGCTCCTTCATAAGTAGATAACTACTACACAATAGAAAAGACGTACAAGTGAAAATGGATTTAGTTTTACTGCAATTACCATGCAGCAGAGCTGCCAAATAATGCCCAGATAATATTCGCGTTAATTCTAATGCGTTTTGTAAACAAAGCAGCAATCCGTGGGCTATTAAGGACACTTTGCGATGCCTATCCATTTTCTATACCATGCCATTGTAACTACCATATCTTAGCGTTTGCATACAGCACCTTGAGTTGTGACCTTGAACGCTCCTTCATATGTAGATAACTCCTACACGATAGAAAAGACGTTCAAGAGAAAACGGTCTATGTTTTACTGCAATTAGTATGCAGCAGAGCTTTCGAAAAGTACCCAATTAATATACACGTCAATTCGAACGCGTTTTGTATGCAAAGTATCTATCCGCGGGCTATATAAGGCACTTCGCGATGTCTATCCATGTTCTATACCATGCCAATGTAACTATCATATCTTGGCGTTCGCATAGAGCACCTAGAGTTGTGACCTTGACCGCTCCTTCATAAGTAGATAACTACTACACAATAGAAAAGACGTACAAGTGAAAATGGATTTAGTTTTACTGCAATAACCATGCAGCAGAGCTGCCAAATAATGCCCAGATAATATACGCGTTAATTCTAATGCGTTTTGTAAAAAAAGCAGCAATCCGTGGGCTATTAAGGACACTTTGCGATGCTTATCCATTTTCTATACCATGCCAATGTAACTATCATATCTTAGCGTTCGCAAACAGCACCTAAAGTTGTGACCTTGAACGCTCCATCATAAGTAGGTAACTCCTACAAGATAGAAAAGACGTTCAAGAGAAGACGGTCTAAGTTTTACTGCAATTAGTATGAAGCAGATCTTTCAAAAAGTACCCAATTAATATACACGTCAATTCGAACGCGTTTTGTAGGCAAAGTAGCAATCCGCGGGCTATATAAGGCACTTCGCGATGTCTATCCATGTTCTATACCATGCCAATGTAACTACCATATCTTAGCGTTCGCATAGAGCACATAGAGTTGTGACCTTGAACGCTCCTTCATAAGTAGATAACTCCTACAAGATAGAAAAGACGTTCAAGAGAAAACGGTCTAAATTTTACTGCAATTAGTATGCAGCAGAGCTTTCAGAAAATGCCCAAATAATATACACGTTAATTCGAACCCGTTTTGTACGCAAAGTAGCAATCCGCGGGCAATATAAGGCACTTAGCGATGTCTATCTATGTTCTATACCATGCCAATGTAACTAAGAAACAACAATATAACTAAGAAACATGTACAATAGAAAACGGACTAAGTTTAACTGCAAATAGTATGCAGCAGAGCTGCCAAATAATGCCCAGATAATATACGCGTTAATTCGAATGCGTTTTGTAAACAAAGCAGCAATCCGTGGGCTATTAAGGACACTTCGCGATGCCTATCCATTTTCTATACCATGCCATTGTAACAACCATATCTTAGCGTTCGCATACAGTGCCTAGAGTTGTGACCTTGAACGCTCCTTCATAAGTAGATAACTCCTACATGATAGAAAAGACGTTCAAGAGAAGACGGTCTAAGTTTTACTGCAATTAGTATGCAGCAGATCTTTCAGAAAATGCCCAAATAATATACACGTTAATTCGAACCCGTCTTGTACGAAAAGTAGCAATCCGCGGGCAATATAAGGCACTTAGCGATGTCTATCTATGTTCTATACCATGCCAATGTAACTATCATATCTTAGCGTTCGCATATAGCACCTAGAGTTGTGACCTTGAACGCTCCTTCATAAGTAGGTAACTCCTACACGATAGAAAAGACGTTCAAGAGAAGACGGTCTAAGTTTTACTGCAATTAGTATGAAGCAGATCTTTCAAAAAGTACCCAATTAATATACACGTCAATTCGAACGCGTTTTGTAGGCAAAGTAGCAATCCGCGGGCAATATAAGGCACTTAGCGATGTCTATCTATGTTCTATACCATGCCAATGTAACTATCATATCTTAGCGTTCGCATGGAGCTCCTAGAGTTGTGACCTTGAACGCTCCTTCATAAGTAGATATCTCCTACACGATATAAAAGACGTACAATAGAAAACGGACTAAGTTTAACTGCAATTAGCATGCAGCAGAGCTGCCAAATAATGCCCAAATAATATACGCGTTAAATCGAATGCGTTTTGTAAACAAAGCAGCAATCCGTGGTCTATTAAGGACACTTCGCGATGCCTATCCATTTTCTATACCATGCCATTGTAACTACCATATCTTAGCGTTCGCATACAGTACCTAGAGTTGTGACCTTGAACGCTCCTTCATAAGTAGATAACTCCTACACGATAGAAAAGACGTTCAAGAGAAAACCGTCTAAGTTTTACTGCAATTAGTATGCAGCAGAGCTTTCAGAAAATGCCCAAATAATATACACGTTAATTCGAACCCGTCTTGTACGCAAAGTAGCAATCCGCGGGCAATATAAGGCACTTAGCGATGTCTATCTATGTTCTATACCATGCCAATGTAACTATCATATCTTAGCGTTCGCATACAGCACCTAGAGTTGTGACCTTGAACGCTCCTTCATAAGTAGATAACTCCTACACGATAGAAAAGACGTTCAAGAGAAAACGGTCTAAGATTTACTGCAATTAGTATGCAGCAGAGCTTTCAGAAAATGCCCAAATAATATACAAGTTAATTCGAATATGTTTTGTACGCAAAGTAGCAATCCGCGGGCAATATAAGGCACTTAGCGATGTCTATCTATGTTCTATACCATGCCAATGTAACTATCATATCTTAGCGTTCGCAAACAGCACCTAGAGTTGTGACCTTGAACGCTCCATCATAAGTAGGTAACTCCTACAAGATAGAAAAGACGTTCAAAAGAAGACGGTCTAAGTTTTACTGCAATTAGTATGAAGCAGATCTTTCAAAAAGTACCCAATTAATATACACGTCAATTCGAACGCGTTTTGTAGGCAAAGTAGCAATCCGCGGGCAATATAAGGCACTTAGCGATGTTTATCTATGTTCTATACCATGCCAATGTAACTATCATATCTTAGCGTTCGCATGGAGCTCCTAGAGTTGTGACCTTGAACGCTCCTTCATAAGTAGATATCTCCTACACGATATAAAAGACGTACAATAGAAAACGGACTAAGTTTAACTGCAATTACCATGCAGCAGAGCTGCCAAATAATGCCCAGATAATATACGCGTTAATTCTAAGGCGTTTTGTAAACAAAGCAGCAATCCGTGGGCTATTAAGAACACTTTGCGATGCCTATCCATTTTCTATACCACGCCAATGTAACTATCATATCTTAGCGTTCGCATACAGCACCTAGAGTTGTGACCTTGAACGCTCCTTCATAAGTAGGTAACTCCTACACGATAGAAAAGACGTTGAAGAGAAAACGGTCTAAGTTTTACTGCAATTAGTATGCAGCAGAGCTTTCAAAAAGTACCCAATTAATTAATATACACGTCAATTCGAACGCGTTTTGTACGCAAAGTAGCAGTCCGCGGGCTATATAAGGCACTTCGCGATGTCTATCCATGTTCTATACCATGCCAATGTAACTACCATATCTTAGCGTTCGCATATAGCACCTAGAGTTGTGACCTTGAACGCTCCTTCATAAGTAGATAACTCCTACACGATAGAAATGACGTTCAAGAGAAAACGGTCTATGTTTTACTGCAATTAGTATCCAGCAGAGCTTTCAAAAAGTACCCAATTAATATACACGTCAATTCGAACGCGTTTTGTACGCAAAGTATTAATCCGCTGACTATATAAGGCACTTCGCGATGTCTATCCATGTTCTATACCATGCCAATGTAACTATCATATCTTAGCGTTCGCATAGAGCACCTAGAGTTGTGATCTTGACCGCTCCTTCATAAGTAGATAAAAACTACACAATAGAAAAGACGTACAAGTGAAAATGGGTTTAGTTTTACTGCAATTACCATGCAGCAGAGCTGCCAAATAATGCCCAGATAATATACGCGTTAATTCTAAGGCGTTTTGTAAACAAAGCAGCAATCCGTGGGCTATTAAGGACACTTTGCGATGCCTATCTATTTTCTATACCATTCCAATGTAACTATCATATCTTAGCGTTCGCATACAGCACCTAGAGTTGTGACCTTGAACTCTCCTTCATAAGTAGGTAACTCCTACACGATAGAAAAGACGTTGAAGAGAAAACGGTTTAAGTTTTACTGCAATTAGTATGCAGCAGAGCTTTCAAAAAGTACCCAATTAATTAATATACACGTCAATTCGAACGCGTTTTGTACGCAAAGTAGCAGTCCGCGGGCTATATAAGGCACTTCGCGATGTCTATCCATGTTCTATACCATGCCAATGTAACTATCATATCTTAGCGTTCGCATACAGCACCTAGAGTTGTGACCTTGAACGCTCCTTCATAAGTAGATAACTCCTACACGATAGAAAAGACGTTCAAGAGAAAACGGTCTAAGATTTACTGCAATTAGTATGCAGCAGAGCTTTCAGAAAATGCCCAAATAATATACACGTTAATACGAATCCGGTTTGTACGCAAAGTAGCAATCCGCGGGCAATATAAGGCACTTAGCGATGTCTATCTATGTTCTATACCATGCCAATGTAACTATCATATCTTAGCGTTCGCATAGAGCTCCTAGAGTTGTGACCTTGAACGCTCCTTCATAAGTAGATATCTCCTACACGATATAAAAGACGTACAATAGAAAACGGCTAAGTTTAACTGCAAATAGTATGCAGCAGAGCTGCCAAATAATGCCCAGATAATATACGCGTTAATTCGAATGCGTTTTGTAAACAAAGCAGCAATCCGTGGGCTATTAATGACACTTCGCGATGCCTATCCATTTTCTATACCATGCCATTGTAACTACCATATCTTAGCGTTCGCATACAGTACCTAGAGTTGTGACCTTGAACGCTCCTTCATAAGTAGATAACTCCTACAAGATAGAAAAGACGTTCAAGAGAAAACGGTCTAAGTTTTACTGCAATTAGTATGCAGCAGAACTTTCAGAAAATGCCCAAATAATATACACGTTAATTCGAACCCGTTTTGTACGCAAAGTAGCAATCCGCGGGCAATATAAGGCACTTAGCGATGTCTATCTATGTTCTATACCATGCCAATGTAACTATCATATCTTAGCATTTGCATACAGCACCTAGACTTGTGACCTTGAACGCTCCTTCGTATGTAGATAACTCCTACACGATAGAAAAGACGTTGAAGAGAAAGCGGCCTAAGTTTTACTGCAATTAGTATGCAGCAGAGCTTTCAGAAAATGCCCAAATAATATACACGTTAATTCGAACCCGTCTTGTACGCAAAGTAGCAATCCGCGGGTAATATAAGGCACTTAGCGATGTCTATCTATGTTCTATACCATGCCAATGTAACTATCATATCTTAGCGTTCGCATACAGCACCTAGAGTTGTGACCTTGAACGCTCCTTCATAAGTAGATAACTCCTACACGATAGAAAAGACGTTCAAGAGAAAACGGTCTAAGATTTACTGCAATTAGTATGCAGCAGAGCTTTCAGAAAATGCCCAAATAATATACACGTTAATTCGAATCCGTTTTGTACGCAAAGTACCAATCCGCGGGCAATATAAGGCACTTAGCGATGTCTATCTATGTTCTATACCATGCCAATGTAACTATCATATCTTAGCGTTCGCATAGAGCACCTAGAGTTGTGACCTTGAACGCTCCTTCATAAGTAGATAACTCCTACACGATAGAAAAGACGTTCAAGAGAAAACGGTCTATGTTTTACTGCAATTAGTATGCAGCAGAGCTTTCGAAAAGTACCCAATTAATATACACGTCAATTCGAACGCGTTTTGTACGCAAAGTATTAATCCGTGGACTATATAAGGCACTTCGCGATGTCTATCCATGTTCTATACCATGCAAATGTAACTATGATATCTTAGCGTTCGCATAGAGCACCTAGAGTTGACTAGAGACCTTGACCGCTCCTTCATAAGTAGATAACTACTACACAATAGAAAAGACGTTCAAGAGAAAACGGTCTATGTTTTACTGCAATTAGTATGCAGCAGAGCTTTCGAAAAGTACCCAATTAATATACACATCAATTCGAACGCGTTTTGTACGCAAAGTATCAATCCGCGGGCTATATAAGGCACTTCACGATGTGTATCCATGTTCTATAGCATGCCAATGTAACTATCATATCTTGGCGTTCGCATAGAGCACCTAGAGTTGTGACCTTGACCGCTCCTTCATAAGTAGATAACTACTACACAACAGAAAAGACGTACAAGTGAAGATGGATTTAGTTTTACTGCAATTACCATGCAGCAGAGCTGCCAAATAATGCCCAGATAATATACGCGTTAATTCTAATGCGTTTTGTAAACAAAGCAGCAATCCGTGGGCTATTAAGGACACTTTGCGATGCCTATCCATTTTCTATACCATGCCAATGTAACTATCATATCTTAGCGTTCGCATACAGCACCTAGAGTTGTGACCTTGAACGCTCCTTCATAAGTAGATAACTCCTACACGATAGAAAAGACGTTCAAGAGAAGACGGTCTAAGTTTTACTGCAATTAGTATGCAGCAGAGCTTTCAAAAAGTACCCAATTAATATACACGTCAATTCGAACGTGTTTTGTAGGCAAAGTAGCAATCCGCGGGCTATATAAGGCACTTCGCGATGTCTATCCATGTTCTATACCATGCCAATGTAACTACCATATCTTAGCGTACGCATAGAGCACATAGATTTGTGACCTTGAACGCTCCTTCATAAGTAGATAACTCCTACACGATAGAAAAGACGTTCAAGAGTAAACGGTCTAAGATTTACTGCAATTAGTATGCAGCAGAGCTTTCAGAAAATGCCCAAATAATATACACGTTAATTCGAACCCGTCTTGTACGCAAAGTAGTAATCCGCGGGCAATATAAGGCACTTAGCGATGTCTATCTATGTTCTATACAATGCCAATGTAACTATCATATCTTAGCGTTCCCATACAGCACCTAGAGTTGTGACCTTGAACGCTCCTTCATAAGTAGATAACTCCTACAGGATAGAAAAGACGTTCAAGAGAAAACGGTCTATGTTTTACTGTAATTAGTATCCAGCAGAGCATTCAAAAAGTACCCAATTAATATACACGTCAATTCGAACGCGTTTTGTACGCAAAGTATTAATCCGCGGACTATATAAGGCACTTCGCGATGTCTATCCATGTTCTATACCATGCCAATGTAACTATCATATCTTAGCGTTCGCATAGAGCACATAGAGTTGTGACCTTGAACGCTCCTTCATGAGTAGATAACTCCTACAAGATAGAAAAGACGTTCAAGAGAAAACGGTCTAAATTTTACTGCAATTAGTATGCAGCAGAGCTTTCAGAAAATGCCCAAATAATATACACGTTAATTCGAACCCGTTTTGTACGCAAAGTAGCAATACGCGGGCAATATAAGGCACTTAGCGATGTCTATCTATGTTCTATACAATGCCAATGTAACTATCATATCTTAGCGTTCGCATAGAGCTCCTAGAGTTGTGACCTTGAACGCTCCTTCATAAGTAGATATCTCCTACACGATATAAAAGACGTACAATAGAAAACGGACTAAGTTTAACTGCAAATAGTATGCAGCAGAGCTGCCAAATAATGCCCAGATAATATACGCGTTAATTCTAATGCGTTTTGTAAACAAAGCAGCAATCCGTGGGCTATTAAGGACACTTTGCGATGCCTATCCATTTTCTATACCATGCCATTGTAACTACCATATCTTAGCGTTCGCAAACAGTACCTAGAGTTGTGACCTTGAACGCTCCTTCATAAGTAGATAACTCCTACACGATAGAAAAGACGTTCAAGAGAAAACGGTCTAAGTTTTACTGCAATTAGTATGCAGCAGAGCTTTCAGAAAATGCCCAAATAATATACACGTTAATTCGAACCCGTCTTGTACGCAAAATAGCAATCCGCGGGCAATATAAGGCACTTAGCGATGTCTATCTATGTTCTATACCATGCCAATGTAACTATCATATCTTAGCGTTCGCATACAGCACCTAGAGTTGTGACCTTGAATGCTCCTTCATAAGTAGATAACTCCTACACGATAGAAAAGACGTTCAAGAGAAAACGGTCTAAGATTTACTGCAATTAGTATGCAGCAGAGCTTTCAGAAAATGCCCAAATAATATACACGTTAATTCGAATCCGTCTTGTACGCAAAGTAGCAATCCGCGGGCAATATAAGGCACTTAGCGATGTCTATCTATATTCTATACCATGCCAATGTAACTATCATATCTTAGCCTTCGCATACAGCACCTAGAGTATTGACCTTGAACGCTCCTTCATAAGTAGATAACTCCTACACGATAGAAAAGACGTTCAAGAGAAAACGGTCTATGTTTTACTGCAATTAGTATCCAGCAGAGCTTTCAAAAAGTACCCAATTAATATACACGTCAATTCGAACGCGTTTTGTACGCAAAGTATTAATCCGCGGACTATATAAGGCACTTCGCGATGTCTATCCATGTTCTATACCATGCCAATGTAACTATCATATCTTAGCGTTCGCATAGAGCACCTAGAGTTGTGACCTTGACCGCTCCTTCATAAGTAGATAACTACTACACAATAGAAAAGACGTACAAGTTAAAATGGATTTAGTTTTACTGCAATTACCATGCAGCAGAGCTGCCAAATAATGCCCAGCTAATATACGCGTTAATTCTAAGGCGTTTTGTAAACAAAGCAGCAATCCGTGGGCTATTAAGGACACTTTGCGATGCCTATCCATTTTCTATACCATGCCAATGTAACTATCATATCTTAGCGTTCGCATACAGCACCTAGAGTTGTGACCTTGAACGCTCCTTCATAAGTAGGTAACTCCTACACGATAGAAAAGACGTTGAAGAGAAAACGGTTTAAGTTTTATTGCAATTAGTATGCAGCAGAGCTTTCAAAAAGTACCCAATTAATTAATATACACGTCAATTCGAACGCGTTTGGTACGCAAAGTAGCAGTCCGCGGGCTATATAAGGCACTTCGCGATGTCTATCCATGTTCTATACCATGCCAATGTAACTACCATATCTTAGCGTTCGCATAGAGCACATAGAGTTGTGACCTTGACCGCTCCTTCATAAGTAGATAACTACTACACAACAGAAAAGACGTACAAGTGAAGATGGATTTAGTTTTACTGCAATTACCATGCAGCAGAGCTGCCAAATAATGCCCAGATAATATACGCGTTAATTCTAATGCGTTTTGTAAACAAAGCAGCAATCCGTGGGCTATTAAGGACACTTTGCGATGCCTATCCATTTTCTATACCATGCCAATGTAACTATCATATCTTAGCGTTCGCATACAGCACCTAGAGTTGTGACCTTGAACGCTCCTTCATAAGTAGATAACTCCTACACGATAGAAAAGACGTTCAAGAGAAGACGGTCTAAGTTTTACTGCAATTAGTATGCAGCAGAGCTTTCAAAAAGTACCCAATTAATATACACGTCAATTCGAACGTGTTTTGTAGGCAAAGTAGCAATCCGCGGGCTATATAAGGCACTTCGCGATGTCTATCCATGTTCTATACCATGCCAATGTAACTACCATATCTTAGCGTACGCATAGAGCACATAGATTTGTGACCTTGAACGCTCCTTCATAAGTAGATAACTCCTACACGATAGAAAAGACGTTCAAGAGAAAACGGTCTAAGATTTACTGCAATTAGTATGCAGCAGAGCTTTCAGAAAATGCCCAAATAATATACACGTTAATTCGAACCCGTCTTGTACGCAAAGTAGTAATCCGCGGGCAATATAAGGCACTTAGCGATGTCTATCTATGTTCTATACAATGCCAATGTAACTATCATATCTTAGCGTTCCCATACAGCACCTAGAGTTGTGACCTTGAACGCTCCTTCATAAGTAGATAACTCCTACAGGATAGAAAAGACGTTCAAGAGAAAACGGTCTATGTTTTACTGTAATTAGTATCCAGCAGAGCATTCAAAAAGTACCCAATTAATATACACGTCAATTCGAACGCGTTTTGTACGCAAAGTATTAATCCGCGGACTATATAAGGCACTTCGCGATGTCTATCCATGTTCTATACCATGCCAATGTAACTATCATATCTTAGCGTTCGCATAGAGCACATAGAGTTGTGACCTTGAACGCTCCTTCATGAGTAGATAACTCCTACAAGATAGAAAAGACGTTCAAGAGAAAACGGTCTAAATTTTACTGCAATTAGTATGCAGCAGAGCTTTCAGAAAATGCCCAAATAATATACACGTTAATTCGAACCCGTTTTGTACGCAAAGTAGCAATACGCGGGCAATATAAGGCACTTAGCGATGTCTATCTATGTTCTATACAATGCCAATGTAACTATCATATCTTAGCGTTCGCATAGAGCTCCTAGAGTTGTGACCTTGAACGCTCCTTCATAAGTAGATATCTCCTACACGATATAAAAGACGTACAATAGAAAACGGACTAAGTTTAACTGCAAATAGTATGCAGCAGAGCTGCCAAATAATGCCCAGATAATATACGCGTTAATTCTAATGCGTTTTGTAAACAAAGCAGCAATCCGTGGGCTATTAAGGACACTTTGCGATGCCTATCCATTTTCTATACCATGCCATTGTAACTACCATATCTTAGCGTTCGCAAACAGTACCTAGAGTTGTGACCTTGAACGCTCCTTCATAAGTAGATAACTCCTACACGATAGAAAAGACGTTCAAGAGAAAACGGTCTAAGTTTTACTGCAATTAGTATGCAGCAGAGCTTTCAGAAAATGCCCAAATAATATACACGTTAATTCGAACCCGTCTTGTACGCAAAATAGCAATCCGCGGGCAATATAAGGCACTTAGCGATGTCTATCTATGTTCTATACCATGCCAATGTAACTATCATATCTTAGCGTTCGCATACAGCACCTAGAGTTGTGACCTTGAATGCTCCTTCATAAGTAGATAACTCCTACACGATAGAAAAGACGTTCAAGAGAAAACGGTCTAAGATTTACTGCAATTAGTATGCAGCAGAGCTTTCAGAAAATGCCCAAATAATATACACGTTAATTCGAATCCGTCTTGTACGCAAAGTAGCAATCCGCGGGCAATATAAGGCACTTAGCGATGTCTATCTATATTCTATACCATGCCAATGTAACTATCATATCTTAGCCTTCGCATACAGCACCTAGAGTATTGACCTTGAACGCTCCTTCATAAGTAGATAACTCCTACACGATAGAAAAGACGTTCAAGAGAAAACGGTCTATGTTTTACTGCAATTAGTATCCAGCAGAGCTTTCAAAAAGTACCCAATTAATATACACGTCAATTCGAACGCGTTTTGTACGCAAAGTATTAATCCGCGGACTATATAAGGCACTTCGCGATGTCTATCCATGTTCTATACCATGCCAATGTAACTATCATATCTTAGCGTTCGCATAGAGCACCTAGAGTTGTGACCTTGACCGCTCCTTCATAAGTAGATAACTACTACACAATAGAAAAGACGTACAAGTTAAAATGGATTTAGTTTTACTGCAATTACCATGCAGCAGAGCTGCCAAATAATGCCCAGCTAATATACGCGTTAATTCTAAGGCGTTTTGTAAACAAAGCAGCAATCCGTGGGCTATTAAGGACACTTTGCGATGCCTATCCATTTTCTATACCATGCCAATGTAACTATCATATCTTAGCGTTCGCATACAGCACCTAGAGTTGTGACCTTGAACGCTCCTTCATAAGTAGGTAACTCCTACACGATAGAAAAGACGTTGAAGAGAAAACGGTTTAAGTTTTATTGCAATTAGTATGCAGCAGAGCTTTCAAAAAGTACCCAATTAATTAATATACACGTCAATTCGAACGCGTTTGGTACGCAAAGTAGCAGTCCGCGGGCTATATAAGGCACTTCGCGATGTCTATCCATGTTCTATACCATGCCAATGTAACTACCATATCTTAGCGTTCGCATAGAGCACATAGAGTTGTGACCTTGAACGCTCCTTCATAAGTAGATAACTCCTACAAGATAGAAAAGACGTTCAAGAGAAAACGGTCTAAATTTTACTGCAATTAGTATGCAGCAGAGCTTTCAGAAAATGCCCAAATATTATACACGATAATTCGAACCCGTTTTGTACGCAAAGTAGCAATCTGCGGGCAATATAAGGCACTTAGCGATGTCTATCTATGTTCTATACAATGCCAATGTAACTATCATATCTTAGCGTTCGCATGGAGCTCCTAGAGTTGTGACCTTGAACGCTCCTTCATAAGTAGATATCTCCTACACGATATAAAAGACGTACAATAGAAAACGGACTAAGTTTTACTGCAAATAGTATGCAGCAGAGCTGCCAAATAATGCCCAGATAATATACGCGTTAATACGAATGCGTTTTGTAAACAAAGCAGCAATCCGTGGGCTATTAAGGACACTTCGCGATGCCTATCCATTTTCTATATCATGCCATTGTAACTACCATATCTTAGCGTTCGCATACAGTACCTAGAGTTGTGACCTTGAACGCTCATTCATAAGTAGATAACTCCTACACGATAGAAAAGACGTTCAAGAGAAAACGGTCTAAGTTTTACTGCAATTAGTATGCAGCAGACCTTTCAGAAAATGCCCAAATAATATACACGTTAATTCGAACCCGTTTTGTACGCAAAGTAGCAATCCGCGGGCAATATAAAGCACTTAGCGATGTCTATCTATGTTCTATACCATGCCAATGTAACTATCATATCTTAGCGTTTGCATACAGCACCTAGACTTGTGACCTTGAACGCTCCTTCGTATGTAGATAACTCCTACACGATAGAAAAGACGTTGAAGAGAAAACGGTCTAAGTTTTACTGCAATTAGTATGCAGCAGAGCTTTCAAAAAGTACCCAATTAATATAAACGTCAATTCGAACGCGTTTTGTACGCAAAGTATTAATCCGCGGGCTATATAAGGCACTTCGCGATGTCTATCCATGTTCTATACCATGCCAATGTAACTATCATATCTTAGCGTTCGCATAGAGCACCTAGAGTTGTGACCTTGAACGCTCCTTCATAAGTAGATAACTACTACACAATAGAAAGGACGTACAAGTGAACATGGATTTAGTTTTACGGCAATTAGCATGCAGCAGAGCTGCCAAATAATGCCCAGATTATATACGCGTTAATTCTAATGCGTTTTGTAAACAAAGCATCAATCCGTGGGCTATTAAGGACACTTTGCGATGCCTATCCATTTTCTATACCATGCCATTGTAACTACCATATCTTAGCGTTTGCATACAGCACCTAGAGTTGTGACCTTGAACGCTCCTTCATATGCAGAAAACTCCTACACGATAGAAAAGACGTTCAAGAGAAAACGGTCTATGTTTTACTGCAATCAGTATGCAGCAGAGCTTTCGAAAAGTACCCAATTAATATACACGTCAATTCGAACGCGTTTTGTACGCAAAGTATCAATCCGCGGGCTATATAAGGCACTTCGTGATGTCTATCCATGTTCTATACCATGCCAATGTAACTATTATATCTTGGCGTTCGCATAGAGCACCTAGAGTTGTGACCTTGACCGCTCCTTCATAAGTAGATAACTACTACACAACAGAAAAGACGTACAAGTGAAAATGGATTTAGTTTTACTGCAATTACCATGCAGCAGAGCTGCCAAATAATGCCCAGATAATATACGCGTTAATTCTAATGCGTTTTGTAAACAAAGCAGCAATCCGTGGGCTATTAAGGACACTTTGCGATGCCTATCCATTTTCAATACCATGCCAATGTAACTATCATATCTTAGCGTTCGCATACAGCACCTAGAGTTGTGACCTTGAACGCTCCTTCATAAGTAGGTAACTCCTACACGATAGAAAAGACGTTCAAGAGAAGGCGGTCTAAGTTTTACTGCAATTAGTATGCAGCAGAGCTTTCAAAAAGTACCCAATTAATATACACGTCAATTCGAACGCGTTTTGTAGGCAAAGTAGCAATCCGCGGGCTATATAAGGCACTTCGCGATGTCTATCCATGTTCTATACCATGCCAATGTAACTACCATATCTTAGCGTTCGCATAGAGCACATAGAGTTGTGACCTTGAACGCTCCTTCATAAGTAGATAACTCCTACAGGATAGAAAAGACGTTCAAGAGAAAACGGTCTAAGATTTACTGCAATTAGTATGCAGCAGAGCTTTCAGAAAATGCCCAAATAATATACACGTTAATTCGAATCCGTTTTGTACGCAAAGTACAAATCCGCGGGCAATATAAGGCACTTAGCGATGTCTATCTATGTTCTATACCATGCCAATGTAACTACCATATCTTAGCGTTCGCATAGAGCTCCTAGAGTTGTGACCTTGAACGCTCCTTCATAAGTAGATATCTCCTACACGATATAAAAGACGTACAATAGAAAACGGACTAAGTTTAACTGCAATTAGCATGCAGCAGAGCTGCCAAATAATGCCCAAATAATATACGCGTTAATTCGAATGCGTTTTGTAAACAAAGCAGCAATCCGTGGTCTATTAAGGACACTTCGCGATGCCTATCCATTTTCTATACCATGCCATTGTAACTACCATATCTTAGAGTTTGCATACAGCACCTAGAGTTGTGACCTTGAACGCTCCTTCATATGTAGATAACTCCTACACGATAGAAAAGACGTTCAAGAGAAAACGGTCTATGTTTTACTGCAATTAGTATGCAGCAGAGCTTTCGAAAAGTACCCAATTAATATACACGTTAATTCGAACGCGTTTTGTACGCAAAGTATCAATCCGCGGGCTATATAAGGCACTTCGCGATGTCTATCCATGTTCTATACCATGCCAATGTAACTATCATATCTTGGCGTTCGCATAGAGCACCTAGAGTTGTGACCTTGACCGCTCCTTCATAAGTAGATAACTACTACACAATAGAAAAGACGTACAAGTGAAAATGGATTTAGTTTTACTGCAATTACCATGCAGCAGAGCTGCCAAATAATGCCCAGATAATATACGCGTTAATTCGAATGCGTTTTGTAAACAAAGCAGCAATCCGTGGTCTATTAAGGACACTTCGCGATGCCTATCCATTTTCTATACCATGCCATTGTAACTACCATTAATTAGCGTTCGCATACAGTACCTAGAGATGTGACCTTGAACGCTCCTTCATAAGTAGATAAGTACCACACAATAGAAAAGACGTACAAGTGAAAATGGATTTAGTTTTACGGCAATTAGCATGCAGCAGAGCTGCCAAATAATGCCCAGATAATATACGCGTTAATTCTAAGGCGTTTTGTAAACAAAGCAGCAATCCGTGGGCTATTAAGGACACTTTGCGATGCCTATCCATTTTCTATACCATGCCAATGTAACTATCATATCTTAGCGTTCGCATACAGCACCTAGAGTTGTGACCTTGAACGCTCCTTCATAAGTAGATAACTCCTACAAGATAGAAAAGACGTTCAAGAGAAAACGGTCTAAATTTTACTGCAATTAGTATGCAGCAGAGCTTTCAGAAAATGCCCAAATAATATACACGTTAATTCGAACCCGTTTTGTAGGCAAAGTAGCAATCCGCGGGCAATATAAGGCACTTAGTGATGTCTATCTATGTTCTATACAATGCCAATGTAACTATCATATCTTAGCGTTCGCATAGAGCTTATAGAGTTGTGACCTTGAACGCTCCTTCATAAGTAGATATCTCCTACACGATATAAAAGACGTTCAAGAGAAAACGGTCTAAGTTTTACTGCAATTAGTATGCAGCAGAGCTTTCAGAAAATGCCCAAATAATATACACGTTAATTCAAACCCGTTTTGTACGCAAAGTAGCAATCCGCGGGCAATATAAGGCACTTAGCGATGTCTATCTATGTTCTATACCATGCCAATGTAACTAAGAAACAACAATATAACTAAGAAACATGTACAATAGAAAACGGACTAAGTTTAACTGCAAATAGTATTCAGCAGAGCTGCCAAATAATGCCCAAATAATATACGCGTTAATTCGAATGCGTTTTGTAAACAAAGCAGCAATCCGTGGTCTATTAAGGACACTTCGCGATGCCTATCCATTTTCTATACCATGCCATTGTAACTACCATATCTTAGCGTTCGCATACAGTACCTAGAGTTGTGACCTTGAACGCTCCTTCATAAGTAGATAACTCCTACACGATAGAAAAGACGTTCAAGAGAAAACGGTCTAAGATTTACTGCAATTAGTATGCAGCAGAGCTTTCAGAAAATGCCCAAATAATATACACGTTAATTCGAATCCGTTTTGTACGCAAAGTAGCAATCCGCGGGCAATATAAGGCACTTAGCGATGTCTATCTATGTTCTATACCATGCCAATGTAACTATCATATCTTAGCCTTCGCATACAGCACCTAGAGTTGTGACCTTGAACGCTCCTTCATAAGTAGATAACTCCTACACGATAGAAAAGACGTTCAAGAGAAAACGGTCTATGTTTTACTGCAATTAGTATCCAGCAGAGCTTTCAAAAAGTACCCAATTAATATACACGTCAATTCGAACGCGTTTTGTACGCAAAGTATTAATCCGCGGACTATATAAGGCACTTCGCGATGTCTATCCATGTTCTATACCATGCCAATGTAACTATCATATCTTAGCGTTCGCATAGAGCACCTAGAGTTGTGACCTTGACCGCTCCTTCATAAGTAGATAACTACTACACAATAGAAAAGACGTACAAGTGAAAATGGATTTAGTTTTACTGCAATTACCATGCAGCAGAGCTGCCAAATAATGCCCAGCTAATATACGCGTTAATTCTAAGGCGTTTTGTAAACAAAGCAGCAATCCGTGGGCTATTAAGGACACTTTGCGATGCCTATCCATTTTCTATACCATGCCAATGTAACTATCATATCTTAGCGTTCGCATACAGCACCTAGAGTTGTGACCTTGAACGCTCCTTCATAAGTAGGTAACTCCTACACGATAGAAAAGACGTTGAAGAGAAAACGGTTTAAGTTTTACTGCAATTAGTATGCAGCAGAGCTTTCAAAAAGTACCCAATTAATTAATATACACGTCAATTCGAACGCGTTTTGTACGCAAAGTAGCAGTCCGCGGGCTATATAAGGCACTTCGCGATGTCTATCCATGTTCTATACCATGCCAATGTAACTACCATATCTTAGCGTTCGCATAGAGCACATAGAGTTGTGACCTTGAACGCTCCTTCATAAGTAGATATCTCCTACACGATATAAAAGACGTACAATAGAAAACGGACTAAGTTTAACTGCAAATAGTATGCAGCAGAGCTGCCAAATAATGCCCAGATAATATACGCGTTAATACGAATGCGTTTTGTAAACAAAGCAGCAATCCGTGGGCTATTAAGGACACTTCGCGATGCCTATCCATTTTCTATACCATGCCATTGTAACTACCATATCTTAGCGTTCGCATACAGTACCTAGAGTTGTGACCTTGAACGCTCATTCATAAGTAGATAACTCCTACACGATAGAAAAGACGTACAAGAGAAAACGGTCTAAGTTTTACTGCAATTAGTATGCAGCAGACCTTTCAGAAAATGCCCAAATAATATACACATTAATTCGAACCCGTTTTGTACGCAAAGTAGCAATCCGCGGGCAATATAAGGCACTTAGCGATGTCTATCTATGTTCTATACCATGCCAATGTAACTATCATATCTTAGCGTTTGCATACAGCACCTAGACTTGTGACCTTGAACGCTCCTTCGTATGTTGATAACTCCTACACGATAGAAAAGACGTTGAAGAGAAAACGGTCTAAGTTTTACTGCAATTAGTATGCAGCAGAGCTTTCAAAAAGTACCCAATTAATATAAACGTCAATTCGAACGCGTTTTGTACGCAAAGTATTAATCCGCGGGCTATATAAAGCACTTCGCGATGTCTATCCATGTTCTATACCATGCCAATGTAACTATCATATCTTAGCGTTCGCATAGAGCACCTAGAGTTGTGACCTTGAACGCTCCTTCACAAGTAGATAACTACTACACAATAGAAAAGACGTACAAGTGAACATGGATTTAGTTTTACGGCAATTAGCATGCAGCAGAGCTGCCAAATAATGCCCAGATTATATACGCGTTAATTCTAATGCGATTTGTAAACAAAGCATCAATCCGTGGGCTATTAAGGACACTTTGCGATGCCTATCCATTTTCTATACCATGCCATTGTAACTACCATATCTTAGCGTTTGCATACAGCACCTAGAGTTGTGACCTTGAACGCTCCTTCATATGCAGAAAACTCCTACACGATAGAAAAGACGTTCAAGAGAAAACGGTCTATGTTTTACTGCAATCAGTATGCAGCAGAGCTTTCGAAAAGTACCCAATTAATATACACGTCAATTCGAACGCATTTGTACGCAAAGTATCAATCCGCGGGCTATATAAGGCACTTCGCGATGTCTATCCATGTTCTATACCATGCCAATGTAACTATTATATCTTGGCGTTCGCATAGAGCACCTAGAGTTGTGACCTTGACCGCTCCTTCATAAGTAGATAACTACTACACAACAGAAAAGACGTACAAGTGAAAATGGATTTAGTTTTACTGCAATTACCATGCAGCAGAGCTGCCAAATAATGCCCAGATAATATACGCGTTAATTCTAATGCGTTTTGTAAACAAAGCAGCAATCCGTGGGCTATTAAGGACACTTTGCGATGCCTATCCATTTTCTATACCATGCCAATGTAACTATCATATCTTAGCGTTCGCATACAGCACCTAGAGTTGTGACCTTGAACGCTCCTTCATAAGTAGATAACTCCTACACGATAGAAAAGACGTTCAAGAGAAGACGGTCTAAGTTTTACTGCAATTAGTATGCAGCAGAGCTTTCAAAAAGTACCCAATTAATATACACGTCAATTCGAACGCGTTTTGTAGGCAAAGTAGCAATCCGCGGGCTATATAAGGCACTTCGCGATGTCTATCCATGTTCTATACCATGCCAATGTAACTACCATATCTTAGCGTTCGCATAGAACACCTAGAGTTGTGACCTTGAACGCTCCTTCATAAGTAGATAACTCCTACACGATAGAAAAGACGTTCAAGAGAAAACGGTCTATGTTTTACTGCAATTAGTATGCAGCAGAGCTTTCGAAAAGTACCCAATTAATATACACGTCAATTCGAACGCGTTTTGTACGCAAAGTATTAATCCGTGGACTATATAAGGCACTTCGCGATGTCTATCCATGTTCTATACCATGCAAATGTAACTATGATATCTTAGCGTTCGCATAGAGCACCTAGAGTTGACTAGAGACCTTGACCGCTCCTTCATAAGTAGATAACTACTACACAATAGAAAAGACGTTCAAGAGAAAACGGTCTATGTTTTACTGCAATTAGTATGCAGCAGAGCTTTCGAAAAGTACCCAATTAATATACACGTCAATTCGAACGCGTTTTGTACGCAAAGTATCAATCCGCGGGCTATATAAGGCACTTCACGATGTCTATCCATGTTCTATACCATGCCAATGTAACTATCATATCTTGGCGTTCGCATAGAGCACCTAGAGTTGTGACCTTGACCGCTCCTTCATAAGTAGATAACTACTACACAACAGAAAAGACGTACAAGTGAAAATGGATTTAGTTCTACTGCAATTACCATGCAACAGAGCTGCCAAATAATGCCCAGATAATATACGCGTCAATTCTAATTCATTTTGTAAACAAAGCAGCAATCCGTGGGCTATTAAGAACACTTCGCGATGCCTATCCATTTTCTATACCATGCCATTGTAACTACCATATCTTAGCGTTTGCATACAGCACCTAGAGTTGTGACCTTGAACGCTCCTTCATATGTAGATAACTCCTACACGATAGAAAAGACGTTCAAGAGAAAACGGTCTATGTTTTACTGCAATTAGTATGCAGCAGAGCTTTCGAAAAGTACCCAATTAATATACACGTCAATTCGAACGCGTTTTGTACGCAAAGTATCAATCCGCGGGCTATATAAGGCACTTCACGATGTCTATCCATGTTCTATACCATGCCAATGTAACTATCATATCTTGGCGTTCGCATAGAGCACCTAGAGTTGTGACCTTGACCGCTCCTTCATAAGTAGATAACTACTACACAACAGAAAAGACGTACAAGTGAAAATGGATTTAGTTTTACTGCAATTACCATGCAGCAGAGCTGCCAAATAATGCCCAGATAATATACGCGTTAATTCTAATGCGTTTTGTAAACAAAGCAGCAATCCGTGGGCTATTAAGGACACTTTGCGATGCCTATCCATTTTCTATACCATGCCAATGTAACTATCATATCTTAGCGTTCGCATACAGCACCTAGAGTTGTGACCTTGAACGCTCCTTCATAAGTAGATAACTCCTACACGATAGAAAAGACGTTCAAGAGAAGACGGTCTAAGTTTTACTGCAATTAGTATGCAGCAGAGCTTTCAAAAAGTACCCAATTAATATACACGTCAATTCGAACGCGTTTTGTAGGCAAAGTAGCAATCCGCGGGCTATATAAGGCACTTCGCGATGTCTATCCATGTTCTATACCATGCCAATGTAACTACCATATCTTAGCGTACGCATAGAGCACATAGATTTGTGACCTTGAACGCTCCTTCATAAGTAGATAACTCCTACACGATAGAAAAGACGTTCAAGAGAAAACGGTCTAAAATTTACTGCAATTAGTATGCAGCAGAGCTTTCAGAAAATGCCCAAATAATATACACGTTAATTCGAATCCGTTTTGTACGCAAAGTAGCAATCCGCGGGCAATATAAGGCACTTAGCGATGTCTATCTATGTTCTATACCATGCCAATGTAACTATCATATCTTAGCGTTCGCATAGAGCTCCTAGAGTTGTGACCTTGAACGCTCCTTCATAAGTAGATATCTCCTACACGATATAAAAGACGTACAATAGAAAACGGACTAAGTTTAACTGCAATTAGCATGCAGCAGAGCTGCCAAATAATGCCCAAATAATTTACGCGTAAATTCGAATGCGTTTTGTAAACAAAGCAGCAATCCGTGGTCTATTAAGGACACTTCGCGATGCCTATCCATTTTCTATACCTTGCCATTGTAACTACCATATCTTAGCGTTCGCATACAGTACCTAGAGTTGTGACCTTGAACGCTCCTTCATAAGTAGATAACTCCTACACGATAGAAAAGACGTTCAAGAGAAAACGGTCTAAGTTTTACTGCAATTAGTATGCAGCAGAGCTTTCAGAAAATGCCCAAATAATATACACGTTAATTCTAACACGTCTTGTACGCAAAGTAGCAATCCGCGGGCAATATAAGGCACTTAGCGATGTCTATCTATGTTCTATACCATGTCAATGTAACTATCATATCTTAGCGTTCGCATACAGCACCTAGAGTTGTGACCTTGACCGCTCCTTCATAAGTATATAACTCCTACACGATAGAAAAGACGTTCAAGAGAAAACGGTCTATGTTTTACTGCAATTAGTATCCAGCAGAGCTTTCAAAAAGTACCCAATTAATATACACGTCAATTCGAACGCGTTTTGTACGCAAAGTATTAATCCGCGGACTATATAAGGCACTTCGCGATGTCTATCCATGTTCTATACCATGCCAATGTAACTATCATATCTTAGCGTTCGCATAGAGCACCTAGAGTTGTGACCTTGACCGCTCCTTCATAAGTAGATAACTACTACACAATAGAAAAGACATACAAGTGAAAATGGATTTAGTTTTACTGCAATTACCATGCAGCAGAGCTGCCAAATAATGCCCAGATAATATACGCGTCAATTCTAATTCATTTTGTAAACAAAGCAGCAATCCGTGGGCTATTAAGGACACTTCGCGATGTCTATCCATGTTATATACCATGCCAATGGAACTATCATATCTTAGCGTTCGCATAGAGCACCTAGAGTTGTGACCTTGAACGCTCCTTCATAAGTAGATAACTACTACACAATAGAAATGACGTACAAGTGAACATGGATTTAGTTTTACGGCAATTAGCATGCAACAGAGCTGCCAAATAATGCCCAGATAATATACGCGTTAATTCTAATGCGTTTTGTAAACAAAGCAGCAATCCGTGGGCTATTAAGGACACTTTGCGATGCCTATCCATTTTCTATACCATGCCAATGTAACTATCATATCTTAGCGTTCGCTCACAGCACCTAGAGTTGTGACCTTGAACGCTCCTTCATAAGTAGGTAACTCCTACACGATAGAAAAGACGTTCAAGAGAAGACGGTCTATGTTTTACTGCAATTAGTATGCAGCAGAGCTTTCGAAAAGTACCCAATTAATATACACGTCAATTCGAACGCGTTTTGTACGCAAAGTATCAATGCGCGGGCTATATAAGGCACTTCGCGATGTCTATCCATGTTCTATACCATGCCAATGTAACTATCATATCTTGGCGTTCGCATAGAGCACCTAGAGTTGTGACCTTGACCGCTCCTTCATAAGTAGATAACTACTACACAATAGAAAATACGTACAAGTGAAAATGGATTTAGTTTTACTGCAATTACCATGCAGCAGAGCTGCCAAATAATTCCCAGATAATATACGCGTTAATTCTAATGCGTTTTGTAAACAAAGCAGCAATCCGTGGTCTATTAAGGACACTTCGCGATGCCTATCCATTTTCTATACCATGCCATTGTAACTACCATATCTTAGCGTTCGCAAACAGTACCTAGAGTTGTGACCTTGAACGCTCCTTCATAAGTAGATAACTACTACACAATAGAAAAGACGTACAAGTGAACATGGATTTAGTTTTACGGCAATTAGCATGCAGCAGAGCTGCCAAATAATGCCCAGATAATATACGCGTTAATTCTAATGCGTTTTGTAAACAAAGCAGCAATCCGTGGGCTATTAAGGACACTTTGCGATGCCTATCCATTTTCTATACCATGCCATTGTAACTACCATATCTTAGCGTTTGCATAAAGCACCTAGAGTTGTGACCTTGAACGCTCCTTCATATGTAGATAACTCCTACACGATAGAAAAGACGTTCAAGAGAAAACGGTCTATGTTTTACTGCAATTAGTATGCAGCAGAGCTTTCGAAAAGTACCCAATTAATATACACGTCAATTCGAACGCGTTTTGTACGCAAAGTATCAATCCGCGGGCTATATAAGGCACTTCGCGATGTCTATCCATGTTCTATACCATGCCAATGTAACTATCATATCTTGGCGTTCGCATAGAGCACCTAGAGTTGTGACCTTGACCGCTCCTTCATAAGTAGATAACTACTACACAATAGAAAAGACGTACAAGTGAAAATGGATTTAGTTTTACTGCAATTACCATGCAGCAGAGCTGCCAAATAATTCCCAGATAATACACGCGTTAATTCTAATGCGTTTTGTAAACAAAGCAGCAATCCGTGGGCTATTAAGAACACTTTGCGATGCCTATCAATTTTCTATACCATGCCAATGTAACTATCATATCTTGGCGTTCGCATAGAGCACCTAGAGTTGTGACCTTGAACGCTCCTTCATAAGTAGATAACTACTACACAATAGAAATGACGTACAAGTGAACATGGATTTAGTTTTACGGCAATTAGCATGCAACAGAGCTGCCAAATAATGCCCAGATAATATACGCGTTAATTCTAATGCGTTTTGTAAACAAAGCAGCAATCCGTGGGCTATTAAGGACACTTTGCGATGCCTATCCATTTTCTATACCATGCCAATGTAACTATCATATCTTAGCGTTCGCTCACAGCACCTAGAGTTGTGACCTTGAACGCTCCTTCATAAGTAGGTAACTCCTACACGATAGAAAAGACGTTCAAGAGAAGACGGTCTATGTTTTACTGCAATTAGTATGCAGCAGAGCTTTCGAAAAGTACCCAATTAATATACACGTCAATTCGAACGCGTTTTGTACGCAAAGTATCAATGCGCGGGCTATATAAGGCACTTCGCGATGTCTATCCATGTTCTATACCATGCCAATGTAACTATCATATCTTGGCGTTCGCATAGAGCACCTAGAGTTGTGACCTTGACCGCTCCTTCATAAGTAGATAACTACTACACAATAGAAAAGACGTACAAGTGAAAATGGATTTAGTTTTACTGCAATTACCATGCAGCAGAGCTGCCAAATAATTCCCAGATAATACACGCGTTAATTCTAATGCGTTTTGTAAACAAAGCAGCAATCCGTGGGCTATTAAGAACACTTTGCGATGCCTATCAATTTTCTATACCATGCCAATGTAACTATCATATCTTAGCGTTCACATACAGCACCTAGAGTTGTGACCTTGAACGCTCCTTCATAAGTAGGTAACTCCTACACGATAGAAAATTAGTTCAAGAGAAGACGGTCTAAGTTTTACTGCAATTAGTATGCAGCAGAGCTTTCAAAAGTACCCAATTAATACACACGTCAATTCGAACGCGTTTTGTAGGCAAGGTAGCAATCCGCGGGCTATATAAGGCACTTCGCGATGTCTATCCATGTTCTATACCATGCCAATGTAACTACCATATCTTAGCGTTCGCATGGAGCTCCTAGAGTTGTGACCTTGAACGCTCCTTCATAAGTAGATATCTCCTACACGATATAAAAGACGTACAATAGAAAACGGACTAAGTTTAACTGCAATTAGCTTGCAGCAGAGCTGCCAAATAATGCCCAAATAATATACGCGTTAATTCGAATGCGTTTTGTAAACAAAGCAGCAATCCGTGGTCTATTAAGGACACTTCGCGATGCCTATCCATTTTCTATACCATGCCATTGTAACTACCATATCTTAGCGTTCGCAAACAGTACCTAGAGTTGTGACCTTGAACGCTCCTTCATAAGTAGATAACTCCTACACGATAGAAAAGACGTTCAAGAGAAAACTGTCTAAGTTTTACTGCAATTAGTATGCAGCAGAGCTTTCAGAAAATGCGCAAATAATATACACGTTAATTCGAACCCGTCTTGTACGCAAAGTAGCAATCCGCGGGCAATATAAGGCACTTGGCGATGTCTATCTATGTTCTATACCATGCCAATGTAACTATCATATCTTAGCGTTCGCATACAGCACCTAGAGTTGTGACCTTGAATGCTCCTTCATAAGTAGATAACTCCTACACGATATAAAAGACGTACAATAGAAAACGGACTAAGTTTAACTGCAATTAGCATGCAGCAGAGCTGCCAAATAATGCCCAAATAATATACGCGTTAATTCGAATGCGTTTTGTAAACAAAGCAGCAATCCGTGGTCTATTAAGGACACTTCGCGATGCCTATCCATTTTCTATACCATGCCATTGTAACTACCATATCTTAGCGTTCGCATACAGTACCTAGAGTTGTGACCTTGAACGCTCCTTCATAAGTAGATAACTCCTACACGATAGAAAAGACGTTCAAGAGAAAACGGTCTAAGATTTACTGCAATTAGTATGCAGCAGAGCTTTCAGAAAATGCCCAAATAATATACACGTTAATTCGAATCCGTTTTGTACGCAAAGTAGCAATCCGCGGGCAATATAAGGCACTTAGCGATGTCTATCTATGTTCTATACCATGCCAATGTAACTATCATATCTTAGCGTTCGCATAGAGCTCCTAGAGTTGTGACCTTGAACGCTCCTTCATAAGTAGATATCTCCTACACGATATAAAAGACGTACAATAGAAAACGGACTAAGTTTTACTGCAATTAGTATGCAGCAGAGCTTTCAGAAAATGCCCAAATAATATACACGTTAATTCGAACCCGTCTTGTACGCAAAGTAGCAATCCGCGGGCAATATAAGGCACTTAGCGATGTCTATCTATATTCTATACCATGCCAATGTAACTATCATATCTTAGCCTTCGCATACAGCACCTAGAGTTGTGACCTTGAACGCTCCTTCATAAGTAGATAACTCCTACACGATAGAAAAGACGTTCAAGAGAAAACGGTCTATGTTTTACTGCAATTAGCATGCAGCAGAGCTGCCAAATAATGCCCAAATAATATACGCGTTAATTCGAATGCGTTTTGTAAACAAAGCAGCAATCCGTGGTCTATTAAGGACACTTCGCGATGCCTATCCATTTTCTATACCATGCCATTGTAACTACCATATCTTAGCGTTCGCATACAGTACCTAGAGTTGTGACCTTGAACGCTCCTTCATAAGTAGATAACTCCTACACGATAGAAAAGACGTTCAAGAGAAAACGGTCTAAGATTTACTGCAATTAGTATGCAGCAGAGCTTTCAGAAAATGTCCAAATAATATACACGTTAATTCGAATCCGTTTTGTACGCAAAGTAGCAATCCGCGGGCAATATAAGGCACTTAGCGATGTCTATCTATGTTCTATACCATGCCAATGTAACTATCATTTCTTAGCGTTCGCATAGAGCTCCTAGAGTTGTGACCTTGAACGCTCCTTCATAAGTAGATATCTCCTACACGATATAAAAGACGTACAATAGAAAACGGACTAAGTTTTACTGCAATTAGTATGCAGCAGAGCTTTCAGAAAATGCCCAAATAATATACACGTTAATTCGAACCCGTCTTGTACGCAAAGTAGCAATCCGCGGGCAATATAAGGCACTTAGCGATGTCTATCTATATTCTATACCATGCCAATGTAACTATCATATCTTAGCCTTCGCATACAGCACCTAGAGTTGTGACCTTGAACGCTCCTTCATAAGTAGATAACTCCTACACGATAGAAAAGACGTTCAAGAGAAAACGGTCTATGTTTTACTGCAATTAGCATGCAGCAGAGCTGCCAAATAATCCCAAATAATATACGCGTTAATTCGAATGCGTTTTGTAAACAAAGCAGCAATCCGTGGTCTATTAAGGACACTTCGCAATGCCTATCCATTTTCTATACCATGCCATTGTAACTACCATATCTTAGCGTTCGCATACAGTACCTAGAGTTGTGACCTTGAACGCTCCTTCATAAGTAGATAACTCCTACACGATAGAAAAGACGTTCAAGAGAAAACGGTCTAAGATTTACTGCAATTAGTATGCAGCAGAGCTTTCAGAAAATGCCCAAATAATATACACGTTAATTCGAATCCGTTTTGTACGCAAAGTAGCAATCCGCGGGCAATATAAGGCACTTAGCGATGTCTATCTATGTTCTATACCATGCCAATGTAACTATCATATCTTAGCGTTCGCATAGAGCTCCTAGAGTTGTGACCTTGAACGCTCCTTCATAAGTAGATATCTCCTACACGATATAAAAGACGTACAATAGAAAACGGACTAAGTTTTACTGCAATTAGTATGCAGCAGAGCTTTCAGAAAATGCCCAAATAATATACACGTTAATTCGAACCCGTCTTGTACGCAAAGTAGCAATCCGCGGGCAATATAAGGCACTTAGCGATGTCTATCTATATTCTATACCATGCCAATGTAACTATCATATCTTAGCCTTCGCATACAGCACCTAGAGTTGTGACCTTGACAGCTCCTTCATAAGTAGATAACTACTACACAATAGAAAAGACGTACAAGTGAAAATGGATTTAGTTTTACTGCAATTACCATGCAGCAGAGCTGCCAAATAATGCCCAGCTAATATACGCGTTAATTCTAAGGCGTTTTGTAAACAAAGCAGCAATCCGTGGGCTATTAAGGACACTTTGCGATGCCTATCCATTTTCTATACAATGCCAATGTAACTATCATATCTTAGCGTTCGCATATAGCACCTAGAGTTGTGACCTTGAACGCTCCTTCATAAGTAGGTAACTCCTACACGATAGAAAAGACGTTCAAGAGAAGACGGTCTAAGTTTTACTGCAATTAGTATGAAGCAGATCTTTCAAAAAGTACCCAATTAATATACACGTCAATTCGAACGCGTTTTGTAGGCAAAGTAGCAATCCGCGGGCAATATAAGGCACTTAGCGATGTCTATCTATGTTCTATACCATGCCAATGTAACTATCATATCTTAGCGTTCGCATGGAGCTCCTAGAGTTGTGACCTTGAACGCT
Source organism: Tetropium fuscum (assembly GCA_964058915.1). Taxonomy (NCBI): domain Eukaryota; kingdom Metazoa; phylum Arthropoda; class Insecta; order Coleoptera; family Cerambycidae; genus Tetropium; species Tetropium fuscum. The sequence continues at coordinate 515,409 of CAXKVY010004066.1, read as the reverse complement.
CCTTCATAAGTAGATATCTCCTACACGATATAAAAGACGTACAATAGAAAACGGACTAAGTTTAACTGCAATTAGCATGCAGCAGAGCTGCCAAATAATGCCCAAATAATATACGCGTTAATTCGAATGCGTTTTGTAAACAAAGCAGCAATCCGTGGTCTATTAAGGACACTTCGCGATGCCTATCCATTTTCTATACCATGCCATTGTAACTACCATATCTTAGCGTTCGCATACAGTACCTAGAGTTGTGACCTTGAACGCTCCTTCATAAGTAGATAACTCCTACACGATAGAAAAGACGTTCAAGAGAAAACCGTCTAAGTTTTACTGCAATTAGTATGCAGCAGAGCTTTCAGAAAATGCCCAAATAATATACACGTTAATTCGAACCCGTCTTGTACGCAAAGTAGCAATCCGCGGGCAATATAAGGCACTTAGCGATGTCTATCTATGTTCTATACCATGCCAATGTAACTATCATATCTTAGCGTTCGCATACAGCACCTAGAGTTGTGACCTTGAACGCTCCTTCATAAGTAGATAACTCCTACACGATAGAAAAGACGTTCAAGAGAAAACGGTCTAAGATTTACTGCAATTAGTATGCAGCAGAGCTTTCAGAAAATGCCCAAATAATATACAAGTTAATTCGAATATGTTTTGTACGCAAAGTAGCAATCCGCGGGCAATATAAGGCACTTAGCGATGTCTATCTATGTTCTATACCATGCCAATGTAACTATCATATCTTAGCGTTCGCATGGAGCTCCTAGAGTTGTGACCTTGAACGCTCCTTCATAAGTAGATATCTCCTACACGATATAAAAGACGTACAATAGAAAACGGACTAAGTTTAACTGCAATTACCATGCAGCAGAGCTGCCAAATAATGCCCAGTTAATATACGCGTTAATTCTAAGGCGTTTTGTAAACAAAGCAGCAATCCGTGGGCTATTAAGGACACTTTGCGATGCCTATCTATTTTCTATACCATTCCAATGTAACTATCATATCTTAGCGTTCGCATACAGCACCTAGAGTTGTGACCTTGAACTCTCCTTCATAAGTAGGTAACTCCTACACGATAGAAAAGACGTTGAAGAGAAAACGGTTTAAGTTTTACTGCAATTAGTATGCAGCAGAGCTTTCAAAAAGTACCCAATTAATTAATATACACGTCAATTCGAACGCGTTTTGTACGCAAAGTAGCAGTCCGCGGGCTATATAAGGCACTTCGCGATGTCTATCCATGTTCTATACCATGCCAATGTAACTATCATATCTTAGCGTTGGCATACAGCACCTAGAGTTGTGACCTTGAACGCTCCTTCATAAGTAGATAACTCCTACACGATAGAAAAGACGTTCAAGAGAAAACGGTCTAAGATTTACTGCAATTAGTATGCAGCAGAGCTTTCAGAAAATGCCCAAATAATATACACGTTAATACGAATCCGTTTTGTACGCAAAGTAGCAATCCGCGGGCAATATAAGGCACTTAGCGATGTCTATCTATGTTCTATACCATGCCAATGTAACTATCATATCTTAGCGTTCGCATAGAGCTCCTAGAGTTGTGACCTTGAACGCTCCTTCATAAGTAGATATCTCCTACACGATATAAAAGACGTACAATAGAAAACGGCTAAGTTTAACTGCAAATAGTATGCAGCAGAGCTGCCAAATAATGCCCAGATAATATACGCGTTAATTCGAATGCGTTTTGTAAACAAAGCAGCAATCCGTGGGCTATTAATGACACTTCGCGATGCCTATCCATTTCCTATACCATGCCATTGTAACTACCATATCTTAGCGTTCGCATACAGTACCTAGAGTTGTGACCTTGAACGCTCCTTCATAAGTAGATAACTCCTACAAGATAGAAAAGACGTTCAAGAGAAAACGGTCTAAGGTTTACTGCAATTAGTATGCAGCAGAACTTTCAGAAAATGCCCAAATAATATACACGTTAATTCGAACCCGTTTTGTACGCAAAGTAGCAATCCGCGGGCTATATAAGGCACTTAGCGATGTCTATCTATGTTCTATACCATGCCAATGTAACTATCATATCTTAGCATTTGCATACAGCACCTAGACTTGTGACCTTGAACGCTCCTTCGTATGTAGATAACTCCTACACGATAGAAAAGACGTTCAAGAGAAAACGGTCTAAGATTTACTGCAATTAGTATGCAGCAGAGCTTTCAGAAAATGCCCAAATAATATACACGTTAATTCGAATCCGTTTTGTACGCAAAGTACCAATCCGCGGGCAATATAAGGCACTTAGCGATGTCTATCTATGTTCTATACCATGCCAATGTAACTATCATATCTTAGCGTTCGCATAGAACACCTAGAGTTGTGACCTTGAACGCTCCTTCATAAGTAGATAACTCCTACACGATAGAAAAGACGTTCAAGAGAAAACGGTCTATGTTTTACTGCAATTAGTATGCAGCAGAGCTTTCGAAAAGTACCCAATTAATATACACGTCAATTCGAACGCGTTTTGTACGCAAAGTATTAATCCGTGGACTATATAAGGCACTTCGCGATGTCTATCCATGTTCTATACCATGCAAATGTAACTATGATATCTTAGCGTTCGCATAGAGCACCTAGAGTTGACTAGAGACCTTGACCGCTCCTTCATAAGTAGATAACTACTACACAATAGAAGAGACGTTCAAGAGAAAACGGTCTATGTTTTACTGCAATTAGTATGCAGCAGAGCTTTCGAAAAGTACCCAATTAATATACACGTCAATTCGAACGCGTTTTGTACGCAAAGTATCAATCCGCGGGCTATATAAGGCACTTCACGATGTCTATCCATGTTCTATACCATGCCAATGTAACTATCATATCTTGGCGTTCGCATAGAGCACCTAGAGTTGTGACCTTGACCGCTCCTTCATAAGTAGATAACTACTACACAACAGAAAAGACGTACAAGTGAAAATGGATTTAGTTCTACTGCAATTACCATGCAACAGAGCTGCCAAATAATGCCCAGATAATATACGCGTCAATTCTAATTCATTTTGTAAACAAAGCAGCAATCCGTGGGCTATTAAGAACACTTCGCGATGCCTATCCATTTTCTATACCATGCCATTGTAACTACCATATCTTAGCGTTTGCATACAGCACCTAGAGTTGTGACCTTGAACGCTCCTTCATATGTAGATAACTCCTACACGATAGAAAAGACGTTCAAGAGAAAACGGTCTATGTTTTACTGCAATTAGTATGCAGCAGAGCTTTCGAAAAGTACCCAATTAATATACACGTCAATTCGAACGCGTTTTGTACGCAAAGTATCAATCCGCGGGCTATATAAGGCACTTCACGATGTCTATCCATGTTCTATACCATGCCAATGTAACTATCATATCTTGGCGTTCGCATAGAGCACCTAGAGTTGTGACCTTGACCGCTCCTTCATAAGTAGATAACTACTACACAACAGAAAAGACGTACAAGTGAAAATGGATTTAGTTTTACTGCAATTACCATGCAGCAGAGCTGCCAAATAATGCCCAGATAATATACGCGTTAATTCTAATGCGTTTTGTAAACAAAGCAGCAATCCGTGGGCTATTAAGGACACTTTGCGATGCCTATCCATTTTCTATACCATGCCAATGTAACTATCATATCTTAGCGTTCGCATACAGCACCTAGAGTTGTGACCTTGAACGCTCCTTCATAAGTAGATAACTCCTACACGATAGAAAAGACGTTCAAGAGAAGACGGTCTAAGTTTTACTGCAATTAGTATGCAGCAGAGCTTTCAAAAAGTACCCAATTAATATACACGTCAATTCGAACGCGTTTTGTAGGCAAAGTAGCAATCCGCGGGCTATATAAGGCACTTCGCGATGTCTATCCATGTTCTATACCATGCCAATGTAACTACCATATCTTAGCGTACGCATAGAGCACATAGATTTGTGACCTTGAACGCTCCTTCATAAGTAGATAACTCCTACACGATAGAAAAGACGTTCAAGAGAAAACGGTCTAAGATTTACTGCAATTAGTATGCAGCAGAGCTTTCAGAAAATGCCCAAATAATATACACGTTAATTCGAACCCGTCTTGTACGCAAAGTAGTAATCCGCGGGCAATATAAGGCACTTAGCGATGTCTATCCATGTTCTATACAATGCCAATGTAACTATCATATCTTAGCGTTCCCATACAGCACCTAGAGTTGTGACCTTGAACGCTCTTTCATAAGTAGATAACTCCTACAGGATAGAAAAGACGTTCAAGAGAAAACGGTCTATGTTTTACTGTAATTAGTATCCAGCAGAGCATTCAAAAAGTACCCAATTAATATACACGTCAATTCGAACGCGTTTTGTACGCAAAGTATTAATCCGCGGACTATATAAGGCACTTCGCGATGTCTATCCATGTTCTATACCATGCCAATGTAACTATCATATCTTAGCGTTCGCATAGAGCACATAGAGTTGTGACCTTGAACGCTCCTTCATGAGTAGATAACTCCTACAAGATAGAAAAGACGTTCAAGAGAAAACGGTCTAAATTTTACTGCAATTAGTATGCAGCAGAGCTTTCAGAAAATGCCCAAATAATATACACGTTAATTCGAACCCGTTTTGTACGCAAAGTAGCAATCCGCGGGCAATATAAGGCACTTAGCGATATCTATCTATGTTCTATACAATGCCAATGTAACTATCATATCTTAGCGTTCGCATAGAGCTCCTAGAGTTGTGACCTTGAACGCTCCTTCATAAGTAGATATCTCCTACACGATATAAAAGACGTACAATAGAAAACGGACTAAGTTTAACTGCAAATAGTATGCAGCAGAGCTGCCAAATAATGCCCAGATAATATACGCGTTAATACGAATGCGTTTTGTAAACAAAGCAGCAATCCGTGGGCTATTAAGGACACTTCGCGATGCCTATCCATTTTCTATACCATGCCATTGTAACTACCATATCTTAGCGTTCGCATACAGTACCTAGAGTTGTGACCTTGAACGCTCATTCATAAGTAGATAACTCCTACACGATAGAAAAGACGTTCAAGAGAAAACGGTCTAAGTTTTACTGCAATTAGTATGCAGCAGACCTTTCAGAAAATGCCCAAATAATATACACGTTAATTCGAACCCGTTTTGTACGCAAAGTAGCAATCCGCGGGCAATATAAAGCACTTAGCGATGTCTATCTATGTTCTATACCATGCCAATGTAACTATCATATCATAGCGTTTGCATACAGCACCTAGACTTGTGACCTTGAACGCTCCTTCGTATGTAGATAACTCCTACACGATAGAAAAGACGTTGAAGAGAAAACGGTCTAAGTTTTACTGCAATTAGTATGCAGCAGAGCTTTCAAAAAGTACCCAATTAATATAAACGTCAATTCGAACGCGTTTTGTACGCAAAGTATTAATCCGCGGGCTATATAAGGCACTTCGCGATGTCTATCCATGTTCTATACCATGCCAATGTAACTATCATATCTTAGCGTTCGCATAGAGCACCTAGAGTTGTGACCTTGAACGCTCCTTCATAAGTAGATAACTACTACACAATAGAAAAGACGTACAAGTGAACATGGATTTAGTTTTACGGCAATTAGCATGCAGCAGAGCTGCCAAATAATGCCCAGATTATATACGCGTTAATTCTAATGCGTTTTGTAAACAAAGCATCAATCCGTGGGCTATTAAGGACACTTTGCGATGCCTATCCATTTTCTATACCATGCCATTGTAACTACCATATCTTAGCGTTTGCATACAGCACCTAGAGTTGTGACCTTGAACGCTCCTTCATATGCAGAAAACTCCTACACGATAGAAAAGACGTTCAAGAGAAAACGGTCTATGTTTTACTGCAATCAGTATGCAGCAGAGCTTTCGAAAAGTACCCAATTAATATACACGTCAATTCGAACGCGTTTTGTACGCAAAGTATCAATCCGCGGGCTATATAAGGCACTTCGCGATGTCTATCCATGTTCTATACCATGCCAATGTAACTATTATATCTTGGCGTTCGCATAGAGCACCTAGAGTTGTGACCTTGACCGCTCCTTCATAAGTAGATAACTACTACACAACAGAAAAGACGTACAAGTGAAAATGTATTTAGTTTTACTGCAATTACCATGCAGCAGAGCTGCCAAATAATGCCCAGATAATATACGCGTCAATTCTAATTCATTTTGTAAACAAAGCAGCAATCCGTGGGCTATTAAGAACACTTCGCGATGCCTATCCATTTTCTATACCATGCCATTGTAACTACCATATCTAAGCGTTTGCATACAGCACCTAGAGTTGTGACCTTGAACGCTCCTTCATATGTAGATAACTCCTACACGATAGAAAAGACGTTCAAGAGAAAACGGTCTATGTTTTACTGCAATTAGTATGCAGCAGAGCTTTCGAAAAGTACCCAATTAATATACACGTCAATTCGAACGCGTTTTGTACGCAAAGTATCAATCCGCGGGCTATATAAGGCACTTCGCGATGTCTATCCATGTTTATACCATGCCAATGTAACTATCATATCTTGGCGTTCGCATAGAGCACCTAGAGTTGTGACCTTGACCGCTCCTTCATAAGTAGATAACTCCTACACGATAGAAAAGACGTTCAAGAGAAAACGGTCTATGTTTTACTGCAATTAGTATGCAACAGAGCTTTCGAAAAGTACCCAATTAATATAAACGTCAATTCGAACATGTTTTGTACGCAAAGTATCAATCCGCGGGCTATATAAGGCACTTCGCGATGTCTATCCATGTTTATACCATGCCAATGTAACTATCATATCTTGGCGTTCGCATAGAGCACCTAGAGTTGTGACCTTGACCGCTCCTTCATAAGTAGATAACTACTACACAACAGAAAAGACGTACAAGTGAAAATGGATTTAGTTTTACTGCAATTACCATGCAGCAGAGCTGCCAAATAATGCCCAGATAATATACGCGTTAATTCTAATGCGTTTTGTAAACAAAGCAGCAATCCGTGGGCTATTAAGGACACTTTGCGATGCCTATCCATTTTCAATACCATGCCAATGTAACTATCATATCTTAGCGTTCGCATACAGCACCTAGAGTTGTGACCTTGAACGCTCCTTCATAAGTAGGTAACTCCTACACGATAGAAAAGACGTTCAAGAGAAGATGGTCTAAGTTTTACTGCAATTAGTATGCAGCAGAGCTTTCAAAAAGTACCCAATTAATATACACGTCAATTCGAACGCGTTTTGTAGGCAAAGTAGCAATCCGCGGGCTATATAAGGCACTTCGCGATGTCTATCCATGTTCTATACCATGCCAATGTAACTACCATATCTTAGCGTTCGCATAGAGCACATAGAGTTGTGACCTTGAACGCTCCTTCATAAGTAGATAACTCCTACAGGATAGAAAAGACGTTCAAGAGAAAACGGTCTAAGATTTACTGCAATTAGTATGCAGCAGAGCTTTCAGAAAATGCCCAAATAATATACACGTTAATTCGAATCCGTTTTGTACGCAAAGTACAAATCCGCGGGCAATATAAGGCACTTAGCGATGTCTATCTATGTTCTATACCATGCCAATGTAACTACCATATCTTAGCGTTCGCATAGAGCTCCTAGAGTTGTGACCTTGAACGCTCCTTCATAAGTAGATATCTCCTACACGATATAAAAGACGTACAATAGAAAACGGACTAAGTTTAACTGCAATTAGCATGCAGCAGAGCTGCCAAATAATGCCCAAATAATATACGCGTTAATTCGAATGCGTTTTGTAAACAAAGCAGCAATCCGTGGTCTATTAGGGACACTTCGCGATGCCTATCCATTTTCTATACCATGCCATTGTAACTACCATATCTTAGAGTTTGCATACAGCACCTAGAGTTGTGACCTTGAACGCTCCTTCATATGTAGATAACTCCTACACGATAGAAAAGACGTTCAAGAGAAAACGGTCTATGTTTTACTGCAATTAGTATGCAGCAGAGCTTTCAAAAGTACCCAATTAATATACACGTCAATTCGAACGCGTTTTGTACGCAAAGTATCAATCCGCGGGCTATATAAGGCACTTCGCGATGTCTATCCATGTTCTATACCATGCCAATGTAACTATCATATCTTGGCGTTCGCATAGAGCACCTAGAGTTGTGACCTTGACCGCTCCTTCATAAGTAGATAACTACTACACAATAGAAAAGACGTACAAGTGAAAATGGATTTAGTTTTACTGCAATTACCATGCAGCAGAGCTGCCAAATAATGCCCAGATAATATACGCGTTAATTCGAATGCGTTTTGTAAACAAAGCAGCAATCCGTGGTCTATTAAGGACACTTCGCGATGCCTATCCATTTTCTATACCATGCCATTGTAACTACCATTAATTAGCGTTCGCATACAGTACCTAGAGATGTGACCTTGAACGCTCCTTCATAAGTAGATAAGTACCACACAATAGAAAAGACGTACAAGTGAAAATGGATTTAGTTTTACTGCAATTACCATGCAGCAGAGCTGCCAAATAATGCCCAGATAATATACGCGTTAATTCTAATGCGTTTTGTAAACAATGCAGCAATCCGTGGGCTATTAAGGACACTTTGCGATGCCTATCCATTTTCTATACCATGCCAATGTAACTACCATATCTTAGCGTTCGCATAGAGCACATAGAGTTGTGACCTTGAACGCTCCTTCATATGTAGATAACTCCTACACGATAGAAAAGACGTTGAAGAGAAAACGGTCTATGTTTTACTGCAATTAGTATGCAGCAGAGCTTTCGAAAAGTACCCAATTAATATACACGTCAATTCGAACGCGTTTTGTACGCAAAGTATTAATCCGTGGACTATATAAGGCACTTCGCGATGTCTATCCATGTTCTATACCATGCAAATGTAACTATGATATCTTAGCGTTCGCATAGAGCACCTAGAGTTGACTAGAGACCTTGACCGCTCCTTCATAAGTAGATAACTACTACACAATAGAAAAGACGTTCAAGAGAAAACGGTCTATGTTTTACTGCAATTAGTATGCAGCAGAGCTTTCGAAAAGTACCCAATTAATATACACGTCAATTCGAACGCGTTTTGTACGCAAAGTATCAATCCGCGGGATATATAAGGCACTTCACGATGTCTATCCATGTTCTATACCATGCCAATGTAACTATCATATCTTGGCGTTCGCATAGAGCACCTAGAGTTGTGACCTTGACCGCTCCTTCATAAGTAGATAACTACTACACAACAGAAAAGACGTACAAGTGAAAATGGATTTAGTTCTACTGCAATTACCATGCAACAGAGCTGCCAAATAATGCCCAGATAATATACGCGTCAATTCTAATTCATTTTGTAAACAAAGCAGCAATCCGTGGGCTATTAAGAACACTTCGCGATGCCTATCCATTTTCTATACCATGCCATTGTAACTACCATATCTTAGCGTTTGCATACAGCACCTAGAGTTGTGACCTTGAACGCTCCTTCATATGTAGATAACTCCTACACGATAGAAAAGACGTTCAAGAGAAAACGGTCTATGTTTTACTGCAATTAGTATGCAGCAGAGCTTTCGAAAAGTACCCAATTAATATACACGTCAATTCGAACGCGTTTTGTACGCAAAGTATCAATCCGCGGGCTATATAAGGCACTTCACGATGTCTATCCATGTTCTATACCATGCCAATGTAACTATCATATCTTGGCGTTCGCATAGAGCACCTAGAGTTGTGACCTTGACCGCTCCTTCATAAGTAGATAACTACTACACAACAGAAAAGACGTACAAGAGAAAACGGTCTAAGATTTACTGCAATTAGTATGCAGCAGAGCTTTCAGAAAATGCCCAAATAATATACACGTTAATTCGAACCCGTCTTGTACGCAAAGTAGTAATCCGCGGGCAATATAAGGCACTTAGCGATATCTATCTATGTTCAATACAATGCCAATGTAACTATCATATCTTAGCGTTCGCATAGAGCTCCTAGAGTTGTGACCTTGAACGCTCCTTCATAAGTAGATATCTCCTACACGATATAAAAGACGTACAATAGAAAACGGACTAAGTTTAACTGCAAATAGTATGCAGCAGAGCTGCCAAATAATGCCCAGATAATATACGCGTTAATACGAATGCGTTTTGTAAACAAAGCAGCAATCCGTGGGCTATTAAGGACACTTCGCGATGCCTATCCATTTTCTATACCATGCCATTGTAACTACCATATCTTAGCGTTCGCATACAGTACCTAGAGTTGTGACCTTGAACGCTCATTCATAAGTAGATAACTCCTACACGATAGAAAAGACGTTCAAGAGAAAACGGTCTAAGTTTTACTGCAATTAGTATGCAGCAGACCTTTCAGAAAATGCCCAAATAATATACACGTTAATTCGAACCCGTTTTGTACGCAAAGTAGCAATCCGCGGGCAATATAAAGCACTTAGCGATGTCTATCTATGTTCTATACCATACCAATGTAACTATCATATCTTAGCGTTTGCATACAGCACCTAGACTTGTGACCTTGAACGCTCCTTCGTATGTAGATAACTCCTACACGATAGAAAAGACGTTGAAGAGAAAACGGTCTAAGTTTTACTGCAATTAGTATGCAGCAGAGCTTTCAAAAAGTACCCAATTAATATAAACGTCAATTCGAACGCGTTTTGTACGCAAAGTATTAATCCGCGGGCTATATAAGGCACTTCGCGATGTCTATCCATGTTCTATACCATGCCAATGTAACTATCATATCTTAGCGTTCGCATAGAGCACCTAGAGTTGTGACCTTGAACGCTCCTTCATAAGTAGATAACTACTACACAATAGAAAAGACGTACAAGTGAACATGGATTTAGTTTTACGGCAATTAGCATGCAGCAGAGCTGCCAAATAATGCCCAGATTATATACGCGTTAATTCTAATGCGTTTTGTAAACAAAGCATCAATCCGTGGGCTATTAAGGACACTTTGCGATGCCTATCCATTTTCTATACCATGCCATTGTAACTACCATATCTTAGCGTTTGCATACAGCACCTAGAGTTGTGACCTTGAACGCTCCTTCATATGCAGAAAACTCCTACACGATAGAAAAGACGTTCAAGAGAAAACGGTCTATGTTTTACTGCAATCAGTATGCAGCAGAGCTTTCGAAAAGTACCCAATTAATATACACGTCAATTCGAACGCGTTTTGTACGCAAAGTATCAATCCGCGGGCTATATAAGGCACTTCGCGATGTCTATCCATGTTCTATACCATGCCAATGTAACTATTATATCTTGGCGTTCGCATAGAGCACCTAGAGTTGTGACCTTGACCGCTCCTTCATAAGTAGATAACTACTACACAACAGAAAAGACGTACAAGTGAAAATGTATTTAGTTTTACTGCAATTACCATGCAGCAGAGCTGCCAAATAATGCCCAGATAATATACGCGTCAATTCTAATTCATTTTGTAAACAAAGCAGCAATCCGTGGGCTATTAAGAACACTTCGCGATGCCTATCCATTTTCTATACCATGCCATTGTAACTACCATATCTAAGCGTTTGCATACAGCACCTAGAGTTGTGACTTTGAACGTTCCTTCATATGTAGATAACTCCTACACGATAGAAAAGACGTTCAAGAGAAAACGGTCTATGTTTTACTGCAATTAGTATGCAGCAGAGCTTTCGAAAAGTACCCAATTAATATACACGTCAATTCGAACGCGTTTTGTACGCAAAAAATCAATCCGCGGGCTATATAAGGCACTTCGCGATGTCTATCCATGTTTATACCATGCCAATGTAACTATCATATCTTGGCGTTCGCATAGAGCACCTAGAGTTGTGACCTTGACCGCTCCTTCATAAGTAGATAACTCCTACACGATAGAAAAGACGTTCAAGAGAAAACGGTCTATGTTTTACTGCAATTAGTATGCAACAGAGCTTTCGAAAAGTACCCAATTAATATAAACGTCAATTCGAACATGTTTTGTACGCAAAGTATCAATCCGCGGGCTATATAAGGCACTTCGCGATGTCTATCCATGTTTATACCATGCCAATGTAACTATCATATCTTGGCGTTCGCATAGAGCACATAGAGTTGTGACCTTGACCGCTCCTTCATAAGTAGATAACTACTACACAACAGAAAAGACGTACAAGTGAAAATGGATTTAGTTTTACTGCAATTACCATGCAGCAGAGCTGCCAAATAATGCCCAGATAATATACGCGTTAATTCTAATGCGTTTTGTAAACAAAGCAGCAATCCGTGGGCTATTAAGGACACTTTGCGATGCCTATCCATTTTCAATACCATGCCAATGTAACTATCATATCTTAGCGTTCGCATACAGCACCTAGAGTTGTGACCTTGAACGCTCCTTCATAAGTAGGTAACTCCTACACGATAGAAAAGACGTTCAAGAGAAGATGGTCTAAGTTTTACTGCAATTAGTATGCAGCAGAGCTTTCAAAAAGTACCCAATTAATATACACGTCAATTCGAACGCGTTTTGTAGGCAAAGTAGCAATCCGCGGGCTATATAAGGCACTTCGCGATGTCTATCCATGTTCTATACCATGCCAATGTAACTACCATATCTTAGCGTTCGCATAGAGCACATAGAGTTGTGACCTTGAACGCTCCTTCATAAGTAGATAACTCCTACAGGATAGAAAAGACGTTCAAGAGAAAACGGTCTAAGATTTACTGCAATTAGTATGCAGCAGAGCTTTCAGAAAATGCCCAAATAATATACACGTTAATTCGAATCCGTTTTGTACGCAAAGTACAAATCCGCGGGCAATATAAGGCACTTAGCGATGTCTATCTATGTTCTATACCATGCCAATGTAACTACCATATCTTAGCGTTCGCATAGAGCTCCTAGAGTTGTGACCTTGAACGCTCCTTCATAAGTAGATATCTCCTACACGATATAAAAGACGTACAATAGAAAACGGACTAAGTTTAACTGCAATTAGCATGCAGCAGAGCTGCCAAATAATGCCCAAATAATATACGCGTTAATTCGAATGCGTTTTGTAAACAAAGCAGCAATCCGTGGTCTATTAAGGACACTTCGCGATGCCTATCCATTTTCTATACCATGCCATTGTAACTACCATATCTTAGAGTTTGCATACAGCACCTAGAGTTGTGACCTTGAACGCTCCTTCATATGTAGATAACTCCTACACGATAGAAAAGACGTTCAAGAGAAAACGGTCTATGTTTTACTGCAATTAGTATGCAGCAGAGCTTTCAAAAGTACCCAATTAATATACACGTCAATTCGAACGCGTTTTGTACGCAAAGTATCAATCCGCGGGCTATATAAGGCACTTCGCGATGTCTATCCATGTTCTATACCATGCCAATGTAACTATCATATCTTGGCGTTCGCATAGAGCACCTAGAGTTGTGACCTTGACCGCTCCTTCATAAGTAGATAACTACTACACAATAGAAAAGACGTACAAGTGAAAATGGATTTAGTTTTACTGCAATTACCATGCAGCAGAGCTGCCAAATAATGCCCAGATAATATACGCGTTAATTCGAATGCGTTTTGTAAACAAAGCAGCAATCCGTGGTCTATTAAGGACACTTCGCGATGCCTATCCATTTTCTATACCATGCCATTGTAACTACCATTAATTAGCGTTCGCATACAGTACCTAGAGATGTGACCTTGAACGCTCCTTCATAAGTAGATAAGTACCACACAATAGAAAAGACGTACAAGTGAAAATGGATTTAGTTTTACTGCAATTACCATGCAGCAGAGCTGCCAAATAATGCCCAGATAATATACGCGTTAATTCTAATGCGTTTTGTAAACAATGCAGCAATCCGTGGGCTATTAAGGACACTTTGCGATGCCTATCCATTTTCTATACCATGCCAATGTAACTACCATATCTTAGCGTTCGCATAGAGCACATAGAGTTGTGACCTTGAACGCTCCTTCATATGTGGATAACTCCTACACGATAGAAAAGACGTTGAAGAGAAAACGGTCTAAGTTTTACTGCAATTAGTACGCAGCAGAGCTTGCAAAAAGCACCCAATTAATATACACGTCAATTCGAACGCGTTTTGTAAGCAAAGTATTAATCCGCGGGCTATATAAGGCACTTCGCGATGTCTATCCATGTTCTATACCATGCAAATGTAACTATCATATCTTAGCGTTCGTATAGAGCACCTAGAGTTGTGACCTTGACCGCTCCTTCATAAGTAGATAACTACTACACAATAGAAAAGACGTACAAGTGAAAATGGATTTAGTTTTACTGCAATTACCATGCAGCAGAGCTGCCAAATAATGCCCAGATAATATACGCGTTAATTTTAATCCGTTTTGTAAACAATGCAGCAATCCGTGGGCTATTAAGGACACTTCGCGATGTTTATCCATGTTCTATACCATGCCAATGTAACTATCATATCTTAGCGTTCGCATAGAGCACCTAGAGTTGTGACCTTGAACGCTCCTTCATTCGTAGATTATTGCTACACGATATAAAAGAAGTACAATAGAAAACGGACTAAGTTTAACTGCAATTAGCATGCAGCAGAGCTGCCAAATAATGCCCAGATAATATACGCGTTAATTCGAATGCGTTTTGTAAACAAAGCAGCAATCCGTGGGCTATTAAGGACACTTCGCGATGCCTATCCATTTTCTATACCATGCCATTGTAACTACCATATATTAGCGTTCGCATACAGTACCTAGAGATGTGACCTTGAACGCTCCTTCATAAGTAGATAAATACTACACAATAGAAAAGACGTACAAGTGAAAATGGATTTAGTTTTACGGCAATTAGCATGCAGCAGAGCTGCCAAATAATGCCCAGATAATATACGCGTTAATTCTAATGCGTTTTGTAAACAAAGCAGCAATCCGTGGGCTATTAAGGACACTTTGCGATGCCTATCCATTTTCTATACCATGCCAATGTAACTATCATATCCTAGCGTTCGCATAGAGCTCCTAGATTTGTGACCTTGAACGCTCCTTCATAAGTAGATATCTCCTACACGATATAAAAGACATACAATAGAAAACGGACTAAGTTTAACTGCAAATAGCATGCAGCAGAGGTGCCAAATAATGCCCAGATAATATACGCGTTAATTCGAATGCGTTTTGTAAACAAAGCAGCAATCCGTGTGCTATTAAGGACACTTCGCGATGCCCATCCATTTTCTATACCATGCCATTGTAACTACCATATCTTAGCGTTCGCATACAGTACCTAGAGTTGTGACCTTGAACGCTCCTTCATAAGTAGATAATTCCTACACGATAGAAAAGACGTTCAAGAGAAAACGGTCTAAGTTTTACTGCAATTAGTATGCAGCAGAGCTTTCAGAAAATGCCCAAATAATATACACGTTAATTCGAACCCGTTTTGTACGCAAAGTAGCAATCCGCGGGCAATATAAGGCACTTAGCGATGTCTATCTATGTTCTATACAATGCCAATGTAACTATCATATCTTAGCGTTCGCATAGAGCTCCTAGAGTTGTGACCTTGAACGCTCCTTCATAATTAGATATCTCCTACACGATATAAAAGACGTTCAAGAGAAAACGGTCTAAGTTTTACTGCAATTAGTATGCAGCAGAGCTTTCAGAAAATGCCCAAATAATATACACGTTAATTCGAACCCGTTTTGTACGCAAAGTAGCAATCCGCGGGCAATATAAGGCACTTAGCGATGTCTATCTATGTTCTATACAATGCCAATGTAACTATCATATCTTAGCGTTCGCATAGAGCTCCTAGAGTTGTGACCTTGAACGCTCCTTCATAAGTAGATAACTCCTACACGATAGAAAAGACGTTCAAGAGAAAACGGTCTATGTTTTACTGCAATTAGTATCCAGCAGAGCTTTCAAAAAGTACCCAATTAATATACACGTCAATTCGAACGCGTTTTGTACGCAAAGTATTAATCCGCGGACTATATAAGGCACTTCGCGATGTCAATCCATGTTCTATACCATGCCAATGTAACTATCATATCTTAGCGTTCGCATAGAGCACTTAGAGTTGTGACCTTGAACGCTCCTTCGTATGTAGATAACTCCTACACGATAGAAAAGACGTTCAAGAGAAAACGGTCTAAGTTTTACTGCAATTAGTATGCAGCAGAGCTTTCAGAAAATGCCCAAATAATATACACGTTAATTCGAACCCGTTTTGTACGCAAAGTATCACTCCGCGGGCTATAAAAGGCACTTCGCGATGTCTATCCATGTTCTATACCATGCCAATGTAACTATCATATCTTGGCGTTCGCATAGAGCACCTAGAGTTGTGACCTTGACCGCTCCTTCATAAGTAGATAACTACTACACAATAGAAAAGACGTACAAGTGAAAATGGATTTAGTTTTACTGCAATTACCATGCAGCAGAGCTGCCAAATAATGCCCAGATAATATACGCGTTAATTCTAATGCGTTTTGTAAACAAAGCAGCAATCCGTGGGCTATTAAGGACACTTTGCGATGCCTATCCATTTTCTATACCATGCCAATGTAACTATCAGATCTTAGCGTTCGCATACAGCACCTAGAGTTGTGACCTTGAACGCTCCTTCATAAGTAGGTAACTGCTACACGATAAAAAAGACGTTCAAGAGAAGACGGTCTAAGTTTTACTGCAATTAGTATGCAGCAGAGCTTTCAAAAAGTACCCAATTAATATACACGTCAATTCGAACGCGTTTTGTAGGCAAAGTAGCAATCCGCGGGCTATATAAGGCACTTCGCGATGTCTATCCATGTTCTATACCATGCCAATGTAACTACCATATCTTAGCGTTCGCATAGAGCACATAGAGTTGTGACCTTGAACGCTCCTTCATAAGTAGATAACTCCTACACGATAGAAAAGACGTTCAAGAGAAATCGGTCTAAGTTTTACTGCAATTAGTATGCAGCAGAGCTTTCAGAAAATGCCCAAATAATATACACGTTAATTCGAACCCGTCTTGTACACAAAGTAGCAATCCGCGGGCAATATAAGGCACTTAGCGATGTCTATCTATGTTCTATACCATGCCAATGTAACTATCATATCTTAGCGTTCGCATAGAGCTCCTAGAGTTGTGCCTTGAACGCTCCTTCATAAGTAGATATCTCCTAGACGATATAAAAGACGTACAATAGAAAACGGACTAAGTTTAACTGCAATTAGCATGCAGCAGAGCTGCCAAATAATGCCCAAATAATATACGCGTTAATTCGAATGCGTTTTGTAAACAAAGCAGCAATCCGTGGTCTATTAAGGACATTTCGCGATGCCTATCCATTTTCTATACCATGCCATTGTAACTACCATATCTTAGCGTTCGCATACATTACCTAGAGTTGTGACCTTGAACGCTCCTTCATAAGTAGATAACTCCTACACGATAGACAAGACGTTCAAGAGAAAACGGTCTAAGTTTTACTGCAATTAGTATGCAGCAGAGCTTTCAGAAAATGCCCAAATAATATACACGTTAATTCGAACCCGTCCTGTACGCAAAGTAGCAATCCGCGGGCAATATAAGGCACTTAGCGATGTCTATCTATGTTCTATACCATGCCAATGTAACTATCATATCTTCGCGTTCGCAAACAGCACCTAGAGTTGTGACCTTGAACGCTCCTTCATAAGTAGATAACTCCTACACGATAGAAAAGACGTTCAAAAGAAAACGGTCTATGTTTTACTGCAATTAGTATCCAGCAGAGCTTTCAAAAAGTACCCAATTAATATACACGTCATTTCGAACCCGTTTTGTACGCAAAGTATTAATCCGCGGACTATATAAGGCACTTCGCGATGTCTATCCATGTTCTATACCATGCCAATGTAACTATCATATCTTAGCGTTCGCATAGAGCACCTAGAGTTGTGACCTTGACCGCTCCTTCATAAGTAGATAACTACTACACAATAGAAAAGACGTACAAGTGAAAATGGATTTAGTTTTACTGCAATTACCATGCAGCAGAACTGCCAAGTAATGCCCAGATAATATACGCGTTAATTCTAAGGCGTTTTGTAAACAAAGCAGCAATCCGTGGGCTATTAAGGACACTTTGCGATGCCTATCCATTTTCTATACCATGCCAATGTAACTATCATATCTTAGCGTTCGCATACAGCACCTAGAGTTGTGACCTTGCACGCTCCTTCATAAGTAGGTAACTCCTACACGATAGAAAAGACGTTGAAGAGAAAACGGTTTAAGTTTTACTGCAATTAGTATGCAGCAGAGCTTTCAAAAAGTACCCAATTAATATACACGTCAATTCGAACGCGTTTTGTACGCAAAGTAGCAGTCCGCGTGCTATATAAGGCACTTCGCGATGTCTATCCATGTTCTATACCATACCAATGTAACTACCATATCTTAGCGTTCGCATAGAGCACATAGAGTTGTGACCTTGAACGATCCTTCATAAGTAGATAACTCCTACAAGATAGAAAAGACGTTCAAGAGAAAACGGTCTAAATTTTACTGCAATTAGTATGCAGCAGAGCTTTCAGAAAATGCCCAAATAATATACACGTTAATTCGAACCCGTTTCGTAAGCAATGTAACAATCCGCGGGCAATATAAGGCTCTTCGCGATGTCTATCCATGTTCTATACCATGCCAATGTAACTACCATATCTTAGCGTTCGCATAGAGCACATAGAGTTGTGACCTTGAACGCTCCTTCATAAGTGGATAACTCCTACAAGATAGAAAAGACGTTCAAGAGAAAACGGTCTAAATTTTACTGCAATTAGTATGCAGCAGAGCTTTCAGAAAATGCCCAAATAATATACACGTTAATTCGAACCCGTTTTGTACGCAAAGTAGCAATCCGCGGGCAATATAAGGCACTTAGCGATGTCTATCTATGTTCTATACAATGCCAATGTTACTATCATATCTTAGCGTTAGCATAGAGCTCCTAGAGTTGTGACCTTGAACGCTCCTTCATAAGTAGATATCTCCTACACGATATAAAAGACGTTCAAGAGAAAACGGTCTAAGTTTTACTGCAATTAGTATGCAGCAGAGCTTTCAGAAAATGCCCAAATAATATACACGTTAATTCGAACCCGTTTTGTACGCAAAGTAGCAATCCGCGGGCAATATAAGGCACTTAGCGATGTCTATCTATGTTCTATACCATGCCAATGTAACTATCATATCTTAGCGTTCGCATAGAGCTCCTAGAGTTGTGACCTTGAACGCTCCTTCATAAGTAGATATCTCCTACACGATATAAAAGACGTACAATAGAAAACGGACTAAGTTTAACTGCAATTAGCATGCAGCAGAGCTGCCAAATAATGCCCAAATAATTTACGCGTAAATTCGAATGCGTTTTGTAAACAAAGCAGCAATCCGTGGTCTATTAAGGACACTTCGCGATGCCTATCCATTTTCTATACCTTGCCATTGTAACTACCATATCTTAGCGTTCGCATACAGTACCTAGAGTTGTGACCTTGAACGCTCCTTCATAAGTAGATAACTCCTACACGATAGAAAAGACGTTCAAGAGAAAACGGTCTAAGTTTTACTGCAATTAGTATGCAGCAGAGCTTTCAGAAAATGCCCAAATAATATACACGTTAATTCTAACCCGTCTTGTACGCAAAGTAGCAATCCGCGGGCAATATAAGGCACTTAGCGATGTCTATCTATGTTCTATACCATGTCAATGTAACTATCATATCTTAGCGTTCGCATACAGCACCTAGAGTTGTGACCTTGACCGCTCCTTCATAAGTATATAACTCCTACACGATAGAAAAGACGTTCAAGAGAAAACGGTCTATGTTTTACTGCAATTAGTATCCAGCAGAGCTTTCAAAAAGTACCCAATTAATATACACGTCAATTCGAACGCGTTTTGTACGCAAAGTATTAATCCGCGGACTATATAAGGCACTTCGCGATGTCTATCCATGTTCTATACCATGCCAATGTAACTATCATATCTTAGCGTTCGCATAGAGCACCTAGAGTTGTGACCTTGACCGCTCCTTCATAAGTAGATAACTACTACACAATAGAAAAGACGTACAAGTGAAAATGGATTTAGTTTTACTGCAATTACCATGCAGCAGAGCTGCCAAATAATGCCCAGATAATATACGCGTCAATTCTAATTCATTTTGTAAACAAAGCAGCAATCCGTGGGCTATTAAGGACACTTCGCGATGTCTATCCATGTTATATACCATGCCAATGGAACTATCATATCTTAGCGTTCGCATAGAGCACCTAGAGTTGTGACCTTGAACGCTCCTTCATAAGTAGATAACTACTACACAATAGAAATGACGTACAAGTGAACATGGATTTAGTTTTACGGCAATTAGCATGCAACAGAGCTGCCAAATAATGCCCAGATAATATACGCGTTAATTCTAATGCGTTTTGTAAACAAAGCAGCAATCCGTGGGCTATTAAGGACACTTTGCGATGCCTATCCATTTTCTATACCATTATATACCATTATATTATATTATATACCATTATACCATTATATTATATACCACTATAGCGTTCGCTCACAGCACCTAGAGTTGTGACCTTGAACGCTCCTTCATAAGTAGGTAACTCCTACACGATAGAAAAGACGTTCAAGAGAAGACGGTCTATGTTTTACTGCAATTAGTATGCAGCAGAGCTTTCGAAAAGTACCCAATTAATATACACGTCAATTCGAACGCGTTTTGTACGCAAAGTATCAATGCGCGGGCTATATAAGGCACTTCGCGATGTCTATCCATGTTCTATACCATGCCAATGTAACTATCATATCTTGGCGTTCGCATAGAGCACCTAGAGTTGTGACCTTGACCGCTGCTTCATAAGTAGATAACTACTACACAATAGAAAATACGTACAAGTGAAAATGGATTTAGTTTTACTGCAATTACCATGCAGCAGAGCTGCCAAATAATTCCCAGATAATATACGCGTTAATTCTAATGAGTTTTGTAAACAAAGCAGCAATCCGTGGTCTATTAAGGACACTTCGCGATGCCTATCCATTTTCTATACCATGCCATTGTAACTACCATATCTTAGCATTCGCAAACAGTACCTAGAGTTGTGACCTTGAACGCTCCTTCATAAGTAGATAACTACTACACAATAGAAAAGACGTACAAGTGAACATGGATTTAGTTTTACGGCAATTAGCATGCAGCAGAGCTGCCAAATAATGCCCAGATAATATACGCGTTAATTCTAATGCGTTTTGTAAACAAAGCAGCAATCCGTGGGCTATTAAGGACACTTTGCGATGCCTATCCATTTTCTATACCATGCCATTGTAACTACCATATCTTAGCGTTTGCATACAGCACCTAGAGTTGTGACCTTGAACGCTCCTTCATATGTAGATAACTCCTACACGATAGAAAAGACGTTCAAGAGAAAACGGTCTATGTTTTACTGCAATTAGTATGCAGCAGAGCTTTCGAAAAGTACCCAATTAATATACACGTCAATTCGAACGCGTTTTGTACGCAAAGTATCAATGCGCGGGCTATATAAGGCACTTCGCGATGTCTATCCATGTTCTATACCATGCCAATGTAACTATCATATCTTGGCGTTCGCATAGAGCACCTAGAGTTGTGACCTTGACCGCTGCTTCATAAGTAGATAACTACTACACAATAGAAAATACGTACAAGTGAAAATGGATTTAGTTTTACTGCAATTACCATGCAGCAGAGCTGCCAAATAATTCCCAGATAATATACGCGTTAATTCTAATGCGTTTTGTAAACAAAGCAGCAATCCGTGGTCTATTAAGGACACTTCGCGATGCCTATCCATTTTCTATACCATGCCATTGTAACTACCATATCTTAGCGTTCGCAAACAGTACCTAGAGTTGTGACCTTGAACGCTCCTTCATAAGTAGATAACTACTACACAATAGAAAAGACGTACAAGTGAACATGGATTTAGTTTTACGGCAATTAGCATGCAGCAGAGCTGCCAAATAATGCCCAGATAATATACGTGTTAATTCTAATGCGTTTTGTAAACAAAGCAGCAATCCGTGGGCTATTAAGGACACTTTGCGATGCCTATCCATTTTCTATACCATGCCATTGTAACTACCATATCTTAGCGTTCACATACAGCACCTAGAGTTGTGACCTTGAACGCTCCTTCATAAGTAGGTAACTCCTACACGATAGAAAATTAGTTCAAGAGAAGACGGTCTAAGTTTTACTGCAATTAGTATGCAGCAGAGCTTTCAAAAAGTACCCAATTAATACACACGTCAATTCGAACGCGTTTTGTAGGCAAAGTAGCAATCCGCGGGCTATATAAGGCACTTCGCGATGTCTATCCATGTTCTATACCATGCCAATGTAACTACCATATCTTAGCGTTCACATGGAGCTCCTAGAGTTGTGACCTTGAACGCTCCTTCATAAGTGATATCTCCTACACGATATAAAAGACGTACAATAGAAAACGGACTAAGTTTAACTGCAATTAGCTTGCAGCAGAGCTGCCAAATAATGCCCAAATAATATACGCGTTAATTCGAATGCGTTTTGTAAACAAAGCAGCAATCCGTGGTCTATTAAGGACACTTCGCGATGCCTATCCATTTTCTATACCATGCCATTGTAACTACCATATCTTAGCGTTCGCAAACAGTACCTAGAGTTGTGACCTTGAACGCTCCTTCATATGTAGATAACTCCTACACGATAGAAAAGACGTTCAAGAGAAAACGGTCTATGTTTTACTGCAATTAGTATGCAGCAGAGCTTTCGAAAAGTACCCAATTAATATACACGTCAATTCGAACGCGTTTTGTACGCAAAGTATCAATCCGCGGGCTATATAAGGCACTTCGCGATGTCTATCCATGTTCTATACCATGCCAATGTAACTATCATATCTTGGCGTTCGCATAGAGCACCTAGAGTTGTGACCTTGACCGCTCCTTCATAAGTAGATAACTACTACACAATAGAAAAGACGTACAAGTGAAAATGGATTTAGTTTTACTGCAATTACCATGCAGCAGAGCTGCCAAATAATTCCCAGATAATACACGCGTTAATTCTAATGCGTTTTGTAAACAAAGCAGCAATCCGTGGGCTATTAAGAACACTTTGCGATGCCTATCAATTTTCTATACCATGCCAATGTAACTATCATATCTTAGCGTTCACATACAGCACCTAGAGTTGTGACCTTGAACGCTCCTTCAAAAGTAGGTAACTCCTACACGATAGAAAATTAGTTCAAGAGAAGACGGTCTAAGTTTTACTGCAATTAGTATGCAGCAGAGCTTTCAAAAAGTACCCAATTAATACACACGTCAATTCGAACGCGTTTTGTAGGCAAAGTAGCAATCCGCGGGCTATATAAGGCACTTCGCGATGTCTATCCATGTTCTATACCATGCCAATGTAACTACCATATCTTAGCGTTCGCATGGAGCTCCTAGAGTTGTGACCTTGAACGCTCCTTCATAAGTGATATCTCCTACACGATATAAAAGACGTACAATAGAAAACGGACTAAGTTTAACTGCAATTAGCTTGCAGCAGAGCTGCCAAATAATGCCCAAATAATATACGCGTTAATTCGAATGCGTTTTGTAAACAAAGCAGCAATCCGTGGTCTATTAAGGACACTTCGCGATGCCTATCCATTTTCTATACCATGCCATTGTAACTACCATATCTTAGCGTTCGCAAACAGTACCTAGAGTTGTGACCTTGAACGCTCCTTCATAAGTAGATAACTCCTACACGATAGAAAAGACGTTCAAGAGAAAACGGTCTAAGTTTTACTGCAATTAGTATGCAGCAGAGCTTTCAGAAAATGCCCAAATAATATACACGTTAATTCGAACCCGTCTTGTACGCAAAGTAGCAATCCGCGGGCAATATAAGGCACTTGGCGATGTCTATCTATGTTCTATACCATGCCAATGTAACTATCATATCTTAGCGTTCGCATACAGCACCTAGAGTTGTGACCTTGAATGCTCCTTCATAAGTAGATAACTCCTACACGATATAAAAGACGTACAATAGAAAACGGACTAAGTTTAACTGCAATTAGCATGCAGCAGAGCTGCCAAATAATGCCCAAATAATATACGCGTTAATTCGAATGCGTTTTGTAAACAAAGCAGCAATCCGTGGTCTATTAAGGACACTTCGCGATGCCTATCCATTTTCTATACCATGCCATTGTAACTACCATATCTTAGCGTTCGCATACAGTACCTAGAGTTGTGACCTTGAACGCTCCTTCATAAGTAGATAACTCCTACACGATAGAAAAGACGTTCAAGAGAAAACGGTCTAAGATTTACTGCAATTAGTATGCAGCAGAGCTTTCAGAAAATGCCCAAATAATATACACGTTAATTCGAATCCGTTTTGTACGCAAAGTAGCAATCCGCGGGCAATATAAGGCACTTAGCGATGTCTATCTATGTTCTATACCATGCCAATGTAACTATCATATCTTAGCGTTCGCATAGAGCTCCTAGAGTTGTGACCTTGAACGCTCCTTCATAAGTAGATATCTCCTACACGATATAAAAGACGTACAATAGAAAACGGACTAAGTTTTACTGCAATTAGTATGCAGCAGAGCTTTCAGAAAATGCCCAAATAATATACACGTTAATTCGAACCCGTCTTGTACGCAAAGTAGCAATCCGCGGGCAATATAAGGCACTTAGCGATGTCTATCTATATTCTATACCATGCCAATGTAACTATCATATCTTAGCCTTCGCATACAGCACCTAGAGTTGTGACCTTGAACGCTCCTTCATAAGTAGATAACTCCTACACGATAGAAAAGACGTTCAAGAGAAAACGGTCTATGTTTTACTGCAATTAGCATGCAGCAGAGCTGCCAAATAATGCCCAAATAATATACGCGTTAATTCGAATGCGTTTTGTAAACAAAGCAGCAATCCGTGGTCTATTAAGGACACTTCGCGATGCCTATCCATTTTCTATACCATGCCATTGTAACTACCATATCTTAGCGTTCGCATACAGTACCTAGAGTTGTGACCTTGAACGCTCCTTCATAAGTAGATAACTCCTACACGATAGAAAAGACGTTCAAGAGAAAACGGTCTAAGATTTACTGCAATTAGTATGCAGCAGAGCTTTCAGAAAATGCCCAAATAATATACACGTTAATTCGAATCCGTTTTGTACGCAAAGTAGCAATCCGCGGGCAATATAAGGCACTTAGCGATGTCTATCTATGTTCTATACCATGCCAATGTAACTATCATATCTTAGCGTTCGCATAGAGCTCCTAGAGTTGTGACCTTGAACGCTCCTTCATAAGTAGATATCTCCTACACGATATAAAAGACGTACAATAGAAAACGGACTAAGTTTTACTGCAATTAGTATGCAGCAGAGCTTTCAGAAAATGCCCAAATAATATACACGTTAATTCGAACCCGTCTTGTACGCAAAGTAGCAATCCGCGGGCAATATAAGGCACTTAGCGATGTCTATCTATATTCTATACCATGCCAATGTAACTATCATATCTTAGCCTTCGCATACAGCACCTAGAGTTGTGACCTTGAACGCTCCTTCATAAGTAGATAACTCCTACACGATAGAAAAGACGTTCAAGAGAAAACGGTCTATGTTTTACTGCAATTAGCATGCAGCAGAGCTGCCAAATAATGCCCAAATAATATACGCGTTAATTCGAATGCGTTTTGTAAACAAAGCAGCAATCCGTGGTCTATTAAGGACACTTCGCGATGCCTATCCATTTTCTATACCATGCCATTGTAACTACCATATCTTAGCGTTCGCATACAGTACCTAGAGTTGTGACCTTGTACGCTCCTTCATAAGTAGATAACTCCTACACGATAGAAAAGACGTTCAATAGAAAACGGTCTACGATTTACTGCAATTAGTATGCAGCAGAGCTTTCAGAAAATGCCCAAATAATATACACGTTAATTCGAATCCGTTTTGTACGCAAAGTAGCAATCCGCGGGCAATATAAGG
The DNA here is from genome assembly GCA_964058915.1 of Tetropium fuscum. NCBI lineage: Eukaryota > Metazoa > Arthropoda > Insecta > Coleoptera > Cerambycidae > Tetropium > Tetropium fuscum. The sequence goes on along the minus strand of CAXKVY010004066.1, from coordinate 489,232 downwards.
CACTTAGCGATGTCTATCTATGTTCTATACCATGCCAATGTAACTATCATATCTTAGCGTTCGCATAGAGCTCCTAGAGTTGTGACCTTGAACGCTCCTTCATAAGTAGATATCTCCTACACGATATAAAAGACGTATAATAGAAAACGGACTAAGTTTTACTGCAATTAGTATGCAGCAGAGCTTTCAGAAAATGCCCAAATAATATACACGTTAATTCGAACCCGTCTTGTACGCAAAGTAGCAATCCGCGGGCAATATAAGGCACTTAGCGATGTCTATCTATATTCTATACCATGCCAATGTAACTATCATATCTTAGCCTTCGTATACAGCACCTAGAGTTGTGACCTTGACCGCTCCTTCATAAGTAGATAACTACTACACAATAGAAAAGACGTACAAGTGAAAATGGATTTAGTTTTACTGCAATTACCATGCAGCAGAGCTGCCAAATAATGCCCAGCTAATATACGCGTTAATACGAATGCGTTTTGTAAACAAAGCAGCAATCCGTGGGCTATTAAGGACACTTCGCGATGCCTATCCATTTTCTATACCATGCCATTGTAACTACCATATCTTAGCGTTCGCATACAGTACCTAGAGTTGTGACCTTGAACGCTCCTTCATAAGTAGATAACTCCTACACGATAGAAAAGACGTTCAAGAGAAAACGGTCTAAGTTTTACTGCAATTAGTATGCAGCAGACCTTTCAGAAAATGCCCAAATAATATACACGTTAATTCGAACCCGTTTTGTACGCAAAGTAGCAATCCGCGGGCAATATAAGGCACTTAGCGATGTCTATCTATGTTCTATACCATGCCAATGTAACTATCATATCTTAGCGTTTGCATACAGCACCTAGACTTGTGACCTTGAACGCTCCTTCGTATGTAGATAACTCCTACACGATAGAAAAGACGTTGAAGAGAAAACGGTCTAAGTTTTACTGCAATTAGTATGCAGCAGAGCTTTCAAAAAGTACCCAATTAATATACACGTCAATTCGAACGCGTTTTGTACGCAAAGTATTAATCCGCGGGCTATATAAGGCACTTCGCGATGTCTATCCATGTTCTATACCATGCAAATGTAACTATCATATCTTAGCGTTCGCATAGAGCACCTAGAGTTGTGACCTTGACCGCTCCTTCATAAGTAGATAACTACTACACAATAGAAAAGACGTACAAGTGAAAATGGATTTAGTTTTACTGCAATTACCATGCAGCAGAGCTGCCAAATAATGCCCAGATAATATACGCGTCAATTCTAATTCATTTTGTAAACAAAGCAGCAATCCGTTGGCTATTAAGGACACTTCGCGATGTCTATCCATGTTATATACCATGCCAATGTAACTATCATATCTTAGCGTTCGCATAGAGCTCCTAGAGTTGTGACCTTGAACGCTCCTTCATAAGTAGATAACTCCTACAGGATAGAAAAGACGTTCAAGAGAAAACGGTCTAAGATTTACTGCAATTAGTATGCAGCAGAGCTTTCAGAAAATGCCCAAATAATATACACGTTAATTCGAATCCGTTTTGTACGCAAAGTACAAATCCGCGGGCAATATAAGGCACTTAGCGATGTCTATCTATGTTCTATACCATGCCAATGTAACTACCATATCTTAGCGTTCGCATAGAGCTCCTAGAGTTGTGACCTTGACCGCTCCTTCATAAGTAGATAACTACTACACAATAGAAAAGACGTACAAGTGAAAATGGATTTAGTTTTACTGCAATTACCATGCAGCAGAGCTGCCAAATAATGCCCAGATAATATACGCGTTAATTCTAATGCGTTTTGTAAACAAAGCAGCAATCCGTGGTCTATTAAGGACACTTCGCGATGCCTATCCATTTTCTATACCATGCCATTGTAACTACCATATCTTAGAGTTTGCATACAGCACCTAGAGTTGTGACCTTGAACGCTCCTTCATATATAGATAACTCCTACACGATAGAAAAGACGTTCAAGAGAAAACGGTCTATGTTTTACTGCAATTAGTATGCAGCAGAGCTTTCGAAAAGTACCCAATTAATATACACGTCAATTCGAACGCGTTTTGTACGCAAAGTATCAATCCGCGGGCTATATAAGGCACTTCGCGATGTCTATCCATGTTCTATACCATGCCAATGTAACTATCATATCTTGGCGTTCGCATAGAGCACCTAGAGTTGTGACCTTGACCGCTCCTTCATAAGTAGATAACTACTACACAATAGAAAAGACGTACAAGTGAAAATGGATTTAGTTTTACTGCAATTACCATGCAGCAGAGCTGCCAAATAATGCCCAGATAATATTCGCGTTAATTCTAATGCGTTTTGTAAACAAAGCAGCAATCCGTGGGCTATTAAGGACACTTTGCGATGCCTATCCATTTTCTATACCATGCCATTGTAACTACCATATCTTAGCGTTTGCATACAGCACCTTGAGTTGTGACCTTGAACGCTCCTTCATATGTAGATAACTCCTACACGATAGAAAAGACGTTCAAGAGAAAACGGTCTATGTTTTACTGCAATTAGTATGCAGCAGAGCTTTCGAAAAGTACCCAATTAATATACACGTCAATTCGAACGCGTTTTGTATGCAAAGTATCTATCCGCGGGCTATATAAGGCACTTCGCGATGTCTATCCATGTTCTATACCATGCCAATGTAACTATCATATCTTGGCGTTCGCATAGAGCACCTAGAGTTGTGACCTTGACCGCTCCTTCATAAGTAGATAACTACTACACAATAGAAAAGACGTACAAGTGAAAATGGATTTAGTTTTACTGCAATAACCATTCAACAGAGCTGCCAAATAATGCCCAGATAATATACGCGTTAATTCTAATGCGTTTTGTAAAAAAAGCAGCAATCCGTGGGCTATTAAGGACACTTTGCGATGCCTATCCATTTTCTATACCATGCCAATGTAACTATCATATCTTAGCGTTCGCAAACAGCACCTAGAGTTGTGACCTTGAACGCTCCATCATAAGTAGGTAACTCCTACAAGATAGAAAAGACGTTCAAGAGAAGACGGTCTAAGTTTTACTGCAATTAGTATGAAGCAGATCTTTCAAAAAGTACCCAATTAATATACACGTCAATTCGAACGCGTTTTGTAGGCAAAGTAGCAATCCGCGGGCTATATAAGGCACTTCGCGATGTCTATCCATGTTCTATACCATGCCAATGTAACTACCATATCTTAGCGTTCGCATAGAGCACATAGAGTTGTGACCTTGAACGCTCCTTCATAAGTAGATAACTCCTACAAGATAGAAAAGACGTTCAAGAGAAAACGGTCTAAATTTTACTGCAATTAGTATGCAGCAGAGCTTTCAGAAAATGCCCAAATAATATACACGTTAATTCGAACCCGTTTTGTACGCAAAGTAGCAATCCGCGGGCAATATAAGGCACTTAGCGATGTCTATCTATGTTCTATACCATGCCAATGTAACTAAGAAACAACAATATAACTAAGAAACATGTACAATAGAAAACGGACTAAGTTTAACTGCAAATAGTATGCAGCAGAGCTGCCAAATAATGCGCAGATAATATACGCGTTAATTCGAATGCGTTTTGTAAACAAAGCAGCAATCCGTGGGCTATTAAGGACACTTCGCGATGCCTATCCATTTTCTATACCATGCCATTGTAACAACCATATCTTAGCGTTCGCATACAGTGCCTAGAGTTGTGACCTTGAACGCTCCTTCATAAGTAGATAACTCCTACACGATAGAAAAGACGTTCAAGAGAAGACGGTCTAAGTTTTACTGCAATTAGTATGCAGCAGAGCTTTCAGAAAATGCCCAAATAATATACACGTTAATTCGAACCCGTCTTGTACGAAAAGTAGCAATCCGCGGGCAATATAAGGCACTTAGCGATGTCTATCTATGTTCTATACCATGCCAATGTAACTATCATATCTTAGCGTTCGCATATAGCACCTAGAGTTGTGACCTTGAACGCTCCTTCATAAGTAGGTAACTCCTACACGATAGAAGAGACGTTCAAGAGAAGACGGTCTAAGTTTTACTGCAATTAGTATGAAGCAGATCTTTCAAAAAGTACCCAATTAATATACACGTCAATTCGAACGCGTTTTGTAGGCAAAGTAGCAATCCGCGGGCAATATAAGGCACTTAGCGATGTCTATCTATGTTCTATACCATGCCAATGTAACTATCATATCTTAGCGTTCGCATGGAGCTCCTAGAGTTGTGACCTTGAACGCTCCTTCATAAGTAGATATCTCCTACACGATATAAAAGACGTACAATAGAAAACGGACTAAGTTTAACTGCAATTAGCATGCAGCAGAGCTGCCAAATAATGCCCAAATAATATACGCGTTAATTCGAATGCGTTTTGTAAACAAAGCAGCAATCCGTGGTCTATTAAGGACACTTCGCGATGCCTATCCATTTTCTATACCATGCCATTGTAACTACAATATCTTAGCGTTCGCATACAGTACCTAGAGTTGTGACCTTGAACGCTCCTTCATAAGTAGATAACTCCTACACGATAGAAAAGACGTTCAAGAGAAAACCGTCTAAGTTTTACTGCAATTAGTATGCAGCAGAGCTTTCAGAAAATGCCCAAATAATATACACGTTAATTCGAACCCGTCTTGTACGCAAAGTAGCAATCCGCGGGCAATATAAGGCACTTAGCGATGTCTATCTATGTTCTATACCATGCCAATGTAACTATCATATCTTAGCGTTCGCATACAGCACCTAGAGTTGTGACCTTGAACGCTCCTTCATAAGTAGATAACTCCTACACGATAGAAAAGACGTTCAAGAGAAAACGGTCTAAGATTTACTGCAATTAGTATGCAGCAGAGCTTTCAGAAAATGCCCAAATAATATACAAGTTAATTCGAATATGTTTTGTACGCAAAGTAGCAATCCGCGGGCAATATAAGGCACTTAGCGATGTCTATCTATAATCTATACCATGCCAATGTAACTATCATATCTTAGCCTTCGCATACAGCACCTAGAGTTGTGACCTTGAACGCTCCTTCATAAGTAGATAACTCCTACACGATAGAAAAGACGTTCAAGAGAAAACGGTCTATGTTTTACTGCAATTAGCATGCAGCAGAGCTGCCAAATAATGCCCAAATAATATACGCGTTAATTCGAATGCGTTTTGTAAACAAAGCAGCAATCCGTGGTCTATTAAGGACACTTCGCGATGCCTATCCATTTTCTATACCATGCCATTGTAACTACCATATCTTAGCGTTCGCATACAGTACCTAGAGTTGTGACCTTGAACGCTCCTTCATAAGTAGATAACTCCTACACGATAGAAAGGACGTTCAAGAGAAAACGGTCTAAGATTTACTGCAATTAGTATGCAGCAGAGCTTTCAGAAAATGCCCAAATAATATACACGTTAATTCGAATCCGTTTTGTACGCAAAGTAGCAATCCGCGGGCAATATAAGGCACTTAGCGATGTCTATCTATGTTCTATACCATGCCAATGTAACTATCATATCTTAGCGTTCGCATAGAGCTCCTAGAGTTGTGACCTTGAACGCTCCTTCATAAGTAGATATCTCCTACACGATATAAAAGACGTACAATAGAAAACGGACTAAGTTTTACTGCAATTAGTATGCAGCAGAGCTTTCAGAAAATGCCCAAATAATATACACGTTAATTCGAACCCGTCTTGTACGCAAAGTAGCAATCCGCGGGCAATATAAGGCACTTAGCGATGTCTATCTATATTCTATACCATGCCAATGTAACTATCATATCTTAGCCTTCGCATACAGCACCTAGAGTTGTGACCTTGAACGCTCCCTCATAAGTAGATAACTCCTACACGATAGAAAAGACGTTCAAGAGAAAACGGTCTATGTTTTACTGCAATTAGCATGCAGCAGAGCTGCCAAATAATGCCCAAATAATATACGCGTTAATTCGAATGCGTTTTGTAAACAAAGCAGCAATCCGTGGTCTATTAAGGACACTTCGCGATGCCTATCCATTTTCTATACCATGCCATTGTAACTACCATATCTTAGCGTTCGCATACAGTACCTAGAGTTGTGACCTTGAACGCTCCTTCATAAGTAGATAACTCCTACACGATAGAAAAGACGTTCAAGAGAAAACGGTCTAAGATTTACTGCAATTAGTATGCAGCAGAGCTTTCAGAAAATGCCCAAATAATATACACGTTAATTCGAATCCGTTTTGTACGCAAAGTAGCAATCCGCGGGCAATATAAGGCACTTAGCGATGTCTATCTATGTTCTATACCATGCCAATGTAACTATCATATCTTAGCGTTCGCATAGAGCTCCTAGAGTTGTGACCTTGAACGCTCCTTCATAAGTAGATATCTCCTACACGATATAAAAGACGTACAATAGAAAACGGACTAAGTTTTACTGCAATTAGTATGCAGCAGAGCTTTCAGAAAATGCCCAAATAATATACACGTTAATTCGAACCCGTCTTGTACGCAAAGTAGCAATCCGCGGGCAATATAAGGCACTTAGCGATGTCTATCTATATTCTATACCATGCCAATGTAACTATCATATCTTAGCCTTCGCATACAGCACCTAGAGTTGTGACCTTGACCGCTCCTTCATAAGTAGATAACTACTACACAATAGAAAAGACGTACAAGTGAAAATGGATTTAGTTTTACTGCAATTACCATGCAGCAGAGCTGCCAAATAATGCCCAGCTAATATACGCGTTAATTCTAAGGCGTTTTGTAAACAAAGCAGCAATCCGTGGGCTATTAAGGACACTTTGCGATGCCTATCCATTTTCTATACCATGCCAATGTAACTATCATATCTTAGCGTTCGCATACAGCACCTAGAGTTGTGACCTTGAACGCTCCTTCATAAGTAGGTAACTCCTACACGATAGAAAAGACGTTGAAGAGAAAACGGTTTAAGTTTTACTGCAATTAGTAGGCAGCAGAGCTTTCAAAAAGTACCCAATTAATTAATATACACGTCAATTCGAACGCGTTTTGTACGCAAAGTAGCAGTCCGCGGGCTATATAAGGCAGTTCGCGATGTCTATCCATGTTCTATACCATGCCAATGTAACTACCATATCTTAGCGTTCGCATAGAGCACATAGAGTTGTGACCTTGAACGCTCCTTCATAAGTAGATAACTCCTACAAGATAGAAAAGACGTTCAAGAGAAAACGGTCTAAATTTTACTGCAATTAGTATGCAGCAGAGCTTTCAGAAAATGCCCAAATATTATACACGATAATTCGAACCCGTTTTGTACGCAAAGTAGCAATCCGCGGGCAATATAAGGCACTTAGCGATGTCTATCTATGTTCTATACAATGCCAATGTAACTATCATATCTTAGCGTTCGCATGGAGCTCCTAGAGTTGTGACCTTGAACGCTCCTTCATAAGTAGATATCTCCTACACGATATAAAAGACGTACAATAGAAAACGGACTAAGTTTTACTGCAAATAGTATGCAGTAGAGCTTCCAAATAATGCCCAGATAATATACGCGTTAATACGAATGCGTTTTGTAAACAAAGCAGCAATCCGTGGGCTATTAAGGACACTTCGCGATGCCTATCCATTTTCTATACCATGCCATTGTAACTACCATATCTTAGCGTTCGCATACAGTACCTAGAGTTGTGACCTTGAACGCTCCTTCATAAGTAGATAACTCCTACACGATAGAAAAGACGTTCAAGAGAAAACGGTCTAAGTTTTACTGCAATTAGTATGCAGCAGACCTTTCAGAAAATGCCCAAATAATATACACGTTAATTCGAACCCGTTTTGTACGCAAAGTAGCAATCCGCGGGCAATATAAGGCACTTAGCGATGTCTATCTATGTTCTATACCATGCCAATGTAACTATCATATCTTAGCGTTTGCATACAGCACCTAGACTTGTGACCTTGAACGCTCCTTCGTATGTAGATAACTCCTACACAATAGAAAAGACGTACAAGTGAAAATGGATTTAGTTTTACTGCAATTACCATGCAGCAGAGCTGCCAAATAATGCCCAGATAATATACGCGTCAATTCTAATTCATTTTGTAAACAAAGCAGCAATCCGTTGGCTATTAAGGACACTTCGCGATGTCTATCCATGTTATATACCATGCCAATGTAACTATCATATCTTAGCGTTCGCATAGAGCACCTAGAGTTGTGACCTTGAACGCTCCTTCATAAGTAGATAACTACTACACAATAGAAAAGACGTACAAGTGAACATGGATTTAGTTTTACGGCAATTAGCATGCAGCAGAGCTGCCAAATAATGCCCAGATTATATGCGCGTTAATTCTAATGCGTTTTGTAAACAAAGCATCAATCCGTGGGCTATTAAGGACACTTTGCGATGCCTATCCATTTTCTATACCATGTCATTGTAACTACCATATCTTAGCGTTTGCATACAGCACCTAGAGTTGTGACCTTGAACGCTCCTTCATATGTAGAAAACTCCTACACGATAGAAAAGACGTTCAAGAGAAAACGGTCTATGTTTTACTGCAATTAGTATACAGCAGAGCTTTCGAAAAGTACCCATTTAATATACACGTCAATTCGAACGCGTTTTGTACGCAAAGTATCAATCCGCGGGCTATATAAGGCACTTCGCGATGTCTATCCATGTTCTATACCATGCCAATGTAACTATTATATCTTGGCGTTCGCATAGAGCACCTAGAGTTGTGTCCTTGACCACTCCTTCATAAGTAGATAACTACTACACAACAGAAAAGACGTACAAGTGAAAATGGATTTAGATTTACTGCAATTACCATGCAGCAGAGCTGCCAAATAATGCCCAGATAATATACGCGTTAATTCTAATGCGTTTTGTAAACAAAGCAGCAATCCGTGGGCTATTAAGGACACTTTGCGATTCCTATCCATTTTCTATACCATGCCAATGTAACTATCATATCTTAGCGTTCGCATACAGCACCTAGAGTTGTGACCTTGAACGCTCCTTCATAAGTAGGTAACTCCTACACGATAGAAAAGACGTTCAAGAGAAGACGGTCTAAGTTTTACTGCAATTAGTATGCAGCAGAGCTTTCAAAAAGTACCCAATTAATATACACGTCAATTCGAACGCGTTTTGTAGGCAAAGTAGCAATCCGCGGGCTATATAAGGCACTTCGCGATGTCTATCCATGTTCTATACCATGCCAATGTAACTACCATATCTTAGCGTACGCATAGAGCACATAGAGTTGTGACCTTGAACGCTTCTTCATAAGTAGATAACTCCTACACGATAGAAAAGACGTTCAAGAGAAAACGGTCTAAGATTTACTGCAATTAGTATGCAGCAGAGCTTTCAGAAAATGCCCAAATAATATACACGTTAATTCAAATCCGTTTTGTACGCAAAGTAGCAATCCGCGGGCAATATAAGGCACTTCGCGATGTCTATCCATGTTCTATACCATGCCAATGTAACTACCATATCTTAGCGTTCGCATAGAGCACATAGAGTTGTGACCTTGAACGCTCCTTCATGAGTAGACAACTCCTACAAGATAGAAAAGACGTTCAAGAGAAAACGGTCCAAATTTTACTGCAATTAGTATGCAGCAGAGCTGCCAAATAATGCCCAGATAATATACGCGTCAATTCTAATGCGTTTTGTAAACAAAGCAGCAATCCGTGGGCTATTAAGGACACTTGGCGATGCCTATCCATTTTCTATACCATGCCATTGTAACTACCATATCTTAGCGTTTGCATACAGCACCTAGAGTTGTGACCTTGAACGCTCCTTCATATGTAGATAACTCCTACACGATAGAAAAGACGTTCAAGAGAAAACGGTCTAAGATTTACTGCAATTAGTATGCAGCAGAGCTTTCAGAAAATGCCCAAATAATATACACGTTAATTCGAACCCGTCTTGTACGCAAAGTAGCAATCCGCGGGCAATATAAGGCACTTAGCGTTGTCTATCTATGTTCTATACCATGCCAATGTAACTATCATATCTTAGCGTTCGCATACAGCACCTAGAGTTGTGACCTTGAACGCTCCTTCATAAGTAGATAACTCCTACACGATAGAAAAGACGTTCAAGAGAAAACGGTCTAAGATTTACTGCAATTAGTATGCAGCAGAGCTTTCAGAAAATGCCCAAATAATATACACGTTAATTCGAATCCGTTTTGTACGCAAAGTAGCAATCCGCGGCCAATATAAGGCACTTAGCGATGTCTATCTATGTTCTATACAATGCCAATGTAACTATCATATCTTAGCGTTCGCATAGAGCTCCTAGAGTTGTGACCTTGAACGCTCCTTCATAAGTAGATATCTCCTACACGATATAAAAGACGTACAATAGAAAACGTACTAAGTTTAACTGCAAATAGCATGCAGCAGAGCTGCCAAATAATGCCCAGATAATATGCGCGTTAATTGGAATGCGTTTTGTAAACAAAGCAGCAATCCGTGGGCTATTAAGGACACTTCGCGATGCCTATCTATTTTCTATACCATGCCATTGTAACTACCATATCTTAGCGTTCGCATACAGTACCTAGAGTTGTGACCTTGAACGCTCCTTCATAAGTAGATAACTCCTACACGATAGAAAAGACGTTCAAGAGAAAACGGTCTAAGTTTTACTGCAATTAGTATGCAGCAGAGCTTTCAGAAAATGCCCAAATAATATACACGTTAATTCGAACCCGTCTTGTACGCAAAGTAGCAATCCGCGGGCAATATAAGGCACTTAGCGATGTCTATCTATGTTCTATACCATGCCAATGTAACTATCATATCTTAGCGTTCGCATAGAGCACCTAGAGTTGTGACCTTGACCGCTCCTTCATATGTAGATAACTCCTACACGATAGAAAAGACGTTGAAGAGAAAACGGTCTAAGTTTTACTGCAATTAGTATGCAGCAGAGCTTTCAAAAAGTACCCAATTAATATACACGTCAATTCGAACGCGTTTTGTACGCAAAGTATTAATCCGCGGGCTATATAAGGCACTTCGCGATGTCTATCCATGTTCTATACCATGCAAATGTAACTATCATATCTTAGCGTTCGCATAGAGCACCTAGAGTTGTGACATTGACCGCTCCTTCATAAGTAGATAACTCCTACACGATAGAAAAGACGTTCAAGAGAAAACGGTCTATGTTTTACTGCAATTAGTATGCAGCAGAGCTTTCGAAAAGTACCCAATTAATATACACGTCAATTCGAACATGTTTTGTACGCAAAGTATCAATCCGCGGGCTATATAAGGCACTTCGCGATGTCTATCCATGTTTATACCATGCCAATGTAACTATCATATCTTGGCGTTCGCATAGAGCACCTAGAGTTGTGACCTTGACCGCTCCTTCATAAGTAGATAACTACTACACAACAGAAAAGACGTACAAGTGAAAATGGATTTAGTTTTACTGCAATTACCATGCAGCAGAGCTGCCAAATAATGCCCAGATAATATACGCGTTAATTCTAATGCGTTTTGTAAACAAAGCAGCAATCCGTGGGCTATTAAGGACACTTTGCGATGCCTATCCATTTTCAATACCATGCCAATGTAACTATCATATCTTAGCGTTCGCATACAGCACCTAGAGTTGTGACCTTGAACGCTCCTTCATAAGTAGGTAACTCCTACACGATAGAAAAGACGTTCAAGAGAAGACGGTCTAAGTTTTACTGCAATTAGTATGCAGCAGAGCTTTCAAAAAGTACCCAATTAATATACACGTCAATTCGAACACGTTTTGTAGGCAAAGTAGCAATCCGCGGGCTATATAAGGCACTTCGCGATGTCTATCCATGTTCTATACCATGCCAATGTAACTACCATATCTTAGCGTTCGCATAGAGCACATAGAGTTGTGACCTTGAACGCTCCTTCATAAGTAGATAACTCCTACAGGATAGAAAAGACGTTCAAGAGAAAACGGTCTAAGATTTACTGCAATTAGTATGCAGCAGAGCTTTCAGAAAATGCCCAAATAATATACACGTTAATTCGAATCCGTTTTGTACGCAAAGTACAAATCCGCGGGCAATATAAGGCACTTAGCGATGTCTATCTATGTTCTATACCATGCCAATGTAACTACCATATCTTAGCGTTCGCATAGAGCTCCTAGAGTTGTGACCTTGAACGCTCCTTCATAAGTAGGTAACTCCTACACGATAGAAAAGACGTTCAAGAGAAGACGGTCTAAGTTTTACTGCAATTAGTATGCAGCAGAGCTTTCGAAAAGTACCCAATTAATATACACGTCAATTCGAACGCGTTTTGTACGCAAAGTATCAATCCGCGGGCTATATAAGGCACTTCGCGATGTCTATCCATGTTCTATACCATGCCAATGTAACTATCATATCTTGGCGTTCGCATAGAGCACCTAGAGTTGTGACCTTGACCGCTCCTTCATAAGTAGATAACTACTACACAATAGAAAAGACGTACAAGTGAAAATGGATTTAGTTTTACTGCAATTACCATGCAGCAGAGCTGCCAAATAATGCCCAGATAATATTCGCGTTAATTCTAATGCGTTTTGTAAACAAAGCAGCAATCCGTGGGCTATTAAGGACACTGCGATGCCTATCCATTTTCTATACCATGCCATTGTAACTACCATATCTTAGCGTTTGCATACAGCACCTTGAGTTGTGACCTTGAACGCTCCTTCATATGTAGATAACTCCTACACGATAGAAAAGACGTTCAAGAGAAAACGGTCTATGTTTTACTGCAATTAGTATGCAGCAGAGCTTTCGAAAAGTACCCAATTAATATACACGTCAATTCGAACGCGTTTTGTATGCAAAGTATCTATCCGCGGGCTATATAAGGCACTTCGCGATGTCTATCCATGTTCTATACCATGCCAATGTAACTATCATATCTTGGCGTTCGCATAGAGCACCTAGAGTTGTGACCTTGACCGCTCCTTCATAAGTAGATAACTACTACACAATAGAAAAGACGTACAAGTGAAAATGGATTTAGTTTTACTGCAATAACCATGCAGCAGAGCTGCCAAATAATGCCCAGATAATATACGCGTTAATTCTAATGCGTTTTGTAAAAAAAGCAGCAATCCGTGGGCTATTAAGGACACTTTGCGATGCCTATCCATTTTCTATACCATGCCAATGTAACTACCATATCTTAGCGTTCGCATAGAGCACATAGAGTTGTGACCTTGAACGCTCCTTCATAAGTAGATAACTCCTACAAGATACAAAAGACGTTCAAGAGAAAACGGTCTAAATTTTACTGCAATTAGTATGCAGCAGAGCTTTCAGAAAATGCCCAAATAATATACACGTTAATTCGAACCCGTTTTGTACGCAAAGTAGCAATCCGCGGGCAACATAAGGCACTTAGCGATGTCTATCTATGTTCTATACCATGCCAATGTAACTAAGAAACAACAATATAACTAAGAAACATGTACAATAGAAAACGGACTAAGTTTAACTGCAAATAGTATGCAGCAGAGCTGCCAAATAATGCCCAGATAATATACGCGTTAATTCGAATGCGTTTTGTAAACAAAGCAGCAATCCGTGGGCTATTAAGGACACTTCGCGATGCCTATCCATTTTCTATACCATGCCATTGTAACAACCATATCTTAGCGTTCGCATACAGTGCCTAGAGTTGTGACCTTGAACGCTCCTTCATAAGTAGATAACTCCTACACGATAGAAAAGACGTTCAAGAGAAGACGGTCTAAGTTTTACTGCAATTAGTATGCAGCAGAGCTTTCAGAAAATGCCCAAATAATATACACGTTAATTCGAACCCGTCTTGTACGAAAAGTAGCAATCCGCGGGCAATATAAGGCACTTAGCGATGTCTATCTATGTTCTATACCATGCCAATGTAACTATCATATCTTAGCGTTCGCATATAGCACCTAGAGTTGTGACCTTGAACGCTCCTTCATAAGTAGGTAACTCCTACACGATAGAAAAGACGTTCAAGAGAAGACGGTCTAAGTTTTACTGCAATTAGTATGAAGCAGATCTTTCAAAAAGTACCCAATTAATATACACGTCAATTCGAACGCGTTTTGTAGGCAAAGTAGCAATCCGCGGGCAATATAAGGCACTTAGCGATGTCTATCTATGTTCTATACCATGCCAATGTAACTATCATATCTTAGCGTTCGCATGGAGCTCCTAGAGTTGTGACCTTGAACGCTCCTTCATAAGTAGATATCTCCTACACGATAAAAAAGACGTACAATAGAAAACGGACTAAGTTTAACTGCAATTAGCATGCAGCAGAGCTGCCAAATAATGCCCAAATAATATACGCGTTAATTCGAATGCGTTTTGTAAACAAAGCAGCAATCCGTGGTCTATTAAGGACACTTCGCGATGCCTATCCATTTTCTATACCATGCCAATGTAACTATTATATCTTGGCGTTCGCATAGAGCACCTAGAGTTGTGACCTTGACCGCTCCTTCATAAGTAGGTAACTCCTACACGATAGAAAAGACGTTCAAGAGAAGACGGTCTAAGTTTTACTGCAATTAGTATGCAGCAGAGCTTTCAAAAAGTACCCAATTAATATACACGTTAATTCGAACCGGTCTTGTACGCAAAGTAGTAATCCGCGGGCAAAATAAGGCACTTAGCGATGTCTATCTATGTTCTATACCATGCCAATGTAACTATCATATCTTAGCGTTCACATACAGCACCTAGAGTTGTGACCTTGAACGCTCCTTCATAAGTAGATAACTCCTACACGATAGAAAAGACGTTCAAGAGATAACGGTCTAAGTTTTAGTGCAATTAGTATGCAGCAGACCTTTCAGAAAATACCCAAATAATATACACGTTAATTCGAACCCGTTTTGTACGCAAAGTAGCAATCCGCGGGCAATATAAGGCACTTAGCGATGTCTATCTATGTTCTATACCATGCCAATGTAACTATCATATCTTAGCGTTTGCATACAGCACCTAGACTTGTGACCTGTATGTAGACGGCGTTCGCATAGAGCACCTAGAGTTGTGACCTTGACCGCTCCTTCATAAGTAGATAACTACTACACAACAGAAAAGACGTACAAGTGAAAATGGATTTAGTTTTATTGCAATTACCATGCAGCAGAGCTGCCAAATAATGCCCAGATAATATACGCGTCAATTCTAATTCATTTTGTAAACAAAGCAGCAATTCGTGGGCTATTAAGGACACTTCGCGATGTCTATCCATGTTATATACCATGCCAATGTAACTATCATATCTTAGCGTTCGCATAGAGCACCTAGAGTTGTGACCTTGAACGCTCCTTCATAAGTAGATAACTACTACACAATAGAAAAGACGTACAAGTGAACATGGATTTAGTTTTACGGCAATTAGCATGCAGCAGAGCTGCCAAATAATGCCCAGATTATATACGCGTTAATTCTAATGCGTTTTGTAAACAAAGCATCAATCCGTGGGCTATTAAGGACACTTTGCGATGCCTATCCATTTTCTATACCATGCCATTGTAACTACCATATCTTAGCGTTTGCATACAGCACCTAGAGTTGTGACCTTGAACGCTCCTTCATATGCAGAAAACTCCTACACGATAGAAAAGACGTTCAAGAGAAAACGGTCTATGTTTTACTGCAATCAGTATGCAGCAGAGCTTTCGAAAAGTACCCAATTAATATACACGTCAATTCGAACGCGTTTTGTACGCAAAGTATCAATCCGCGGGCTATATAAGACACTTCGCGATGTCTATCCATGTTCTATACCATGCCAATGTAACTATTATATCTTGGCGTTCGCATAGAGCACCTAGAGTTGTGACCTTGACCGCTCCTTCATAAGTAGATAACTACTACACAACAGAAAAGACGTACAAGTGAAAATGGATTTAGTTTTACTGCAATTACCATGCAGCAGAGCTGCCAAATAATGCCCAGATAATATACGCGTTAATTCTAAGGCGTTTTGTAAACAAAGCAGCAATCCGTGGGCTATTAAGGACACTTTGCGATGCCTATCCATTTTCTATACCATGCCAATGTAACTATCATATCTTAGCGTTCGCATACAGCACCTAGAGTTGTGACCTTGAACGCTCCTTCATAAGTAGGTAACTCCTACACGATAGAAAAGACGTTGAAGAGAAAACGGTTTTAGTTTTACTGCAATTAGTATGCAGCAGAGCTTTCAAAAAGTACCCAATTAATATACACGTCAATTCGAACGCGTTTTGTACGCAAAGTATTAATCCGCGGGCTATATAAGGCACTTCGCGATGTCTATCCATGTTCTATACCATGCAAATGTAACTATCATATCTTAGCGTTCGCATAGAGCACCTAGAGTTGTGACCTTGACCGCTCCTTCATAAGTAGAAAACTACTACACAATAGAAAAGACGTACAAGTGAAAATGGATTTAGTTTTACTGCAATTACCATGCAGCAGAGCTGCCAAATAATGCCCAGATAATATACGCGTCAATTCTAATTCATTTTGTAAACAAAGCAGCAAACCGTGGGCTATTGAGGACACTTCGCGATGTCTATCCATGTTATATACCATGCCAATGTAACTATCATATCTTAGCGTTCGCATAGAGCACCTAGAGTTGTGACCTTGAACGCTCCTTCTTAAGTAGATAACTACTACACAATAGAAAAGACGTACAAGTGAACATGGATTTAGTTTTACGGCAATTAGCATGCAGCAGATCTGCCAAATAATGCCCAGACTATATACGCGTTAATTCTAATGCGTTTTGTAAACAAAGCATCAATCCGTGGGCTATTAAGGACACTTTGCGATGCCTATCCATTTTCTATACCATGCCATTGTAACTACCATATCTTAGCGTTTGCATACAGCACCTAGAGTTGTGACCTTGAACGCTCCTTCATATGTAGAAAACTCCTACACGATAGAAAAGACGTTCAAGAGAAAACGGTCTATGTTTTACTGCAATTACTATGCAGCAGAGCTTTCGAAAAGTACCCAATTAATATACACGTCAATTCGAACGCGTTTTGTATGCAAAGTATCTATCCGCGGGCTATATAAGGCACTTCGCGATGTCTATCCATGTTCTATACCATGCCAATGTAACTATCATATCTTGGCGTTCGCATAGAGCACCTAGAGTTGTGACCTTGAACGCTCCTTCATAAGTAGATAACTCCTACACGATAGAAAAGACGTTGAAGAGAAAACGGTCTAAGTTTTACTGCAATTAGTATGCAGCAGAGCTTTCAAAAAGTACCCAATTAATATACACGTCAATTCGAACGCGTTTTGTACGCAAAGTATTAATCCGCGGGCTATATAAGGCACTTCGCGATGTCTATGCATGTTCTATACCATGCAAATGTAACTATCATATCTTAGCGTTCGCATAGAGCACCTAGAGTTGTGACTTTGACCGCTCCTTCATAAGTAGATAACTACTACACAATAGAAAAGACGTACAAGTGAAAATGGATTTAGTTTTACTGCAATTACCATGCAGCAGAGCTGCCAAATAATGCCCAGATAATATACGCGTCAATTCTAATTCATTTTGTAAACAAAGCAGCAATCCGTGGGCTATTAAGGACACTTCACGATGTCTATCCATGTTATATACCATGCCAATGTAACTATCATATCTTAGCGTTCGCATAGAGCACCTAGAGTTGTGACCTTGAACGCTCCTTCATAAGTAGATAACTACTACACAATAGAAAAGACGTACAAGTGAACATACATGGATTTAGTTTTACGGCAATTAGCATGCAGCAGAGCTGCCAAATAATGCCCAGATTATATACGCGTTAAATCTAATGCGTTTTGTAAACATAGCATCAATCCGTGGGCTATTAAGGACACTTTGCGATGCCTATCCATTTTCCATACCATGCCATTGTAACTACAATATCTTAGCGTTTGCATACAGCACCTAGAGTTGTGACCTTGAACGCTCCTTCATATGTAGAAAACTCCTACACGATAGAAAAGACGTTCAAGAGAAAACGGTCTAAGTTTTACTGCAATTAGTATGCAGCAGAGCTTTCAGAAAATGCCCAAATAATATACACGTTAATTCGAACCCGTCTTGTACGCAAAGTAGCAATCCGCGGGCAATATAAGGCACTTAGCTATGTCTATCTATGTTCTATACCATGCCAATGTAACTATCATATCTTAGCGTTCGCATACAGCACCTAGAGTTGTGACCTTGAACGCTCCTTCATAAGTAGATAACTCCTACACGATAGAAAAGACGTTGAAGAGAAAACGGTCTAAGTTTTACTGCAATTAGTATGCAGCAGAGCTTTCAAAAAGTACCCAATTAATATACACGTCAATTCGAACGCGTTTTGTACGCAAAGTATTAATCCGCGGGCTATATAAGGCACTTCGCGATGTCTATCCGTTCTATACCATGCCTGTAGTAGTTATCTACTTATGAAGGAGCGGTCAAGGTCACAACTCTAGGTGCTCTATGCGAACGCTAAGATATGATAGTTACATTGGCATGGTATAGAACATAGATAGACATCGCGAAGTGTTCTTAATAGCCCACGGATTGCTGCTTTGTTTACAAAACGCATTCGAATTAACGCGTATATTATCTGGGCATTATTTGGCAGCTCTGCTGCATACTATTTGCAGTTAAACTTAGTCCGTTTTCTATTGTACGTCTTTTATATCGTGTAGGAGATATCTACTTATGAAGGAGCGTTCAAGGTCACAACTCTAGGAGCTCTATGCGAACGCTAAGATATGATAGTTACATTGGCATTGTATAGAACATAGATAGACATCGCTAAGTGCCTTATATTGCCCGCGGATTGCTACTTTGCGTACAAAACGGGTTCGAATTAACGTGTATATTATTTGGGCATTTTCTGAAAGCTCTGCTGGATACTAATTGCAGTAAAATTTAGACCGTTTTCTCTTGAACGTCTTTTCTATCTTGTAGGAGTTATCTACTCATGAAGGAGCGTTCAAGGTCACAACTCTATGTGCTCTATGCGAACGCTAAGATATGGTAGTTACATTGGCATGGTATAGAACATGGATAGACATCGCGAAGTGCCTTATATAGCCCGCGGACTGCTACTTTGCGTACAAAACGCGTTCGAATTGACGTGTATATTAATTGGGTACTTTTTGAAAGCGCTGCTGCATACTAATTGCAGTAAAACTAAAACCGTTTTCTCTTCAACGTCTTTTCTATCGTGTAGGAGTTACCTACTTATGAAGGAGCGTTCAAAGTCACAACTCTAGGTGCTGTATGCGAACGCTAAGATATGATAGTTACATTGGCATGGTATAGAAAATGGATAGGCATCGCAAAGTGTCCTTAATAGCCCACGGATTGCTGCTTTGTTTACAAAACGCCTTAGAATTAACGCGTATATTATCTGGGCATTATTTGGCAAAAGACGTACAAGTGAAAATGGATTTAGTTTTACTGCAATTACCATGCAGCAGAGCTGCCAAATAATGCCCAGATAATATACGCGTTAATTCTAATGCGTTTTGTAAACAAAGCAGCAATCCGTGGGCTATTAAGGACACTTTGCGATGCCTATCCATTTTCAATACCATGCCAATGTAACTATCATATCTTAGCGTTCGCATACAGCACCTAGAGTTGTGACCTTGAACGCTCCTTCATAAGTAGGTAACTCCTACACGATAGAAAAGACGTTCAAGAGAAGACGGTCTAAGTTTTACTGCAATTAGTATGCAGCAGAGCTTTCAAAAAGTACCCAATTAATATACACGTCAATTCGAACACGTTTTGTAGGCAAAGTAGCAATCCGCGGGCTATATAAGGCACTTCGCGATGTCTATCCATGTTCTATACCATGCCAATGTAACTACCATATCTTAGCGTTCGCATAGAGCACATAGAGTTGTGACCTTGAACGCTCCTTCATAAGTAGATAACTCCTACAGGATAGAAAAGACGTTCAAGAGAAAACGGTCTAAGATTTACTGCAATTAGTATGCAGCAGAGCTTTCAGAAAATGCCCAAATAATATACACGTTAATTCGAATCCGTTTTGTACGCAAAGCAGCAATCCGTGGGCTATTAAGGACACTTTGCGATGCCTATCCATTTTCTATACCATGCCATTGTAACTACCATATCTTAGCGTTTAAATACAGCACCTAGAGTTGTGACCCTGAACGCTCCTTCATATGAAGATAACTCCTACACGATAGAAAAGACGTTCAAGAGAAAACGGTCTATGTTTTACTGCAATTAGTATGCAGCAGAGCTTTCGAAAAGTACCCAATTAATATACACGTCAATTCGAACGCGTTTTGTACGCAAAGTCTCAATCCGCGGGCTATATAAGGCACTTCGCGATGTCTATCCATGTTCTATACCATGCCAATGTAACTATCATATCTTGGCGTTCGCATAGAGCACCTAGAGTTGTGACCTTGACCGCTCCTTCATAAGTAGATAACTACTACACAATAGAAAAGACGTACAAGTGAAAATGGATTTAGTTTTACTGCAATTACCATGCAGCAGAGCTGCCAAATAATGCCCAGATAATATACGCGTTAATTCTAATGCGTTTTGTAAACAAAGCAGCAATCCGTGGGCTATTAAGGACACTTTGCGATGCCTATCCATTTTCTATACCATGCCATTGTAACTACCATATCTTAGCGTTTGCATACAGCACCTAGAGTTGTGACCCTGAACGCTCCTTCATATGTAGATAACTCCTACACGATAGAAAAGACGTTCAAGAGAAAACGGTCTAAGTTTTACTGCAATTAGTATGCAGCAGAGCTTTCAGAAAATGCCCAAATAATATACACGTCAATTCGAACGCATTTTGTACGCAAAGTATCAATCCGCGGGCTATATAAGGCACTTTGCGCTGTCTATCCATGTTCTATACCATGCCAATGTATCTATCATATGTTAGCGTTCGCATAGAACACCTATAGTTGTGACCTTGACCGCTCCTTCATAAGTAGATAACTACTACACAATAGAAAAGACGTACAAGTGAAATGATGGATTTAGTTTTACTGCAATTACCATGCAGCAGAGCTGCCAAATAATGCCCAGATAATATACGCGTTAATTTTAATCCGTTTTGTAAACAATGCAGCAATCCGTGGGCTATTAAGGACACTTCGCGATGTTTATCCATGTTCTATACCATGCCAATGTAACTATCATATCTTAGCGTTCGCATAGAGCACCTAGAGTTGTGACCTTGAACGCTCCTTCATTCGTAGATTATTGCAACACGATATAAGAGACGTACAATAGAAAACGGACTAAGTTTAACTGCAATTAGCATGCAGCAGAGCTGCCAAATAATGCCCAGATAATATACGCGTTAATTCGAATGCGTTTTGTAAACAAAGCAGCAATCCGTGGGCTATTAAGGACACTTCGCGATGCCTATCCATTTTCTATACCATGCCATTGTAACTACCATATATTAGCGTTCGCATACAGTACCTAGAGCTGTGACCTTGAACGCTCCTTCATAAGTATATAAGTACTACACAATAGAAAAGACGTACAAGTGAAAATGGATTTAGTTTTACTGCAATTAGCATGCAGCAGAGCTGCCAAATAATGCCCAGATAATATACGCGTTAATTCTAAGGCGTTTTGTAAACAAAGCAGCAATCCGTGGGCTATTAAGGACACTTTGCGATGCCTATCCATTTTCTATACCATGCCAATGTAACTATCATATCTTAGCGTTCGCATACAGCACCTAGAGTTGTGACCTTGAACGCTCCTTCATAAGTAGGTAACTCCTACACGATAGAAAAGACGTTGAAGAGAAAACGGTTTAAGTTTTACTGCAATTAGTATGCAGCAGAGCTTTCAAAAAGTACCCAATTAATATACACGTCAATTCGAACGCGTTTTGTAGGCAAAGTAGCAGTCCGCGGGCTATATAAGGCACTTCGCGATGTCTATCCATGTTCTATACCATGCCAATGTAACTACCATATCTTAGCGTTCGCATAGAGCACATAGAGTTGTGACCTTGAACGCTCCTTCATAAGTAGATAACTCCTACAAGATAGAAAAGACGTTCAAGAGAAAACGGTCTAAATTTTACTGCAATTAGTATGCAGCAGAGCTTTCAGAAAATGCCCAAATAATATACACGCGGGCTATATAAGGCACTTCGCGATGTCTATCCATGTTCTATACCATGCCAATGTAACTATCATATCTGGGCGTTCGCATAGAGCACCTAGAGTTGTGACCTTGACCGCTCCTTCATAAGTAGATAACTACTACACAATAGAAAAGACGTACAAGTGAAAATGGATTTAGTTTTACTGCAATTACCATGCAGCAGAGCTGCCAAATAATGCCCAGATAATATACGCGTTAATTCTAATGCGTTTTGTAAACAAAGCAGCAATCCGTGGGCTATTAAGGACACTTTGCGATGCCTATCCATTTTCTATACCATGCATTGGCATGGTATAGAAAATGGATAGGCATCGCAAAGTGTCCTTAATAGCCCACGGATTGCTGCTTTGTTTACAAAAGCGTTCTTAGCGTTCGCATACAGTACCTAGAGTTGTGACCTTGAACGCTCTTTCATAAGTAGATAACTCCTACACGATAGAAAAGACGTTCAAGAGAAAACGGTCTAAGTTTTACTGCAATTAGTATGCAGCAGAGCTTTCAGAAAATGCCCAAATAATATACACGTTAATTCGAACCCGTCTTGTACGCAAAGTAGCAATCCGCGGGCAATATAAGGCACTTAGCGATGTCTATCTATGTTCTATACCATGCCAATGTAACTATCATATCTTAGCGTTCGCATACAGCACCTAGAGTTGTGACCTTGAACGCTCCTTCATAAGTAGATAACTCCTACACGATAGAAAAGACGTTCAAGAGAAAACGGTCTATGTTTTACTGCAATTAGTATCCAGCAGAGCTTTCAAAAAGTACCCAATTAATATACCGTCAATTCGAACGCGTTTTGTACGCAAAGTATTAATCCGCGGACTATATAAGGCACTTCGCGAAGTCTATCCATGTTCTATACCATGCCAATGTAACTATCATTTCTTAGCGTTCGCATAGAGCACCTAGAGTTGTGACCTTGACCGCTCCTTCATAAGTAGATAACTACTACACAATAGAAAAGACGTACAAGTGAAAATGGATTTAGTTTTACTGCAATTACCATGCAGCAGAGCTGCCAAATAATGCCCAGATAATATACGCGTTAATTCTAAGGCGTTTTGTAAACAAAGCAGCAATCCGTGGGCTATTAAGGACACTTTGCGATGCCTATCCATTTTCTAAACCATGCCAATGTAACTATCATATCTTAGCGTTCGCATACAGCACCTAGAGTTGTGACCTTGAACGCTCCTTCATAAGTAGGTAACTCCTACACGATAGAAAAGACGTTGAAGAGAAAACGGTTTAAGTTTTACTGCAATTAGTATGCAGCAGAGCTTTCAAAAAGTACCCAATTAATTAATATACACGTCAATTCGAACGCGTTTTGTACGCAAAGTAGCAGTCCGCGGGCTATATAAGGCACTTCGCGATGTCTATCCATGTTCTATACCATGCCAATGTAACTACCATATCTTAGCGTTCGCATAGAGCACATAGAGTTGTGACCTTGAACGCTCCCTCATAAGTAGATAACTCCTACAAGATAGAAAAGACGTTCAAGAGAAAACGGTCTAAATTTTACTGCAATTAGTATGCAGCAGAGCTTTCAGAAAATGCCCAAATAATATACACGTTAATTCGAACCCGTTTTGTACGCAAAGTAGCAATCCGCGGGCAATATAAGGTACTTAGCGATGTCTATCTATGTTCTATACAATGCCAATGTAACTATCATATCTTAGAGTTCGCATGGAGCTCCTAGAGTTGTGACCTTGAACGCTCCTCATAAGTAGATATCTCCTACACGATATAAAAGACGTACAATAGAAAACGGACTAAGTTTAACTGCAATTAGCATGCAGCAGAGCTGCCAAATAATGCCCAAATAATATACGCGTTAATTCGAATGCGTTTTGTAAACAAAGCAGCAATCCGTGGTCTATTAAGGACACTTCGCGATGCCTATCCATTTTCTATACCATGCCATTGTAACTACCATATCTTAGCGTTCGCATACAGTACCTAGAGTTGTGACCTTGAACGCTCCTTCATAAGTAGATAACTCATACACGATAGAAAAGACGTTCAAGAGAAATCGGTCTAAGTTTTACTGCAATTAGTATGCAGCAGAGCTTTCAGAAAATGCCCAAATAATATACACGTTAATTCGAACCCGTCTTGTACGCAAAGTAGCAATCCGCGGGCAATATAAGGCATTTAGCGATGTCTATCTATGTTCTATACCATGCCAATGTAACTATCATATCTTAGCGTTCGCATACAGCACCTAGAGTTGTGACCTTGAACGCTCCTTCATAAGTAGATAACTCCTACAAGATAGAAAAGACGTTCAAGAGAAAACGGTCTTAATTTTACTGCAATTAGTATGCAGCAGAGCTTTCAGAAAATGCCCAAATAATATACACGTTAATTCGAACCCGTCTTGTACGCAAAGTAGCAATCCGCGGGCAATATAAGGCACTTAGCGATGTCTATCTATGTTCTATACCATGCCAATGTAACTATCATATCTTAGCGTTCGCATACAGCACCTAGAGTTGTGACCTTGAACGCTCCTTCATAAGTAGATAACTCCTACACGATAGAAAAGACGTTCAAGAGAAAACGGTCTAAGATTTACTGCAATTAGTATGCAGCAGAGCTTTCAGAAAATGCCCAAATAATATACACGTTAATTCGAATCCGTTTTGTACGCAAAGTAGCAATCCGCGGGCAATATAAGGCACTTAGCGATGTCTATCTATGTTCTATACCATGCCAATGTAACTATCATATCTTAGCGTTCGCATAGAGCTCTTAGAGTTGTGACCTTGAACGCTCCTTCATAAGTTGATATCTCCTACACGATATAAAAGACGTACAATAGAAAACGGACTAAGTTTTACTGCAATTAGTATGCAGCAGAGCTTTCAGAAAATGCCCAAATAATATACACGTTAATTCGAACCCGTCTTGTACGCAAAGTAGCAATCCGCAGGCAATATAAGGCACTTCGCGATGTCTATCCATGTTCTATACCATGCCAATGTAACTACCATATCTTATCGTTCGCATAGAGCACATAGAGTTGTGACCTAGAACGCTCCTTCATAAGTAGATAACTCCTACAAGATAGAAAAGACGTTCAAGAGAAAACGGTCTAAATTTTACTGCAATTAGTATGCAGCAGAGCTTTCAGAAAATGCCCAAATAATATACACGTTAATTCGAACCCGTTTTGTACGCAAAGTAGCAATCCGCGGGCAATATAAGGCACTTAGCGATGTCTATCTATGTTCTATACAATGCCAATGTAACTATCATATCTTAGCGTTCGCATAGAGCTCCTAGAGTTGTGACCTTGAACGCTCCTTCATAAGTAGATATCTCCTACACGATATAAAAGACGTACAATAGAAAACGGACTAAGTTTAACTGCAAATAGAATCCAGCAGAGCTGCCAAATAATGCCCAGAAAATATACGCGTTAATTCGAATGCATTTTGTAAACAAAGCGGCAATCCGTGGGCTATTAAGGACACTTCGCGATGCCTATCCATTTTCTATACCATGCCATTGTAACTACCATATCTTAGCGTTCGCATACAGTACCTAGAGTTGTGACCTTGAACGCTCCTTCATAAGAAGATAACTCCTACACGATAGAAAAGACGTTCAAGAGAAAACGGTCTAAGTTTTACTGCAATTAGTATGCAGCAGACCTTTCAGAAAATGCCCAAATAATATACACGTTAATTCGAACCCGTTTTGTACGCAAAGTAGCAATCCGCGGGCAATATAAGGCACTTAGCGATGTCTATCTATGTTCTATACCATGCCAATGTAACTATCATATCTTAGCGTTCGCATAGAGCACCTAGAGTTGTGACCTTGACCGCTCCTTCATAAGTAGATAACTACTACACAATAGAAAAGACGTACAAGTGAAAATGGATTTAGTTTTATTGCAATTACCATGCAGCAGAGCTGCCAAATAATGCCCAGATAATATACGCGTCAATTCTAATTCATTTTGTAAACAAAGCAGCAATCCGTGAGCTATTAAGGACACTTCGCGATGTCTATCCATGTTATATACCATGCCAATGTAACTATCATATCTTAGCGTTCGCATAGAGCACCTAGAGTTGTGACCTTGAACGCTCCTTCATAAGTAGATAACTACTACACAATAGAAAAGACGTACAAGTGAACATGTATTTAGTTTTACGGCAATTAGCATGCAGCAGAGCTGCCAAATAATGCCCAGATAATATAGGCGTTAATTCTCATGCGTTTTGTAAACAAAGCAGCAATCCGTGGGCTATTAAGGACACTTTGCGATGCCTATCCATTTTCTATACCATGCCATTGTAACTACCATATCTTAGCGTTTGCATACAGCACCTAGAGTTGTGACCTTGAACGATCCTTCATATGTAGATAACTCCTACACGATAGAAAAGACGTTCAAGAGAAAACGGTCTGTTTTACTGCAATTAGTATGCAGCAGAGCTTTCGAAAAGTACCCAATTAATATACACGTCAATTCGAACGCGTTTTGTACGCAAAGTATCAATCCGCGGGCTATATAAGGCACTTCGCGATGTCTATCCATGTTCTATACCATGCCAATGTAACTATCATATCTTGGCGTTCGCATAGAGCACCTAGAGTTGTGACCTTGACCGCTCCTTCATAAGTAGATAACTACTACACAATAGAAAAGACGTACAAGTGAAAATGGATTTAGTTTTACTGCAATTACCATGCAGCAGAGCTGCCAAATAATGCCCAGATAATATACGCGTTAATTCTAATGCGTTTTGTAAACAAAGCAGCAATCCGTGGGCTATTAAGGACACTTTGCGATGCCTATCCATTTTCTATACCATGCCAATGTAACTATCATATCTTAGCGTTCGCATACAGCACCTAGAGATGTGATCTTGAACGCTCCTTCATAAGTAGGTAACTCCTACACGATAGAAAAGACGTTCAAGAGAAGACGGTCTAAGTTTTACTGCAATTAGTATGCAGCTGAGCTATCAAAAAGTACCCAATTAATATACACGTCAATTCGAACGCGTTTTGTAGGCAAAGTAGCAATCGGGCTATATAAGGCACTTCGCGATGTCTATCCATGTTCTATACCATGCCAATGTAACTACCATATCTTAGCATTCGCATAGAGCACATAGAGTTGTGACCTTGAACGCTCCTTCATAAGTAGATAACTCCTACACGATAGAAAAGACGTTCAAGAGAAAACGGTCTAAGTTTTACTGCAATTAGTATGCAGCAGAGCTTTCAGAAAATGCCCAAATAATATACACGTTAATTCGAACCCGTCTTGTACGCAAAGTAGCAATCCGCGGGCAATATAAGGCACTTAGCGATGTCTATCTATGTTCTGTACCATGCCAATGTAACTATCATATTTTAGCATTCGCATAGAGCTCCTAGAGTTGTGACCTTGAACGCTCCTTCATAAGTAGATATCTCCTACACGATATAAAAGACGTACAATAGAAAACGGACTAAGTTTAACTGCAATTAGCATGCAGCAGAGCTGCCAAATAATGCCCAAATAATATACGCCTTAATTCGAATGCGTTTTGTAAACAAAGCAGCAATCCGTGGTCTATTAAGGACACTTCGCGATGCCTATCCATTTTCTATACCATGCCATTGTAACTACCATATCCTAGCGTTCGCATACAGTACCTAGAGTTGTGACCTTGAACGCTCCTTCATAAGTAGATAACTCCTACACGATAGAAAAGACGTTGAAGAGAAAACGGTCTAAGTTTTACTGCAATTAGTATGCAGCAGAGCTTTCAAAAAGTACCCAATTAATATACACGTCAATTCGAACGCGTTTTGTACGCAAAGTATTAATCCGCGGGCTATATAAGGCACTTCGCGATGTCTATGCATGTTCTATACCATGCAAATGTAACTATCATATCTTAGCGTTCGCATAGAGCACCTAGAGTTGTGACTTTGACCGCTCCTTCATAAGTAGATAACTACTACACAATAGAAAAGACGTACAAGTGAAAATGGATTTAGTTTTACTGCAATTACCATGCAGCAGAGCTGCCAAATAATGCCCAGATAATATACGCGTCAATTCTAATTCATTTTGTAAACAAAGCAGCAATCCGTGGGCTATTAAGGACACTTCACGATGTCTATCCATGTTATATACCATGCCAATGTAACTATCATATCTTAGCGTTCGCATAGAGCACCTAGAGTTGTGACCTTGAACGCTCCTTCATAAGTAGATAACTACTACACAATAGAAAAGACGTACAAGTGAACATGGATTTAGTTTTACGGCAATTAGCATGCAGCAGAGCTGCCAAATAATGCCCAGATTATATACGCGTTAAATCTAATGCGTTTTGTAAACAAAGCATCAATCCGTGGGCTATTAAGGACACTTTGCGATGCCTATCCATTTTCCATACCATGCCATTGTAACTACCATATCTTAGCGTTTGCATACAGCACCTAGAGTTGTGACCTTGAACGCTCCTTCATATGTAGAAAACTCCTACACGATAGAAAAGACGTTCAAGAGAAAACGGTCTAAGTTTTACTGCAATTAGTATGCAGCAGAGCTTTCAGAAAATGCCCAAATAATATACACGTTAATTCGAACCCGTCTTGTACGCAAAGTAGCAATCCGCGGGCAATATAAGGCACTTAGCGATGTCTATCTATGTTCTATACCATGCCAATGTAACTATCATATCTTAGCGTTCGCATACAGCACCTAGAGTTGTGACCTTGAACGCTCCTTCATAAGTAGATAACTCCTACACGATAGAAAAGACGTTGAAGAGAAAACGGTCTAAGTTTTACTGCAATTAGTACGCAGCAGAGCTTTCAAAAAGTACCCAATTAATATACACGTCATTTCGAACGCGTTTTGTACGCAAAGTATTAATCCGCGGGCTATATAAGGCACTTCGCGATGTCTATCCGTTCTATACCATGCCAATGTAACTATCATATCTTGGCGTTCGCATAGAGCACCTAGACTTGTGACCTTGACCGCTCCTTCATAAGTAGAAAACTACTACACAATAGAAAAGACGTACAAGTGAAAATGGATTTAGTTTTACTGCAATTACCATGCAGCAAAGCTGCCACATAATGCCCAGATAATATACGCGTTAATTCTAATGCGTTTTGTAAACAAAGCAGCAATCCGTGGGCTATTAAAGACACTTTGCGATGCCTATCCATTTTCTATACCATGCCAATGTAACTACCATATCTTAGCGTTCGCATACAGTACCTAGAGTTGTGACCTTGAACGCTCCTTCATAAGTAGGTAACTCCTACACGATAGAAAAGACGTTCAAGAGAAGACGGTCTAAGTTTTACTGCAATTAGTATGCAGCAGAGCTTTCAAAAAGTACCCAATTAGTATACACGTCAATTCGAACGCGTTTTGTAGGCAAAGTAGCAATCCGCGGGCTATATAAGGCACTTCGCGATGTCTATCCATGTTCTATACCATGCCAATGTATCTACCATATCTTAGCGTACGCATAGAGCACATAGAGTTGTGACCTTGAACGCTCCTTCATAAGTAGATAACTCCTACACGATAGAAAAGACGTTCAAGAGAAAACGGTCTAAGATTTACTGCAATTAGTATGCAGCAGAGCTTTCAGAAAATGCCCAAATAATATACACGTTAATTCAAATCCGTTTTGTACGCAAAGTAGCAATCCGCGGGCAATATAAGGCACTTAGCAATGTCTATCTATGTTCTATACCATGCCAATGTAACTATCATATCTTTGCGTTCGCATAGAGCTCCTAGAGTTGTGACCTTGAACGCTCCTTCATAAGTAGATATCTCCTACACGATATAAAAGACGTACAATAGAAAACGGACTAACTTTAACTGCAATTAGCATGCAGCAGAGCTGCCAAATAATGCCCAAATAATATATGCGTTAATTCGATTGCGTTTTGTAAACAAAGCAGCAATCCGTGGTCTATTAAGGACACTTCGCGATGCCTATTCATTTTCTATACCATGCCATTGTAACTACCATATCTTAGCGTTCGCATACAGTACCTAGAGTTGTGACCTTGAACGCTCCTTCATAAGTAGATAACTCCTACACGATAGAAAAGACGTTCAAGAGAAAACGGTCTAAGTTTTACTGCAATTAGTATGCAGCAGAGCTTTCAGAAAATGCCCAAATAATATACACGTTAATTCGAACCGGTCTTGTACGCAAAGTAGTAATCCGCGGGCAATATAAGGCACTTAGCGATGTCTATCTATGTTCTATACCATGCCAATGTAACTATCATATCTTAGCGTTCACATACAGCACCTAGAGTTGTGACCTTGAACGCTCCTTCATAAGTAGATAACTCCTACACGATAGAAAAGACGTTCAAGAGAAAACGGTCTATGTTTTACTGCAATTAGTATGCAGCAGAGCTTTCGAAAAGTACCCAATTAATATACACGTCAATTCGAACGCGTTTTGTACGCAAAGTATCAATCCGCGGGCTATATAAGGCACTTCGCAATGTCTATCCATGTTCTATACCATGCCAATGTAACTATCATATCTTGGCGTTCGCATAGAGCACCTAGAGTTGTGACCTTGACCGCTCCTTCATAAGTAGATAACTACTACACAATAGAAAAGACGTACAAGTGAAAATGGATTTAGTTTTACTGCAATTACCATGCAGCAGAGCTGCCAAATAATGCCCAGATAATATACGCGTTAATTCTAAGGCGTTTTGTAAACAAAGCAGCAATCCGTGGGCTATTAAGGACACTTTGCGATGCCTATCCATTTTCTATACCATGCCAATGTAACTATCATATCTTAGCGTTCGCATACAGCACCTAGAGTTGTGACTTTGAACGCTCCTTCATAAGTAGGTAACTCCTACACGATAGAAAAGACGTTGAAGAGAAAACGGTTTTAGTTTTACTGCAATTAGTATGCAGCAGCGCTTTCAAAAAGTACCCAATTAATATACACGTCAATTCGAACGCGTTTTGTACGCAAAGTAGCAGTCCGCGGGCTATATAAGGCACTTCGCGATGTCTATCCATGTTCTATACCATGCCAATGTAACTACCATATCTTAGCGTTCGCATAGAGCACATAGAGTTGTGACCTTGAACGCTCCTTCATGAGTAGATAACTCCTACAAGATAGAAAAGACGTTCAAGAGAAAACGGTCTAAATTTTACTGCAATTAGTATCCAGCAGAGCTTTCAGAAAATGCCCAAATAATATACACGTTAATTCGAACCCGTTTTGTACGCAAAGTAGCAATCCGCGGGCAATATAAGGCACTTAGCGATGTCTATCTATGTTCTATACAATGCCAATGTAACTATCATATCTTAGCGTTCGCATAGAGCTCCTAGAGTTGTGACCTTGAACGCTCCTTCATAAGTAGATATCTCCTACACGATATAAAAGACGTACAATAGAAAACGGACTAAGTTTAACTGCAAATAGTATGCAGCAGAGCTGCCAAATAATGCCCAGATAATATACGCGTTAATTCGAATGCGTTTTGTAAACAAAGCAGCAATCCGTGGGCTATTAAGAACACTTCGCGATGTCTATCTATGTTCTATACCATGCCAATGTAACTATCATATCTTAGCGTTCGCATAGAGCACCTAGAGTTGTGACCTTGACCGCTCCTTCATAAGTAGATAACTACTACACAATAAATAAGACGTACAAGTGAAAATGGATTTAGTTTTACTGCAATTACCATGCAGCAGAGCTGCCAAATAATGCCCAGATAATATACGCGTCAATTCTAATTCATTTTGTAAACAAAGCGGCAATCCGTGGGCTATTAAGGACACTTCGCGATGTCTATCCATGTTATATACCATGCCAATGTAACTATCATATCTTAGCGTTCGCATAGAGCACCTAGAGTTGTGACCTTGAACGCTCCTTCATAAGTAGATAACTACTACACGATAGAAAAGACGTTCAAGAGAAAACGGTCTAAGATTTAGTGCAATTAGTATGCAGCAGAGCTTTCAGAAAATGCCCAAATAATATACACGTTAATTCGAATCCGGTTTGTACGCAAAGTAGCAATCCGCGGGCAATATAAGGCACTTAGCGATGTCTATCTATGTTCTATACAATGCCAATGTAACTATCATACCTTAGCGTTCGCATAGAGCTCCTAGAGTTGTGACCTTGAACGCTCCTTCATAAGTAGATATCTCCTACACGATATAAAAGACGTACAATAGAAAACGGACTAAGTTTAACTGCAAATAGCATGCAGCAGAGCTGCCAAATAATGCCCAGATAATATACGCGTTAATTGGAATGCGTTTTGTAAACAAAGCAGCAATCCGTGGGCTATTAAGGACACTTCGCGATGCCTATCCATTTTCTATACCATGCCATTGTAACTACCATATCTTAGCGTTCGCATTCAGTACCTAGAGTTGTGACCTTGAACGCTCCTTCATAAGTAGATAACTCCTACACGATAGAAAAGACGTTCAAGAGAAAACGGTCTAAGTTTTACTGCAATTAGTATGCAGCAGAGCTTTCAGAATATGCCCAAATAATATACACGTTAATTCGAACCCGTCTTGTACGCAAAGTAGCAATCCGCGGGCAATATAAGGCACTTAGCGATGTCTATCTATGTTCTATACCATGCCAATGTAACTATCATATCTTAGCGTTCGCATAGAGCACCTAGAGTTGTGACCTTGACCGCTCCTTCATAAGTAGATAACTACTACACAATAGAAAAGACGTACAAGTGAAAATGGATTTAGTTTTACTGCAATTACCATGCAGCAGAGCTGCCAAATAATGCCCAGAAAATATACGCGTCAATTCTAATTCATTTTGTAAACAAAGCAGCAATCCGTGGGCTATTAAGGACACTTCGCGATGTCTATCCATGTTATATACCATGCCAATGTAACTATCATATCTTAGCGTTCGCATAGAGCACCTAGAGTTGTGACCTTGAACGCTCCTTCATAAGCAGATAACTACTACACAATAGAAAAGACGTACAAGTGAACATGGATTTAGTTTTACGGCAATTAGCATGCAGCAGAGCTGCCAAATAATGCCCAGATAATATACGCGTTAATTCTAATGCGTTTTGTAAACAAAGCAGCAATCCGTGGGCTATTAAGGACACTTTGCGATGCCTATCCATTTTCTATACCATGCCATTGTAACTACCATATCTTAGCGTTCGCATACAGTACCTAGAGTTGTGACCTTGAACGCTCCTTCATAAGTAGATAACTCCTACACGATAGAAAAGACGTTCAAGAGAAAACGGTCTATGTTTTACTGCAATTAGTATGCAGCAGAGCTTTCGAAAAGTACCCAATTAATATACACGTCAATTCGAACGCGTTTTGTACGCAAAGTATCAATCCGCGGGCTATATAAGGCACTTCGCGATGTCTATCCATGTTCTATACCATGCCAATGTAACTATCATATCTTGGCGTTCGCATAGAGCACCTAGAGTTGTGACCTTGACCGCTCCTTCATAAGTAGATAACTACTACACAATAGAAAAGACGTACAAGTGAAAATGGATTTAGTTTTACTGCAATTACCATGCAGCAGAGCTGCCAAATAATGCCCAGATAATATACGCGTTAATTCTAATGCGTTTTGTAAACAAAGCAGCAATCCGTGGGCTATTAAGGACACTTTGCGATGCCTATCCATTTTCTATACCATGCCAATGTAACTACCATATCTTAGCGTTCGCATACAGTACCTAGAGTTGTGACCTTGAACGCTCCTTCATAAGTAGATAACTCCTACACGATAGAAAAGACGTTCAAGAGAAAACGGTCTAAGTTTTACTGCAATTAGTATGCAGCAGAGCTTTCAGAAAATGCCCAAATAATATACACGTCAATTCGAACGCGTTTTGTACGCAAAGTATCAATCCGCGGGCTATATAAGGCACTTTGCGATGTCTATCCATGTTCTATACCATGCCAAT
This sequence comes from Tetropium fuscum, assembly GCA_964058915.1. Taxonomy (NCBI): domain Eukaryota; kingdom Metazoa; phylum Arthropoda; class Insecta; order Coleoptera; family Cerambycidae; genus Tetropium; species Tetropium fuscum. The sequence goes on along the minus strand of CAXKVY010004066.1, from coordinate 454,950 downwards.
GTATCTATCATATGTTAGCGTTCGCATAGAACACCTATAGTTGTGACCTTGACCGCTCCTTCATAAGTAGATAACTACTACACAATAGAAAAGACGTACAAGTGAAAATGGATTTAGTTTTACTGCAATTACCATGCAGCAGAGCTGCCAAATAATGCCCAGATAATATACGCGTTAATTTTAATCCGTTTTGTAAACAATGCAGCAATCCGTGGGCTATTAAGGACACTTCGCGATGTTTATCCATGTTCTATACCATGCCAATGTAACTATCATATCTTAGCGTTCGCATAGAGCACCTAGAGTTGTGACCTTGAACGCTCCTTCATTCGTAGATTATTGCTACACGATATAAAAGACGTACAATAGAAAACGGACTAAGTTTAACTGCAATTGGCATGCAGCAGAGCTGCCAAATAATGCCCAGATAATATACGCGTTAATTCGAATGCGTTTTGTAAACAAAGCAGCAATCCGTGGGCTATTAAGGACACTTCGCGATGCCTATCCATTTTCTATACCATGCCATTGTAACTACCATATATTAGCGTTCGCATACAGTACCTAGAGATGTGACCTTGAACGCTCCTTCATAAGTAGATAAGTACTACACAATAGAAAAGACGTACAAGTGAAAATGGATTTAGTTTTACGGCAATTAGCATGCAGCAGAGCTGCCAAATAATGCCCAGATAATATACGCGTTAATTCTAAGGCGTTTTGTAAACAAAGCAGCAATCCGTGGGCTATTAAGGACACTTTGCGATGCCTATCCATTTTCTATACCATGCCAATGTAACTATCATATCTTAGCGTTCGCATACAGCACCTAGAGTTGTGACCTTGAACGCTCCTTCATAAGTAGGTAACTCCTACACGATAGAAAAGACGTTCAAGAGAAAACGGTCTAAATTTTACTGCAATTAGTATGCAGCAGAGCTTTCAGAAAATGCCCAAATAATATACACGCGGGCTATATAAGGCACTTCGCGATGTCTATCCATGTTCTATACCATGCCAATGTAACTACCATATCTTAGCGTTCGCATAGAGCACATAGAGTTGTGACCTTGAACGCTCCTTCATAAGTAGATAACTCCTACAAGATAGAAAAGACGTTCAAGAGAAAACGGTCTAAATTTTACTGCAATTAGTATGCAGCAGAGCTTTCAGAAAATGCCCAAATAATATACACGCGGGCTATATAAGGCACTTCGCGATGTCTATCCATGTTCTATACCATGCCAATGTAACTATCATATCTTGGCGTTCGCATAGAGCACCTAGAGTTGTGACCTTGACCGCTCCTTCATAAGTAGATAACTACTACACAATAGAAAAGACGTACAAGTGAAAATGGATTTAGTTTTACTGCAATTACCATGCAGCAGAGCTGCCAAATAATGCCCAGATAATATACGCGTTAATTCTAATGCGTTTTGTAAACAAAGCAGCAATCCGTGGGCTATTAAGGACACTTTGCGATGCCTATCCATTTTCTATACCATGCATTGGCATGGTATAGAAAATGGATAGGCATCGCAAAGTGTCCTTAATAGCCCACGGATTGCTGCTTTGTTTACAAAAGCGTTCTTAGCGTTCGCATACAGCACCTAGAGTTGTGACCTTGAACGCTCCTTCATAAGTAGGTAACTCCTACACGATAGAAAAGACGTTGAAGAGAAAACGGTTTAAGTTTTACTGCAATTAGTATGCAGCAGAGCTTTCAAAAAGTACCCAATTAATATACACGTCAATTCGAACGCGTTTTGTACGCAAAGTAGCAATCCGCGGGCTATATAAGGCACTTCGCGATGTCTATCCATGTTCTATACCATGCCAATGTAACTACCATATCTTAGCGTTCGCATAGAGCACATAGAGTTGTGACCTTGAACGCTCCTTCATAAGTAGATAACTCCTACAAGATAGAAAAGACGTTCAAGAGAATACGGTCTAAGTTTTACTGCAATTAGTATGCAGCAGAGCTTTCAGAAAATGCCCAAATAATATACACGTTAATTCGAATCCGTTTTGTACGCAAAGTAGCAATCCGCGGGCAATATAAGGCACTTAGCGATGTCTATCTATGTTCTATACCATGCCAATGTAACTATCATATCTTAGCGTTCGCATAGAGCTCCTAGAGTTGTGACCTTGAACGCTCCTTCATAAGTAGATATCTCCTACACGATATAAAAGACGTACAATAGAAAACGGACTAAGTTTATCTGCAATTAGCATGCAGCAGAGCTGCCAAATAATGCCCAAATAATATACGCGTTAATTCGAATGCGTTTTGTAAACAAAGCAGCAATCCGTGGGATCTATTAAGGACACTTCGCGATGCCTATCCATTTTCTATACCATGCCATTGTAACTACCATATCTTAGCGTTCGCATACAGTACCTAGAGTTGTGACCTTGAACGCTCCTTCATAAGTAGATAACTCCTACACGATAGAAAAGACGTTGAAGAGAAAACGGTCTAAGTTTTACTGCAATTAGTACGCAGCAGAGCTTTCAAAAAGTACCCAATTAATATACACGTCAATTCGAACGCGTTTTGTACGCAAAGTATTAATCCGCGGGCTATATAAGGCACTTCGCGATGTCTATCCATGTTCTATACCATGCCAATGTAACTATCATATCTTGGCGTTCGCATAGAGCACCTAGAGTTGTGACCTTGACCGCTCCTTCATAAGTAGAAAACTACTACACAATAGAAAAGACGTACAAGTGAAAATGGATTTAGTTTTACTGCAATTACCATGCAGCAGAGCTGCCACATAATGCCCAGATAATATACGCGTTAATTCTAATGCGTTTTGTAAACAAAGCAGCAATCCGTGGGCTATTAAAGACACTTTGCGATGCCTATCCATTTTCTATACCATGCCAATGTAACTACCATATCTTAGCGTTCGCATACAGTACCTAGAGTTGTGACCTTGAACGCTCCTTCATAAGTAGATAACTCCTACACGATAGAAAAGACGTTCAAGAGAAAACGGTCTAAGTTTTACTGCAATTAGTATGCAGCAGAGCTTTCAGAAAATGCCCAAATAATATACACGTCAATTCGAACGCGTTGTGTACGCAAAGTATCAATCCGCGGGCTATATAAGGCACTTTGCGATGTCTATCCATGTTCTATACCATGCCAATGTATCTATCATATGTTAGCGTTCGCATAGAACACGTAGAGTTGTGACCTTGACCGCTCCTTCATAAGTAGATAACTACTACACAATAATTTTTTAAACGTTAATTTTAATCCGTTTTGTAAACAATGCAGCAATGGATCCGTGGGCTATTAAGGACACTTCGCGATGTTTATCCATGTTCTATACCATGCCAATGTAACTATCATATCTTAGCGTTCGCATAGAGCACCTAGAGTTGAGACCTTGAACGCTTCTTCATTCGTAGATTATTGCTACACGATATAAAAGACGTACAATAGAAAACGGACTAAGTTTAACTGCAATTAGCATGCAGCAGAGCTGCCAAATAATGCCCAGATAATATACGCGTTAATTCGAATGCGTTTTGTAAACAAAGCAGCAATCCGTGGGCTATTAAGGACACTTCGCGATGCCTATCCATTTTCTATACCATGCCATTGTAACTACCATATATTAGCGTTCGCATACAGTACCTAGAGATGTGACCTTGAACGCTCCTTCATAATTAGATAAGTACTACACAATAGAAAAGACGTACAAGTGAAAATGGATTTAGTTTTACGGCAATTAGCATGCAGCAGAGCTGCCAAATAATGCACAGATAATATACGCGTTAATTCTAAGGCGTTTTGTAAACAAAGCAGCAATCCGTGGGCTATTAAGGACACTTGGCGATGCCTATCCATTTTCTATACCATGCCAATGTAACTATCATATCTTAGCGTTCGCATACAGCACCTAGAGTTGTGACCTTGAACGCTCCTTCATAAGTAGGTAACTCCTACACGATAGAAAAGACGTTGAAGAGAAAACGGTTTAAGTTTTACTGCAATTAGTATGCAGCAGAGCTTTCAAAAAGTACCCAATTAATATACACGTCAATTCGAACGCGTCTTGTACGCAAAGTAGCAATCCGCGGGCTATATAAGGCACTTCGCGATGTCTATCCATGTTCTATACCATGCTAATGTAACTACCATATCTTAGCGTTCGCATAGAGCACATAGAGTTGTGACCTTGAACGCTCCTTCATAAGTAGATAACTCCTACAAGATAGAAAAGACGTTCAAGAGAAAACGGTCTAAATTTTACTGCAATTAGTATGCAGCAGAGCTTTCAGAAAATGCCCAAATAATATACACGTTAATTCGAACCCGTTTTGTACGCAAAGTAGCAATCCGCGGGCAAAATAAGGCACTTAGCGATGTCTATCAATGTTCTATACAATGCCAATGTAACTATCATATCTTAGCGTTCGCATAGAGCTTATAGAGTTGTGACCTTGAACGCTCCTTCATAAGTAGATATCTCCTACACGATATAAAAGACGTTCAAGAGAAAACGGTCTAAGTTTTACTGCAATTAGTATGCAGCAGAGCTTTCAAAAAGTACCCAATTAATATACACGTCAATTCGAACGCGTTTTGTACGCAAAGTATTAATCCGCGGGCTACATAAGACACTTCGCGATGTCTATCCATGTTCTATACCATGCAAATGTAACTATCATATCTTAGCGTTCGTATAGAGCACCTAGAGTTGTGACCTTGACCGCTCCTTCATAAGTAGATAACTACTACACAATAGAAAAGACGTACAAGTGAAAATGGATTTAGTTTTACTGCAATTACCATGCAGCAGAGCTGCCAAATAATGCCCAGATAATATACGCGTCAATTCTAATTCATTTTGTAAACAAAGCAGCAATCCGTGAGCTATTAAGGACACTTCGCGATGTCTATCCATGTTATATACCATGCCAATGGAGCTATCGCATAGAGCACCTAGAGTTGTGACCTTGAACGCTCCTTCATAAGTAGATAACTACTACACAATAGAAAAGACGTACAAGTGAAAATGGATTTAGTTTTTCTGCAATTACCATGCAGCAGAGCTGCAAAATAATACCCAGATAATATACGCGTTAATTCTAATGCGTTTTGTAAACAAAGCAGCAATCCGTGGGCTATTAAGGACACTTTGCGATGCCTACCCATTTTCTATACCATGCTATTGTCACTACCATATCTTAGCGTTTGCATACAGCACCTATAGTTGTGACCTTGAACGCACCTTCATATGTAGATAACTCCTACACGATAGAAAAGATGTTCAAGAGAAAACGGTCCATGTTTTACTGCAATTAGTATGCAGCAGAGCTTTCGAAAAGTACCCAATTAATATACACGTCAATTCGAACGCGTTTTGTACGCAAAGTATCAATCCGCGGGCTATATAAGGCACTTCGCGATGTCTATCCATGTTCTATACCATGCCAATGTAACTACCATATCTTAGCGTTCGCATAGAGCACATAGAGTTGTGACCTTGAACGCTCCTTCATAAGTAGATATCTCCTACACGATATAAAAGACGTACAATAGAAAACGGACTAAGTTTAACTGCAATTAGCATGCAGCAGAGCTGCCAAATAATGCCCAAATAATATACGCGTTAATTCGAATGCGTTTTGTAAACAAAGCAGCAATCCGTGGTCTATTAAGGACACTTCGCGATGCCTATCCATTTTCTATACCATGCCATTGTAACTACCATATCTTAGCGTTCGCATACAGTACCTAGAGTTGTGACCTTGAACGCTCCTTCATAAGTAGATAACTCCTACACGATAGAAAAGACGTTCAAGAGAAAACGGTCTAAGTTTTACTGCAATTAGTATGCAGCAGAGCTTTCAGAAAATGCCCAAATAATATACACGTTAATTCGAACCCGTCTTGTACGCAAAGTAGCAATCCGCGGGCAATATAAGGCACTTAGCGATGTCTATCTATGTTCTATACCATGCCAATGTAACTATCATATCTTAGCGTTCGCATACAGCACCTAGAGTTGTGACCTTGAACGCTCCTTCATAAGTAGATAACTCCTACACGATAGAAAAGACGTTGAAGAGAAAACGGTCTAAGTTTTACTGCAATTAGTACGCAGCAGAGCTTTCAAAAAGTACCCAATTAATATACACGTCAATTCGAACGCGTTTTGTACGCAAAGTATTAATCCGCGGGCTATATAAGGCACTTCGCGATGTCTATCCATGTTCTATACCATGCCAATGTAACTATCATATCTTGGCGTTCGCATAGAGCACCTAGAGTTGTGACCTTGACCGCTCCTTCATAAGTAGAAAACTACTACACAATAGAAAAGACGTACAAGTGAAAATGGATTTAGTTTTACTGCAATTACCATGCAGCAGAGCTGCCACATAATGCCCAGATAATATACGCGTTAATTCTAATGCGTTTTGTAAACAAAGCAGCAATCCTTGGGCTATTAAAGACACTTTGCGATGCCTATCCATTTTCTATACCATGCCAATGTAACTACCATATCTTAGCGTTCGCATAGAGCACCTAGAGTTGTGCCCTTGAACGCTCCTTCATAAGTAGATAACTACTACACAATAGAAATGACGTACAACTGAAAATGGATTTAGTTTTATGGCAATTAGCATGCAGCAGAGCTGCCAAATAATGCCCAGATAATATACGCGTTAATTCTAATGCGTTTTGTAAACAAAGCAGCAATCCGTGGGCTATTAAGGACACTTTGCGATGCCTATCCATTTTCTATACCATGCCATTGTAACTTCCATATCTTAGCGTATGCATACAGCAACTAGAATTGTGACCTTGAACGCTCCTTCATATGTAGATAACTCCTACACGATAGAAAAGACGTTCAAGAGAAAACGGTCCAAGTTTTACTGCAATTAGTATGCAGTAGAGCTTTCAAAAAGTACCCAATTAATATACACGTCAATTCGAACGCGTTTTGTACGCAAAGTAGCAATCCGCGGGCTATATAAGGCACTTCGCGATGTCTATCCATGTTCTATACCTTGCTAATGTAACTACCATATCTTAGCGTTCGCATAGAGCTCCTAGAGTTGTGACCTTGAACACTCCTTCATAAGTAGATAACTCCTACACGATAGAAAAGACGTTCAAGAGAAAACGGTCCAAATTTTACTGTAATTAGTATGCAGCAGAGCTTTCAGAAAACGCCCAAATAATATACACGTTAATTCGAACCCGTTTTGTACGCAAAGTAGCAATCCGCGGGCAAAATAAGGCACTTAGCGATGTCTATCAATGTTCTATACAATGCCAATGTAACTATCATATCTTAGCGTTCGCATAGAGCTTATAGAGTTGTGACCTTGAACGCTCCTTCATAAGTAGATATCTCCTACACGATATAAAAGACGTTCAAGAGAAAACGGTCTAAGTTTTACTGCAATTAGTATGCAGCAGAGCTTTCAAAAAGTACCCAATTAATATACACGTCAATTCGAACGCGTTTTGTACGCAAAGTATTAATCCGCGGGCTACATAAGGCACTTCGCGATGTCTATCCATGTTCTATACCATGCAAATGTAACTATCATATCTTAGCGTTCGTATAGAGCACCTAGAGTTGTGACCTTGACCGCTCCTTCATAAGTAGATAACTACTACACAATAGAAAAGACGTACAAGTGAAAATGGATTTAGTTTTTCTGCAATTACCATGCAGCAGAGCTGCAAAATAATACCCAGATAATATACGCGTTAATTCTAATGCGTCTTGTAAACAAAGCAGCAATCCGTGGGCTATTAAGGACACTTTGCGATGCCTATCCATTTTTTATACCATGCTATTGTCACTACCATATCTTAGCGTTTGCATACAGAACCTATAGTTGTGACCTTGAACGCACCTTCATATGTAGATAACTCCTACACGATAGAAAAGATGTTCAAGAGAAAACGGTCCATGTTTTACTGCAATTAGTATGCAGCAGAGCTTTCGAAAAGTACCCAATTAATATACACGTCAATTCGAACGCGTTTTGTACGCAAAGTATCAATCCGCGGGCTATCTAAGGCACTTCGCGATGTCTATCCATGTTCTATACCATGCCAATGTAACTACCATATCTTAGCGTTCGCATAGAGCACATAGAGTTGTGACCTTGAACGCTCCTTCATAAGAAGATATCTCCTACACGATATAAAAGACGTACAATAGAAAACGGACTAAGTTTAACTGCAATTAGCATGCAGCAGAGCTGCCAAAAAATGCCCAAATAATATACGCGTAAATTCGAATGCGTTTTGTAAACAAAGCAGCGTGGTATATTAAGGACACTTCGCGATGCCTATCCATTTTCTATACCATGCCATTGTAACTACCGTATCTTAGCGTTCGCATACAGTACCTAGAGTTGTGACCTTGAGCGCTCCTTCATAAGTAGATAACTCCTACACGATAGAAAAGACGTTCAAGATAAAACGGTCTAAGTTTTACAGCAATTAGTATGCAGCAGAGCTTTCAGAAAATGCCCAAATAATATACACGTTAATTCGAATCCGTTTTGTACGCAAAGTACCAATCCGCGGGCAATATAAGGCACTTAGCGATGTCTATCTATGTTCTATACCATGCCAATGTAACTATCATATCTTAGCGTTCGCATAGAGCTCCTAGAGTTGTGACCTTGAACGCTCCTTCATTAGTAGATATCTCCTACACGATATAAAAGACGTACAATAGAAAACGGACTAAGTTTAACTGCAATTAGCATGCAGCAGAGCTGCCAAATAATGCCCAAATAATATACGCGTAAATTCGAATGCGTTTTGTAAACAAAGCAGCAATCCGTGGTATATTAAGGACACTTCGCGATGCCTATCCATTTTCTATACCATGCCATTGTAACTACCATATCTTAGCGTTCGCATACAGTACCTAGAGTTGTGACCTTGAGCGCTCCTTCATAAGTAGATAACTCCTACACGATAGAAAAGACGTTCAAGAGAAAACGGTCTAAGTTTTACTGCAATTAGTATGCAGCAGAGCTTTCAGAAAATGCCCAAATAATATACACGTTAATTCGAACCCGTCTTGTACGCAAAGTAGCAATCCGCGGGCAATATAAGGCACTTAGCGATGTCTATCTATGTTCTATACCATGCCAATGTAACTATCATATCTTAGCGTTCGCATACAGCACCTAGAGTTGTGACCTTGAACGCTCCTTCATAAGTAGATAACTCCTACACGATAGAAAAGACGTTCGAGAGAAAACGGTCTAAGATTTACTGCAATTAGTTTGCAGCAGAGCTTTCAGAAAATGCCCAAATAATATACACGTTAATTCGAACCCGTCTTGTACGCAAAGTAGCAATCCGCGGGCAATATAAGGCACTTAGCGATGTCTATCTATGTTCTATACCATGCCAATGTAACTATCATATCTTAGCGTTCGCATACAGCACCTAGAGTTGTGACCTTGAACGCTCCTTCATAAGTAGATAACTCCTACACGATAGAAAAGACGTTCAAGAGAAAACGGTCTAAGATTTACTGCAATTAGTTTGCAGCAGAGCTTTCAGAAAATGCCCAAATAATATACACGTTAATTCTAACCCGTCTTGTACGCAAAGTAGCAATCCGCGGGCTATATAAGGCACTTCGCGATGTCTATCCATGTTCTATACCTTGCTAATGTAACTACCATATCTTAGCGTTCGCATAGAGCTCCTAGAGTTGTGACCTTGAACACTCCTTCATAAGTAGATAACTCCTACACGATAGAAAAGACGTTCAAGAGAAAACGGTCCAAATTTTACTGTAATTAGTATGCAGCAGAGCTTTCAGAAAACGCCCAAATAATATACACGTTAATTCGAACCCGTTTTGTACGCAAAGTAGCAATCCGCGGGCAATATTAGCGATGTCTATCTATGTTCTATACCATGCCAATGTAACTATCATATCTTAGAGTTCGCATACAGCACCTAGAGTTGTGACCTTGAACGCTCCTTCATAAGTAGATAACTCCTACACGATAGAAAAGACGTTCAAGAGAAAACCGTCTAAGATTTACTGCAATTAGTTTGCAGCAGAGCTTTCAGAAAATGCCCAAATAATATACACGTTAATTCTAACCCGTCTTGTACGCAAAGTAGCAATCCGCGGGCAATATAAGGCACTTAGCGATGTCTATCTATGTTCTATACCATGCCAATGTAACTATCATATCTTAGCGTTCGCATACAGCACCTAGAGTTGTGACCTTGAACGCTCCTTCATAAGTAGGTAACTCCTAAACGATAGAAAAGACGTTCAAGAGAAGACGGTCTAAGTTTTACTGCAATTAGTATGAAGCAGATCTTTCAAAAAGTACCCAATTAATATACACGTCAATTCGAACGCGTTTTGTAGGCAAAGTAGCAATCAGCGGGCAATATAAGGCACTTAGCGATGTCTATCTATGTTCTATACCATGCCAATGTAACTATCATATCTTAGCGTTCGCATGGAGCTCCTAGAGTTGTGACCTTGAACGCTCCTTCATAAGTAGATATCTCCTACACGATATAAAAGACGTACAATAGAAAACGGACTAAGTTTAACTGCAATTAGCATGCAGCAGAGCTGCCAAATAATGCCCAAATAATATACGCGTTAATTCGAATGCGCTTTGTAAACAAAGCAGCAATCCGTGGTCTATTAAGGACACTTCGCGGTGCCTATCCATTTTCTATACCATGCCATTGTAGCTACCATATCTTAGCGTTCGCATACAGTACCTAGAGTTGTGACCTTGAACGCTCCTTCATAAGTAGATAACTCCTACACGATAGAAAAGACGTTCAAGAGAAAACGGTCTAAGTTTTACTGCAATTAGTATGCAGCAGAGCTTTCAGAAAATGCCCAAATAATATACACGTTAATTCGAACCCGTCTTGTACGCAAAGTAGCAATTCGCGGGCAATATAAGGCACTTAGCGATGTCTATCTATGTTCTATACCATGCCAATGTAACTATCATATCTTAGCGTTCGCATACAGCACCTAGAGTTGTGACCTTGAACGCTCCTTCATAAGTAGATAACTCCTACACGATAGAAAAGACGTTCAAGAGAAAACGGTCTAAGATTTACTGCAATTAGTATGCAGCAGAGCTTTCAGAAAATGCCCAAATAATATACAAGTTAATTCGAATCCGTTTTGTACGCAAAGTAGCAATCCGCGGGCAATATAAGGCACTTAGCGATGTCTATCTATGTTCTATACCATGCCAATGTAACTATCATATCTTAGCGTTCGCATAGAGCTCCTAGAGTTGTGACCTTGAACGCTCCTTCATAAGTAGATAACTCCTACACGATAGAAAAGACGTTCAAGAGAAAACGGTCTAAGTTTTACTGCAATTAGTATGCAGCAGAGCTTTCAGAAAATGCCCAAATAATATACACGTTAATTCGAACCCGTCTTGTACGCAAAGTAGCAATCCGCGGGCAATATAAGGCACTTAGCGATGTCTATCTATGTTCTATACCATGCCAATGTAACTATCATATCTTAGCGTTCGCATACAGCACCTAGAGTTGTGACCTTGAACGCTCCTTCATAAGTAGATAACTCCTACACGATAGAAAAGACGTTCAAGAGAAAACGGTCTAAGATTTACTGCAATTAGTATGCAGCAGAGCTTTCAGAAAATGCCCAAATAATATACACGTTAATTCGAACCCGTCTTGTACGCAAAGTAGCAATCGGCGGGCAATATAAGGCACTTAGCGATGTCTATCTATGTTCTATACCATGCCAATGTAACTATCATATCTTAGCGTTCGCATACAGCACCTAGAGTTGTGACCTTGAACGCTCCTTCATAAGTAGATAACTCCTACACGATAGAAAAGACGTTCAAGAGAAAACGGTCTAAGATTTACTGCAATTAGTATGCAGCAGAGCTTTCAGAAAATGCCCAAATAATATACACGTTAATTCGAACCCGTCTTGTACGCAAAGTATTAATACGCGGACTATATAAGGCACTTCGCGATGTCTATCCATGTTCTATACCATGCCAATGTAACTATCATTTCTTAGCGTTCGCATAGAGCACCTAGAGTTGTGACCTTGACCGCTCCTTCATAAGTAGATAACTACTACACAATAGAAAAGACGTACAAGTGAAAATGGATTTAGTTTTACTGCAATTACCATGCAGCAGAGCTGCCAAATAATGCCCAGATAATACACGCGTCAATTCTAATTCATTTTGTAAACAAAGCAGCAATCCGTGGGCTATTAAGGACACTTCGCGATGTCTATCCATGTTATATACCATGCCAATGTAACTATCATATCTTAGCGTTCGCATAGAGCACCTAGAGTTGTGACCTTGAACGCTCCTTCATAAGTAGATAACTACTACACAATAGAAAAGACGTACAAGTGAACATGGATTTAGTTTTATGGCAATTAGCATGCAGCAGAGCTGCCAAATAATGCCCAGATAATATACGCGTTAATTCTAATGCGTTTTGTAAACAAAGCAGCAATCCGTGGGCTATTAAGGACACTTTGCGATGCCTATCCATTTTCTATACCATGCCATTGTAACTACCATATCTTAGCGTTTGCATACAGCACCTAGAGATGTGACCTTGAACGCTCCTTCATATGTAGATAACTCCTACACGATAGAAAAGACGTTCAAGAGAAAACGGTCTATGTTTTACTGCAATTAGTATGCAGGAGAGCTTTCGAAAAGTACCCAATTAATATACACGTCAATTCGAACGCGTTTTGTACGCAAAGTATCAATCCGCGGGCTATATAAGGCACTTCGCGATGTCTATCCATGTTCTATACCATGCCAATGTAACTATCATAACTTGGCGTTCGCATAGAGCACCTAGAGTTGTGGCCTTGACCGCTCCTTCATAAGTAGATAACTACTACACAATAGAAAAGACGTACAAGTGAAAATGGATTTAGTTTTACTGCAATTACCATGCAGCAGAGCTGCCAAATAATTCCCAGATAATATACGCGTTAATTCTAATGCGTTTTGTAAACAAAGCAGCAATCCGTGGGCTATTAAGAACACTTTGCGATGCCTATCCATTTTCTATACCATGCCAATGTAACTATCATATCTTAGCGTTCGCATACAGCACCTAGAGTTGTGACCTTGAACGCTCCTTCATAAGTAGGTAACTCCTACACGATAGAAAAGACGTTCAAGAGAAGACGGTCTAAGTTTTACTGCAATTAGTATGCAGCAGAGCTTTCAAAAAGTACCCAATTAATATACACGTCAATTCGAACGCGTTTTGTAGGCAAAGTAGCAATCCGCGGGCTATATAAGGCACTTCGCGATGTCTATCCATGTTCTATACCATGCCAATGTAACTATCATATCTTGGCGTTCGCATAGAGCACCTAGAGTTGTGGCCTTGACCGCTCCTTCATAAGTAGATAACTACTACACAATAGAAAAGACGTACAAGTGAAAATGGATTTAGTTTTACTGCAATTACCATGCAGCAGAGCTGCCAAATAATTCCCAGATAATATACGCGTTAATTCTAATGCGTTTTGTAAACAAAGCAGCAATCCGTGGGCTATTAAGAACACTTTGCGATGCCTATACATTTTCTATACCATGCCAATGTAACTATCATATCTTAGCGTTCGCATACAGCACCTAGAGTTGTGACCTTGAACGCTCCTTCATAAGTAGATAACTCCTACACGATAGAAAAGACGTTCAAGAGAAAACGGTCTAAGATTTACTGCAATTAGTATGCAGCAGAGCTTTCAGAAAATGCCCAAATAATATACACGTTAATTCGAATCCGTTTTGTACGCAAAGTAGCAATCCGCGGGCAATATAAGGCACTTAGCGATGTCTATCTATGTTCTATACCATGCCAATGTAACTATCATATCTTAGCGTTCGCATGGAGCTCCTAGAGTTGTGACCTTTAACGCTCCTTCATAAGTAGATATGTCCTACACGATATAAAAGACGTACAATAGAAAACGGACTAAGTTTAACTACAATTAACATGCAGCAGAGCTGCCAAATAATGCCCAAATAATATACGCGTTAATTCGAATGCGTTTTGTAAACAAAGCAGCAATCCGTGGGCTATTAAGGACACTTTGCGATGCCTATCCATTTTCTATACCATGCATTGGCATGGTATAGAAAATGGATAGGCATCGCAAAGTGTCCTTAATAGCCCACGGATTGCTGTTTTGTTTACAAAAGCGTTCTTAGCGTTCGCATACAGTACCTAGAGTTGTGACCTTGAACGCTCCTTCATAAGTAGATAACTCCTACACGATAGAAAAGACGTTCAAGAGAAAACGGTCTATGTTTTACTGCAAGTAGTATCCAGCAGAGCTTTCAAAAAGTACCCAATTAATATACACGTCAATTCGAACGCGTTTTGTACGCAAAGTATTAATCCGCGGACTATATAAGGCACTTCGCGATGTCTATCCATGTTCTATACCATGCCAATGTAACTATCATATCTTAGCGTTCGCATAGAGCACCTAGAGTTGTGACCTTGACCGCTCCGTCATAAGTAGATAACTACTACACAATAGAAAAGACGTACAAGTGAAAATGGATTTAGTATTTACTGCAATTACCATGCAGCAGAGCTGCCAAACATTGCCCAGATAATATACGCGTTAATTCTAAGGCGTTTTGTAAACAAAGCAGCAATCCGTGGGCTATTAAGGACACTTTGCGACGCCTATCCATTTTCTATACCATGCCAATGTAACTATCATATCTTAGCGTTCGCATACAGCACCTAGAGTTGTGACCTTGAACGCTCCTTCATAAGTAGGTAACTCCTACACGATAAAAAAGACGTTGAAGAGAAAACGGTTTAAGTTTTACTGCAATTAGTATGCAGCAGAGCTTTCGAAAAGTACCCAATTAATATACACGTCAATTCGAACGCGTTTTGTACGCAAAGTAGCAATCCGCGGGCAATATAAGGCACTTAGCGATGTCTATCTATGTTCTATACAATGCCAATGTAACTATAATATCTTAGCGTTCGCATAGAGCTCCTAGAGTTGTGACCTTGAACGCTCCTTCATAAGTAGATATCTCCTACACGATATAAAAGACAATAGAAAACGGACTAAGTTTAACTGCAATTAGCATGCAGCAGAGCTGCCAAATAATGCCCAAATAATATACGCGTAAATTCGAATGCGTTTTGTAAACAAAGCAGCAATCCGTGGTATATTAAGGACACTTCGCGATGCCTATCCATTTTCTATACCATGCAATTGTAACTACCATATCTTAGCGTTCGCATACAGTACCTAGAGTTGTGACCTTGAGCGCTCCTTCATAAGTAGATAACTCCTACACGATAGAAAAGAGTTTCAAGAGAAAACGGTCTAAGTTTTACTGCAATTAGTGTGCAGCAGAGCTTTCAGAAAATGCCAAAATAATATACACGTTAATTCGAACCCGTCTTGTACGCAAAGTAGCAATCCGCGGGCAATATAAGGCACTTAGCGATGTCTATCTATGTTCTATACCATGCCAATGTAACTATCATATCTTAGCGTTCGCATACAGCACCTAGAGTTGTGACCTTGAAGGCTCCTTCATAAGTAGATAACTCCTACACGATAGAAAAGACGTTCAAGAGAAAACGGTCTAAGATTTACTGCAATTAGTATGCAGCAGAGCTTTCAGAAAATGCCCAAATAATATACACGTTAATTCGAATCCGTTTTGTACGCAAAGTACCAATCCGCGGGCAATATAAGGCACTTAGCGATGTCTATCTATGTTCTATACCATGCCAATGTAACTACCATATCTTAGCGTTCGCATAGAGCTCCTAGAGTTGTGACCTTGAACGCTCCTTCATAAGTAGATATCTCCTACACGATATAACAGACGTACAATAGAAAACGGACTAAGTTTAACTGCAATTAGCATGCAGCAGAGCTGCCAAATAATGCCCAAATAATATACGCGTTAATTCGAATGCGTTTTGTAAACAAAGCAGCAATCCGTGGTCTATTAAGGAAACTTCGCGATGCCTATCCATTTTCTATACCATGCCATTGTAACTACCATATATTAGCGTTTGCATACAGCACCTAGAGTTGTGACCTTGAACGCTCCTTCATATGTAGATTACTCCTACACGATAGAAAAGACGTTCAAGAGAAAACGGTCTATGTTTTACTGCAATTAGTATGCAGCAGAGCTTTCGAAAAGTACCCAATTAATATACACGTCAATTCGAACGCGTTTTGTACGCAAAGTATCAATCTGCGGGCTATATAAGGCACTTCGAGATGTCTATCCATGTTCTATACCATGCCAATGTAACTATCATATCTTGGCGTTCGCATAGAGCACCTAGAGTTGTGACCTTGACCGCTCCTTCATAAGTAGATAACTACTACACAATAGAAAAGACGTACAAGTGAAAATGGATTTAGTTTTACTGCAATTACCATGCAGCAGAGCTGCCAAATAATGCCCAGATAATATACGCGTTAATTCTAATGCGTTTTGTAAACAAAGCAGCAATCCGTGGGCTATTAAGGACACTTTGCGATGCCTATCCATTTTCTATACCATGCCATTGTAACTACCATATCTTAGCGTTTGCATACAGCACCTAGAGTTGTGACCTTGAACGCTCCTTCATATGTAGATAACTCCTACACGATAGAAAAGACGTTCAAGAGAAAACGGTCTATGTTTTACTGCAATTAGTACGCAGCAGAGCTTTCAAAAAGTACCCAATTAATATACACGTCAATTCGAACGCGTTTTGTACGCAAAGTATTAATCCGCGGGCTATATAAGGCACTTCGCGATGTCTATCCATGTTCTATACCATGCCAATGTAACTATCATATCTTGGCGTTCGCATAGAGCACCTAGAGTTGTGACCTTGACCGCTCCTTCATAAGTAGAAAACTACTACACAATAGAAAAGACGTACAAGTGAAAATGGATTTAGTTTTACTGCAATTACCATGCAGCAGAGCTGCCACATAATGCCCAGATAATATACGCGTTAATTCTAATGCGTTTTGTAAACAAAGCAGCAATCCGTGGGCTATTAAAGACACTTTGCGATGCCTATCCATTTTCTATACCATGCCAATGTAACTACCATATCTTAGCGTTCGCATACAGTACCTAGAGTTGTGACCTTGAACGCTCCTTCATAAGTAGGTAACTCCTACACGATAGAAAAGACGTTGAAGAGAAAACGGTTTAAGTTTTACTGCAATTAGTATGCAGCAGAGCTTTCAAAAAGTACCCAATTAATATACACGTCAATTCGAACGCGTTTTGTACGCAAAGTAGCAATCCGCGGGCTATATAAGGCACTTCGCGATGTCTATCCATGTTCTATACCATGCTAATGTAACTACCATATCTTAGCGTTCGCATAGAGCACATAGAGTTGTGACCTTGAACGCTCCTTCATAAGTAGATAACTCCTACAAGATAGAAAAGACGTTCAAGAGAAAACGGTCTAAATTTTACTGCAATTAGTATGCAGCAGAGCTTTCAGAAAATGCCCAAATAATATACACGTTAATTCGAACCCGTTTTGTACGCAAAGTAGCAATCCGCGGGCAAAATAAGGCACTTAGCGATGTCTATCAATGTTCTATACAATGCCAATGTAACTATCATATCTTAGCGTTCGTATAGAGCACCTAGAGTTGTGACCTTGACCGCTCCTTCATAAGTAGATATCTCCTACACGATATAAAAGACGTTCAAGAGAAAACGGTCTAAGTTTTACTGCAATTAGTATGCAGCAGAGCTTTCAAAAAGTACCCAATTAATATACACGTCAATTCGAACGCGTTTTGTACGCAAAGTATTAATCCGCGGGCTACATAAGACACTTCGCGATGTCTATCCATGTTCTATACCATGCAAATGTAACTATCATATCTTAGCGTTCGTATAGAGCACCTAGAGTTGTGACCTTGACCGCTCCTTCATAAGTAGATAACTACTACACAATAGAAAAGACGTACAAGTGAAAATGGATTTAGTTTTACTGCAATTACCATGCAGCAGAGCTGCCAAATAATGCCCAGATAATATACGCGTCAATTCTAATTCATTTTGTAAACAAAGCAGCAATCCGTGAGCTATTAAGGACACTTCGCGATGTCTATCCATGTTATATACCATGCCAATGTAACTATCGCATTGAGCACCTAGAGTTGTGACCTTGAACGCTCCTTCATAAGTAGATAACTACTACACAATAGAAAAGACGTACAAGTGAAAATGGATTTAGTTTTTCTGCAATTACCATGCAGCAGAGCTGCAAAATAATACCCAGATAATATACGCGTTAATTCTAATGCGTTTTGTAAACAAAGCAGCAATCCGTGGGCTATTAAGGACACTTTGCGATGCCTACCCATTTTCTATACCATGCTATTGTCACTACCATATCTTAGCGTTTGCATACAGCACCTATAGTTGTGACCTTGAACGCACCTTCATATGTAGATAACTCCTACACGATAGAAAAGATGTTCAAGAGAAAACGGTCCATGTTTTACTGCAATTAGTATGCAGCAGAGCTTTCGAAAAGTACCCAATTAATATACACGTCAATTCGAACGCGTTTTGTACGCAAAGTATCAATCCGCGGGCTATATAAGGCACTTCGCGATGTCTATCCATGTTCTATACCATGCCAATGTAACTACCATATCTTAGCGTTCGCATAGAGCACATAGAGTTGTGACCTTGAACGCTCCTTCATAAGTAGATATCTCCTACACGATATAAAAGACGTACAATAGAAAACGGACTAAGTTTAACTGCAATTAGCATGCAGCAGAGCTGCCAAATAATGCCCAAATAATATACGCGTTAATTCGAATGCGTTTTGTAAACAAAGCAGCAATCCGTGGTCTATTAAGGACACTTCGCGATGCCTATCCATTTTCTATACCATGCCATTGTAACTACCATATCTTAGCGTTCGCATACAGTACCTAGAGTTGTGACCTTGAACGCTCCTTCATAAGTAGATAACTCCTACACGATAGAAAAGACGTTCAAGAGAAAACGGTCTAAGTTTTACTGCAATTAGTATGCAGCAGAGCTTTCAGAAAATGCCCAAATAATATACACGTTAATTCGAACCCGTCTTGTACGCAAAGTAGCAATCCGCGGGCAATATAAGGCACTTAGCGATGTCTATCTATGTTCTATACCATGCCAATGTAACTATCATATCTTAGCGTTCGCATACAGCACCTAGAGTTGTGACCTTGAACGCTCCTTCATAAGTAGATAACTCCTACACGATAGAAAAGACGTTGAAGAGAAAACGGTCTAAGTTTTACTGCAATTAGTACGCAGCAGAGCTTTCAAAAAGTACCCAATTAATATACACGTCAATTCGAACGCGTTTTGTACGCAAAGTATTAATCCGCGGGCTATATAAGGCACTTCGCGATGTCTATCCATGTTCTATACCATGCCAATGTAACTATCATATCTTGGCGTTCGCATAGAGCACCTAGAGTTGTGACCTTGACCGCTCCTTCATAAGTAGAAAACTACTACACAATAGAAAAGACGTACAAGTGAAAATGGATTTAGTTTTACTGCAATTACCATGCAGCAGAGCTGCCACATAATGCCCAGATAATATACGCGTTAATTCTAATGCGTTTTGTAAACAAAGCAGCAATCCTTGGGCTATTAAAGACACTTTGCGATGCCTATCCATTTTCTATACCATGCCAATGTAACTACCATATCTTAGCGTTCGCAAACAGTACCTAGAGTTGTGACCTTGAACGCTCCTTCATAAGTAGATAACTCCTACACGATAGAAAAGACGTTCAAGAGAAAACGGTCTAAGTTTTACTGCAATTAGTATGCAGCAGAGCTTTCAGAAAATGCCCAAATAATATACACGTCAATTCGAACGCGTTTTGTACGCAAAGTATCAATCCGCGGGCTATATAAGGCACTTTGCGATGTCTATCCATATTCTATACCATGCCAATGTATCTATCATATGTTAGCGTTCGCATAGAACACCTAGAGTTGTGACCTTGACCGCTCCTTCATAAGTAGATAACTACTACACAATAATTTTTTAAACGTTAATTTTAATCCGTTTTGTAAACAATGCAGCAATCCGTGGGCTATTAAGGACACTTCGCGATGTTTATCCATGTTCTATACCATGCCAATGTAACTATCATATCTTAGCGTTCGCATAGAGCACCTAGAGTTGAGACCTTGAACGCTCCTTCATTCGTATATTATTGCTACACGATATAAAAGACGTACAATAGAAAACGGACTAAGTTTAACTGCAATTAGCATGCAGCAGAGCTGCCAAATAATGCCCAGATAATATACGCGTTAATTCGAATACGTTTTGTAAACAAAGCAGCAATCCGTGGGCTATTAAGGACACTTAGCGATGCCTATCCATTTTCTATACCATGCCATTGTAACTACCATATATTAGCGTTCGCATACAGTACCTAGAGATGTGACCTTGAACGCTCCTTCATAATTAGATAAGTACTACACAATAGAAAAGACGTACAAGTGAAAATGGATTTAGTTTTACGGCAATTAGCATGCAGCAGAGCTGCCAAATAATGCCCAGATAATATACGCGTTAATTCTAAGGCGTTTTGTAAACAAAGCAGCAATCCGTGGGCTATTAAGGACACTTTGCGATGCCTATCCATTTTCTATACCATGCCAATGTAACTATCATATCTTAGCGTTCGCATACAGCACCTAGAGTTGTGACCTTGAACGCTCCTTCATAAGTAGGTAACTCCTACACGATAGAAAAGACGTTGAAGAGAAAACGGTTTAAGTTTTACTGCAATTAGTATGCAGCAGAGCTTTCAAAAAGTACCCAATTAATATACACGTCAATTCGAACGCGTTTTGTACGCAAAGTAGCAATTCGCGGGCTATATAAGGCACTTCGCGATGTCTATCCATGTTCTATACCATGCTAATGTAACTACCATATCTTAGCGTTCGCATAGAGCACATAGAGTTGTGACCTTGAACGCTCCTTCATAAGTAGATAACTCCTACAAGATAGAAAAGACGTTCAAGAGAAAACGGTCTAAATTTTACTGCAATTAGTATGCAGCAGAGCTTTCAGAAAATGCCCAAATAATATACACGTTAATTCGAACCCGTTTTGTACGCAAAGTAGCAATCCGCGGGCAAAATAAGGCACTTAGCGATGTCTATCAATGTTCTATACAATGCCAATGTAACTATCATATCTTAGCGTTCGCATAGAGCTTATAGAGTTGTGACCTTGAACGCTCCTTCATAAGTAGATATCTCCTACACGATACAAAAGACGTTCAAGAGAAAACGGTCTAAGTTTTACTGCAATTAGTATGCAGCAGAGCTTTCAAAAAGTACCCAATTAATATACACATCAATTCGAACGCGTTTTGTACGCAAAGTATTAATCCGCGGGCTACATAAGGCACTTCGCGATGTCTATCCATGTTCTATACCATGCAAATGTAACTATCATATCTTAGCGTTCGTATAGAGCACCTAGAGTTGTGACCTTGACCGCTCCTTCATAAGTAGATAACTACTACACAATAGAAAAGACGTACAAGTGAAAATGGATTTAGTTTTTCTGCAATTACCATGCAGCAGAGCTGCAAAATAATACCCAGATAATATACGCGTTAATTCTAATGCGTTTTGTAAACAAAGCAGCAATCCGTGGGCTATTAAGGACACTTTGCGATGCCTATCCATTTTCTATACCATGCTATTGTCACTACCATATCTTAGCGTTTGCATACAGAACCTATATTTGTGACCTTGAACGCACCTTCATATGTAGATAACTCCTACACGATAGAAAAGATGTTCAAGAGAAAACGGTCCATGTTTTACTGCAATTAGTATGCAGCAGAGCTTTCGAAAAGTACCCAATTAATATACACGTCAATTCGAACGCGTTTTGTACGCAAAGTATCAATCCGCGGGCTATATAAGGCACTTCGCGATGTCTATCCATGTTCTATACCATGCCAATGTAACTACCATATCTTAGCGTTCGCATAGAGCACATAGAGTTGTGACCTTGAACGCTCCTTCATAAGAAGATATCTCCTACACGATATAAAAGACGTACAATAGACAACGGACTAAGTTTAACTGCAATTAGCATGCAGCAGAGCTGCCAAAAAATGCCCAAATAATATACGCGTAAATTCGAATGCGTTTTGTAAACAAAGCAGCAATCCGTGGTATATTAAGGACACTTCGCGATGCCTATCCATTTTCTATACCATGCCATTGTAACTACCATATCTTAGCGTTCGCATACAGTACCTAGAGTTGTGACCTTTAGCGCTCCTTCATAAGTAGATAACTCCTACACGATAGAAAAGACGTTCAAGAGAAAACGGTCTAAGTTTTACTGCAATTAGTATGCAGCAGAGCTTTCAGAAAATGCCCAAATAATATACACGTTAATTCGAATCCGTTTTGTACGCAAAGTACCAATCCGCGGGCAATATAAGGCACTTAGCGATGTCTATCTATGTTCTATACCATGCCAATGTAACTATCATATCTTAGCGTTCGCATAGAGCTCCTAGAGTTGTGACCTTGAACGCTCCTTCATTAGTAGATATCTCCTACACGATATAAAAGACGTACAATAGAAAACGGACTAAGTATAACTGCAATTAGCATGCAGCAGAGCTGCCAAATAATGCCCAAATAATATACGCGTAAATTCGAATGCGTTTTGTAAACAAAGCAGCAATCCGTGGTATATTAAGGACACTTCGCGATGCCTATCCATTTTCTATACCATGCCATTGTAACTACCATATCTTAGCGTTCGCATACAGTACCTAGAGTTGTGACCTTGAGCGCTCCTTCATAAGTAGATAACTCCTACACGATAGAAAAGACGTTCAAGAGAAAACGGTCTAAGTTTTACTGCAATTAGTATGCAGCAGAGCTTTCAGAAAATGCCCAAATAATATACACGTTAATTCGAACCCGTCTTGTACACAAAGTAGCAATCCGCGGGCAATATAAGGCACTTAGCGATGTCTATCTATGTTCTATACCATGTCAATGTAACTATCATATCTTAGCGTTCGCATACAGCACCTAGAGTTGTGACCTTGAACGCTCCTTCATAAGTAGATAACTCCTACACGATAGAAAAGACGTTCAAGAGAAAACGGTCTATGTTTTACTGCATTTAGTATCCAGCAGAGCTTTCAAAATGTACCCAATTAATATACACTTCAATTCGAACGCGTTTTGTACGCAAAGTATTAATCCGTGGACTATATAAGGCACTTCGCGATGTCTATCCATGTTCTATACCATGCCAATGTAACTATCATATCTTAGCGTTCGCATAGAGCACCTAGAGATGTGACCTTGACCGCTCCTTCATAAGTAGATAACTACTACACAATAGAAAAGACGTACAAGTGAAAATGGATTTAGTTTTACTGCAATTACCATGCAGCAGAGCTGACAAATAATGCCCAGATAATATACGCGTCAATTCTAATTCGTTTTGTAAACAAAGCAGCAATCCGTGGGCTATTAAGGACACTTCGCAATGTCTTTCCATGTTATATACCATGCCAATGTAACTATCATATCTTAGCGTTCGCATAGAGCACCTAGAGTTGTGCCCTTGAACGCTCCTTCATAAGTAGATAACTACTACACAATAGAAATGACGTACAACTGAAAATGGATTTAGTTTTATGGCAATTAGCATGCAGCAGAGCTGCCAAATAATGCCCAGATAATATACGCGTTAATTCTAATGCGTTTTGTAAACAAAGCAGCAATCCGTGGGCTACTAAGGACACTTTGCGATGCCTATCCATTTTCTATACCATGCCATTGTAACTTCCATATCTTAGCGTATGCATACAGCACCTAGAATTGTGACCTTGAACGCTCCTTCATATGTAGATAACTCCTACACGATAGAAAAGACGTTCAAGAGAAAACGGTCCAAGTTTTACTGCAATTAGTATGCAGTAGAGCTTTCAAAAAGTACCCAATTAATATACACGTCAATTCGAACGCGTTTTGTACGCAAAGTAGCAATCCGCGGGCTATATAAGGCACTTCGCGATGTCTATCCATGTTCTATACCTTGCTAATGTAACTACCATATCTTAGCGTTTGCATAGAGCTCCTAGAGTTGTGACCTTGAACACTCCTTCATAAGTAGATAACTCCTACACGATAGAAAAGACGTTCAAGAGAAAACGGTCCAAATTTTACTGTAATTAGTATGCAGCAGAGCTTTCAGAAAACGCCCAAATAATATACACGTTAATTCGAACCCGTTTTGTACGCAAAGTAGCAATCCGCGGGCAAAATAAGGCACTTAGCGATGTCTATCAATGTTCTATACAATGCCAATGTAACTATCATATCTTAGCGTTCGCATAGAGCTTATAGAGTTGTGACCTTGAACGCTCCTTCATAAGTAGATATCTCCTACACGATATAAAAGACGTTCAAGAGAAAACGGTCTAAGTTTTACTGCAATTAGTATGCAGCAGAGCTTTCAAAAAGTACCCAATTAATATACACGTCAATTCGAACGCGTTTTGTACGCAAAGTATTAATCCGCGGGCTACATAAGGCACTTCGCGATGTCTATCCATGTTCTATACCATGCAAATGTAACTATCATATCTTAGCGTTCGTATAGAGCACCTAGAGTTGTGACCTTGACCGCTCCTTCATAAGTAGATAACTACTACACAATAGAAAAGACGTACAAGTGAAAATGGATTTAGTTTTTCTGCAATTACCATGCAGCAGAGCTGCAAAATAATACCCAGATAATATACGCGTTAATTCTAATGCGTCTTGTAAACAAAGCAGCAATCCGTGGGCTATTAAGGACACTTTGCGATGCCTATCCATTTTCTATACCATGCTATTGTCACTACCATATCTTAGCGTTTTCATACAGAACCTATAGTTGTGACCTTGAACGCACCTTCATATGTAGATAACTCCTACACGATAGAAAAGATGTTCAAGAGAAAACGGTCCATGTTTTACTGCAATTAGTATGCAGCAGAGCTTTCGAAAAGTACCCAATTAATATACACGTCAATTCGAACGCGTTTTGTACGCAAAGTATCAATCCGCGGGCTATATAAGGCACTTCGCGATGTCTATCCATGTTCTATACCATGCCAATGTAACTACCATATCTTAGCGTTCGCATAGAGCACATAGAGTTGTGACCTTGAACGCTCCTTCATAAGAAGATATCTCCTACACGATATAAAAGACGTACAATAGAAAACGGACTAAGTTTAACTGCAATTAGCATGCAGCAGAGCTGCCAAAAAATGCCCAAATAATATACGCGTAAATTCGAATGCGTTTTGTAAACAAAGCAGCAATCCGTGGTATATTAAGGACACTTCGCGATGCCTATCCATTTTCTATACCATGCCATTGTAACTACCATATCTTAGCGTTCGCATACAGTACCTAGAGTTGTGACCTTTAGCGCTCCTTCATAAGTAGATAACTCCTACACGATAGAAAAGACGTTCAAGAGAAAACGGTCTAAGTTTTACTGCAATTAGTATGCAGCAGAGCTTTCAGAAAATGCCCAAATAATATACACGTTAATTCGAATCCGTTTTGTACGCAAAGTACCAATCCGCGGGCAATATAAGGCACTTAGCGATGTCTATCTATGTTCTATACCATGCCAATGTAACTATCATATCTTAGCGTTCGCATAGAGCTCCTAGAGTTGTGACCTTGAACGCTCCTTCATTAGTAGATATCTCCTACACGATATAAAAGACGTACAATAGAAAACGGACTAAGTTTAACTGCAATTAGCATGCAGCAGAGCTGCCAAATAATGCCCAAATAATATACGCGTAAATTCGAATGCGTTTTGTAAACAAAGCAGCAATCCGTGGTATATTAAGGACACTTCGCGATGCCTATCCATTTTCTATACCATGCCATTGTAACTACCATATCTTAGCGTTCGCATACACTACCTAGATTTGTGACCTTGAACGCTCCTTCATAAGTAGATAACTCCTACACGATAGAAAAGACGTTCAAGAGAAAACGGTCTATGTTTTACTGCAAGTAGTATCCAGCAGAGCTTTCAAAAAGTACCCAATTAATATACACGTCAATTCGAACGCGTTTTGTACGCAAAGTATTAATCCGCGGACTATATAAGGCACTTCGCGATGTCTATCCATGTTCTATACCATGCCAATGTAACTATCATATCTTAGCGTTCGCATAGAGCACCTAGAGTTGTGACCTTGACCGCTCCTTCATAAGTAGATAACTCCTACACGATAGAAAAGACGTTCGAGAGAAAACGGTCTAAGATTTACTGCAATTAGTTTGCAGCAGAGCTTTCAGAAAATGCCCAAATAATATACACGTTAATTCGAACCCGTCTTGTACGCAAAGTAGCAATCCGCGGGCAATATAAGGCACTTAGCGATGTCTATCTATGTTCTATACCATGCCAATGTAACTATCATATCTTAGCGTTCGCATACAGCACCTAGAGTTGTGACCTTGAACGCTCCTTCATAAGTAGATAACTCCTACACGATAGAAAAGACGTTCGAGAGAAAACGGTCTAAGATTTACTGCAATTAGTTTGCAGCAGAGCTTTCAGAAAATGCCCAAATAATATACACGTTAATTCGAACCCGTCTTGTACGCAAAGTAGCAATCCGCGGGCAATATAAGGCACTTAGCGATGTCTATCTATGTTCTATACCATGCCAATGTAACTATCATATCTTAGCGTTCGCATACAGCACCTAGAGTTGTGACCTTGAACGCTCCTTCATAAGTAGATAACTCCTACACGATAGAAAAGACGTTCAAGAGAAAACGGTCTAAGATTTACTGCAATTAGTTTGCAGCAGAGCTTTCAGAAAATGCCCAAATAATATACACGTTAATTCTAACCCGTCTTGTACGCAAAGTAGCAATCCGCGGGCTATATAAGGCACTTCGCGATGTCTATCCATGTTCTATACCTTGCTAATGTAACTACCATATCTTAGCGTTCGCATAGAGCTCCTAGAGTTGTGACCTTGAACACTCCTTCATAAGTAGATAACTCCTACACGATAGAAAAGACGTTCAAGAGAAAACGGTCCAAATTTTACTGTAATTAGTATGCAGCAGAGCTTTCAGAAAACGCCCAAATAATATACACGTTAATTCGAACCCGTTTTGTACGCAAAGTAGCAATCCGCGGGCAATATTAGCGATGTCTATCTATGTTCTATACCATGCCAATGTAACTATCATATCTTAGAGTTCGCATACAGCACCTAGAGTTGTGACCTTGAACGCTCCTTCATAAGTAGATAACTCCTACACGATAGAAAAGACGTTCAAGAGAAAACCGTCTAAGATTTACTGCAATTAGTTTGCAGCAGAGCTTTCAGAAAATGCCCAAATAATATACACGTTAATTCTAACCCGTCTTGTACGCAAAGTAGCAATCCGCGGGCAATATAAGGCACTTAGCGATGTCTATCTATGTTCTATACCATGCCAATGTAACTATCATATCTTAGCGTTCGCATACAGCACCTAGAGTTGTGACCTTGAACGCTCCTTCATAAGTAGGTAACTCCTACACGATAGAAAAGACGTTCAAGAGAAGACGGTCTAAGTTTTACTGCAATTAGTATGAAGCAGATCTTTCAAAAAGTACCCAATTAATATACACGTCAATTCGAACGCGTTTTGTAGGCAAAGTAGCAATCCGCGGGCAATATAAGGCACTTAGCGATGTCTATCTATGTTCTATACCATGCCAATGTAACTATCATATCTTAGCGTTCGCATGGAGCTCCTAGAGTTGTGACCTTGAACGCTCCTTCATAAGTAGATATCTCCTACACGATATAAAAGACGTACAATAGAAAACGGACTAAGTTTAACTGCAATTAGCATGCAGCAGAGCTGCCAAATAATGCCCAAATAATATACGCGTTAATTCGAATGCGCTTTGTAAACAAAGCAGCAATCCGTGGTCTATTAAGGACACTTCGCGATGCCTATCCATTTTCTATACCATGCCATTGTAACTACCATATCTTAGCGTTCGCATACAGTACC
The DNA here is from genome assembly GCA_964058915.1 of Tetropium fuscum. NCBI lineage: Eukaryota > Metazoa > Arthropoda > Insecta > Coleoptera > Cerambycidae > Tetropium > Tetropium fuscum. Next base: position 426,702 of record CAXKVY010004066.1, on the reverse strand, counting down.
TAGAGTTGTGACCTTGCACGCTCCTTCATAAGTAGATAACTCCTACACGATAGAAAAGACGTTCAAGAGAAAACGGTCTAAGTTTTACAGCAATTAGTATGCAGCAGAGCTTTCAGAAAATGCCCAAATAATATACACGTTAATTCGAACCCGTCTTGTACGCAAAGTAGCAATTCGCGGGCAATATAAGGCACTTAGCGATGTCTATCTATGTTCTATACCATGCCAATGTAACTATCATATCTTAGCGTTCGCATACAGCACCTAGAGTTGTGACCTTGAACGCTCCTTCATAAGTAGATAACTCCTACACGATAGAAAAGACGTTCAAGAGAAAACGGTCTAAGATTTACTGCAATTAGTATGCAGCAGAGCTTTCAGAAAATGCCCAAATAATATACAAGTTAATTCGAATCCGTTTTGTACGCAAAGTAGCAATCCGCGGGCAATATAAGGCACTTAGCGATGTCTATCTATGTTCTATACCATGCCAATGTAACTATCATATCTTAGCGTTCGCATAGAGCTCCTAGAGTTGTGACCTTGAACGCTCCTTCATAAGTAGATATCTCCTACACGATATAAAAGACGTACAATAGAAAACGGACTAAGTTTAACTGCAATTAGCATGCAGCAGAGCCGCCAAATAATGCCCAAATAATATACGCGTTAATTCGAATGCGTTTTGTAAACAAAGCAGCAATCCGTGGTCTATTAAGGACACTTCGTGATGCCTATCCATGTTCTATACCTTGCTAATGTAACTACCATATCTTAGCGTTCGCATAGAGCTCCTAGAGTTGTGACCTTGAACACTCCTTCATAAGTAGATAACTCCTACACGATAGAAAAGACGTTCAAGAGAAAACGGTCCAAATTTTACTGTAATTAGTATGCAGCAGAGCTTTCAGAAAACGCCCAAATAATATACACGTTAATTCGAACCCGTTTTGTACGCAAAGTAGCAATCCGCGGGCAATATTAGCGATGTCTATCTATGTTCTATACCATGCCAATGTAACTATCATATCTTAGAGTTCGCATACAGCACCTAGAGTTGTGACCTTGAACGCTCCTTCATAAGTAGATAACTCCTACACGATAGAAAAGACGTTCAAGAGAAAACCGTCTAAGATTTACTGCAATTAGTTTGCAGCAGAGCTTTCAGAAAATGCCCAAATAATATACACGTTAATTCTAACCCGTCTTGTACGCAAAGTAGCAATCCGCGGGCAATATAAGGCACTTAGCGATGTCTATCTATGTTCTATACCATGCCAATGTAACTATCATATCTTAGCGTTCGCATACAGCACCTAGAGTTGTGACCTTGAACGCTCCTTCATAAGTAGGTAACTCCTACACGATAGAAAAGACGTTCAAGAGAAGACGGTCTAAGTTTTACTGCAATTAGTATGAAGCAGATCTTTCAAAAAGTACCCAATTAATATACACGTCAATTCGAACGCGTTTTGTAGGCAAAGTAGCAATCCGCGGGCAATATAAGGCACTTAGCGATGTCTATCTATGTTCTATACCATGCCAATGTAACTATCATATCTTAGCGTTCGCATGGAGCTCCTAGAGTTGTGACCTTGAACGCTCCTTCATAAGTAGATATCTCCTACACGATATAAAAGACGTACAATAGAAAACGGACTAAGTTTAACTGCAATTAGCATGCAGCAGAGCTGCCAAATAATGCCCAAATAATATACGCGTTAATTCGAATGCGCTTTGTAAACAAAGCAGCAATCCGTGGTCTATTAAGGACACTTCGCGATGCCTATCCATTTTCTATACCATGCCATTGTAACTACCATATCTTAGCGTTCGCATACAGTACCTAGAGTTGTGACCTTGCACGCTCCTTCATAAGTAGATAACTCCTACACGATAGAAAAGACGTTCAAGAGAAAACGGTCTAAGTTTTACAGCAATTAGTATGCAGCAGAGCTTTCAGAAAATGCCCAAATAATATACACGTTAATTCGAACCCGTCTTGTACGCAAAGTAGCAATTCGCGGGCAATATAAGGCACTTAGCGATGTCTATCTATGTTCTATACCATGCCAATGTAACTATCATATCTTAGCGTTCGCATACAGCACCTAGAGTTGTGACCTTGAACGCTCCTTCATAAGTAGATAACTCCTACACGATAGAAAAGACGTTCAAGAGAAAACGGTCTAAGATTTACTGCAATTAGTATGCAGCAGAGCTTTCAGAAAATGCCCAAATAATATACAAGTTAATTCGAATCCGTTTTGTACGCAAAGTAGCAATCCGCGGGCAATATAAGGCACTTAGCGATGTCTATCTATGTTCTATACCATGCCAATGTAACTATCATATCTTAGCGTTCGCATAGAGCTCCTAGAGTTGTGACCTTGAACGCTCCTTCATAAGTAGATATCTCCTACACGATATAAAAGACGTACAATAGAAAACGGACTAAGTTTAACTGCAATTAGCATGCAGCAGAGCCGCCAAATAATGCCCAAATAATATACGCGTTAATTCGAATGCGTTTTGTAAACAAAGCAGCAATCCGTGGTCTATTAAGGACACTTCGTGATGCCTATCCATTTTCTATACCATGCCATTGTAACTACCATATCTTAGCGTTCGCATAGAGCACCTAGAGTTGTGACCTTGAACGCTCCTTCATAAGTAGATAACTCCTACACGATAGAAAAGACGTTCAAGAGAAAACGGTCTAAGTTTTACTGCAATTAGTATGCAGCAGAGCTTTCAGAAAATGCCCAAATAATATACACGTTAATTCGAACCCGTCTTGTACGCAAAGTAGCAATCCGCGGGCAATATAAGGCACTTAGCGATGTCTATCTATGTTCTATACCATGCCAATGTAACTATCATATCTTAGCGTTCGCATACAGCACCTAGAGTTGTGACCTTGAACGCTCCTTCATAAGTAGATAACTCCTACACGATAGAAAAGACGTTTAAGAGAAAACGGTCTAAGATTTACTGCAATTAGTATGCAGCAGAGCTTTCAGAAAATGCCCAAATAATATACACGTTAATTCGAACCCGTCTTGTACGCAAAGTAGCAATCGGCGGGCAATATAAGGCACTTAGCGATGTCTATCTATGTTCTATACCATGCCAATGTAACTATCATATCTTAGCGTTCGCATACAGCACCTAGAGTTGTGACCTTGAACGCTCCTTCATAAGTAGATAACTCCTACACGATAGAAAAGACGTTCAAGAGAAAACGGTCTAAGATTTACTGCAATTAGTATGCAGCAGAGCTTTCAGAAAATGCCCAAATAATATACACGTTAATTCGAACCCGTCTTGTACGCAAAGTAGCAATCGGCGGGCAATATAAGGCACTTAGCGATGTCTATCTATGTTCTATACCATGCCAATGTAACTATCATATCTTAGCGTTCGCATACAGCACCTAGAGTTGTGACCTTGAACGCTCCTTCATAAGTAGATAACTCCTACACGATAGAAAAGACGTTCAAGAGAAAACGGTCTAAGATTTACTGCAATTAGTATGCAGCAGAGCTTTCAGAAAATGCCCAAATAATATACACGTTAATTCGAACCCGTCTTGTACGCAAAGTATTAATACGCGGACTATATAAGGCACTTCGCGATGTCTATCCATGTTATATACCATGCCAATGTAACTATCATATCTAAGCGTTCGCATAGAGCACCTAGAGTTGTGACCTTGAACGCTCCTTCATAAGTAGATAACTACTACACAATAGAAAAGACGTACAAGTGAACATGGATTTAGTTTTATGGCAATTAGCATGCAGCAGAGCTGCCAAATAATGCCCAGATAATATACGCGTTAATTCTAATGCGTTTTGTAAACAAAGCAGCAATCCGTGGGCTATTAAGGACACTTTGCGATGCCTATCCATTTTCTATACCATGCCATTGTAACTACCATATCTTAGCGTTTGCATACAGCACCTAGAGATGTGACCTTGAACGCTCCTTCATATGTAGATAACTCCTACACGATAGAAAAGACGTTCAAGAGAAAACGGTCTATGTTTTACTGCAATTAGTATGCAGCAGAGCTTTCGAAAAATACCCAATTAATATACACGTCAATTCGAACGCGTTTTGTACGCAAAGTATCAATCCGCGGGCTATATAAGGCACTTCGCGATGTCTATCCATGTTCTATACCATGCCAATGTAACTATCATATCTTGGCGTTCGCATAGAGCACCTAGAGTTGTGGCCTTGACCGCTCCTTCATAACAAAAAAATAACATAACAAAATAAAAAACAAAGCAGCAATCCGTGGGCTATTAAGAACACTTTGCGATGCCTATCCATTTTCTATACCATGCCAATGTAACTATCATATCTTAGCGTTCGCATACAGCACCTAGAGTTGTGACCTTGAACGCTCCTTCATAAGTAGGTAACTCCTACACGATAGAAAAGACGTTCAAGAGAAGACGGTCTAAGTTTTACTGCAATTAGTATGCAGCAGAGCTTTCAAAAAGTACCCAATTAATATACACGTCAATTCGAACGCGTTTTGTAGGCAAAGTAGCAATCCGCGGGCTATATAAGGCACTTCGCGATGTCTATCCATGTTCTATACCATGCCAATGTAACTATCATATCTTGGCGTTCGCATAGAGCACCTAGAGTTGTGGCCTTGACCGCTCCTTCATAAGTAGATAACTACTACACAATAGAAAAGACGTACAAGTGAAAATGGATTTAGTTTTACTGCAATTACCATGCAGCAGAGCTGCCAAATAATTCCCAGATAATATACGCGTTAATTCTAATGCGTTTTGTAAACAAAGCAGCAATCCGTGGGCTATTAAGAACACTTTGCGATGCCTATACATTTTCTATACCATGCCAATGTAACTATCATATCTTAGCGTTCGCATACAGCACCTAGAGTTGTGACCTTGAACGCTCCTTCATAAGTAGATAACTCCTACACGATAGAAAAGACGTTCAAGAGAAAACGGTCTAAGATTTACTGCAATTAGTATGCAGTAGAGCTTTCAGAAAATGCCCAAATAATATACACGTTAATTCGAATCCGTTTTGTACGCAAAGTAGCAATCCGCGGGCAATATAAGGCACTTAGCGATGTCTATCTATGTTCTATACCATGCCAATGTAACTATCATATCTTAGCGTTCGCATGGAGCTCCTAGAGTTGTGACCTTGAACGCTCCTTCATAAGTAGATATGTCATACACGATATAAAAGACGTACAATAGAAAACGGACTAAGTTTAACTACAATTAGCATGCAGCAGAGCTGCCAAATAATGCCCAAATAATATACGCGTTAATTCGAATGCGTTTTGTAAACAAAGCAGCAATCCGTGGGCTATTAAGGACACTTTGCGATGCCTATCCATTTTCTATACCATGCATTGGCATGGTATAGAAAATGGATAGGCATCGCAAAGTGTCCTTAATAGCCCACGGATTGCTGCTTTGTTTACAAAAGCGTTCTTAGCGTTCGCATACAGTACCTAGAGTTGTGACCTTGAACGCTCCTTCATAAGTAGATAACTCCTACACGATAGAAAAGACGTTCAAGAGAAAACGGTCTAAGATTTACTGCAATTAGTATGCAGCAGAGATTTCAGAAAATGCCCAAATAATATACACGTTAATTCGAATCCGTTTTGTACGCAAAGTAGCAATCCGCGGGCAATATAAGGCACTTAGCGATGTCTATCTATGTTCTATACCATGCCAATGTAACTATCATATCTTAGCGTTCGCATAGAGCTCCTAGAGTTGTGACCTTGAACGCTCCTTCATAAGTAGATATCTCCTACACGATATAAAAGACGTACAATAGAAAACGGACTAAGTTTAACTGCAATTAGCATGCAGCAGAGCTGCCAAATAATGCCCAAATAATATACGCGTTAATTCGAATGCGTTTTGTAAACAAAGCAGCAATCCGTGGTCTATTAAGGACACTTCGCGATGCCTATCCATTTTCTATACCATGCCATTGTAACTACCATATCTTAGCGTTCGCATACAGTACCTAGAGTTGTGACCTTGAACGCTCCTTCATAAGTAGATAACTCCTACACGATAGAAAAGACGTTCAAGTGAAAACGGTCTAAGTTTTACTGCAATTAGTATGCAGCATAGCTTTCAGAAAATGCCCAAATAATATACACGTTAATTCGAACCCGTCTTGTACGCAAAGTAGCAATCCGCGGGCAATATAAGGCACTTAGCGATGTCTATCTATGTTCTATACCATGCCAATGTAACTATCATATCTTAGCGTTCGCATACAGCACCTAGAGTTGTGACCTTGAACGCTCCTTCATAAGTAGATAACTCCTACACGATAGAAGAGACGTTCAAGAGAAAACGGTCTATGTTTTACTGCAAGTAGTATCCAGCAGTGCTTTCAAAAAGTACCCAATTAATATACACGTCAATTCGAACGCGTTTTGTACGCAAAGTATTAATCCGCGGGCTATATAAGGCACTTCGCGATGTCTATCCATGTTCTATTCCATGCAAATGTAACTATCATATCTTAGCGTTCGTATAGAGCACCTAGAGTTGTGACCTTGACCGCTCCTTCATAAGTAGATAACTACTACACAATAGAAAAGACGTACAAGTGAAAATGGATTTAGTTTTACTGCAATTACCATGCAGCAGAGCTGCCAAATAATGCCCACATAATATACGCGTCAATTCTAATTCATTTTGTAAACAAAGCAGCAATCCGTGGGCTATTAAGGACACTTCGCGATGTCTATCCATGTTATATACCATGCCAATGTAACTATCATATCTTAGCGTTCGCATAGAGCACCTAGAGTTGTGACCTTGAACGCTCCTTCATAAGTAGATAACTACTACACAATAGAAAAGACGTACAAGTGAACATGGATTTAGTTTTACGGCAATTAGCATGCAGCAGAGCTGCCAAATAATGCCCAGATAATATACGCGTTAATTCTAATGCGTTTTGTAAACAAAGCAGCAATCCGTGGGCTATTAAGAACACTTTGCGATGCCTATCCATTTTCTATACCATGCCAATGTAACTATCATATCTTAGCGTTCGCATACAGCACCTAGAGTTGTGACCTTGAACGCTCCTTCATAAGTAGGTAACTCCTACACGATAGAAAAGACGTTCAAGAGAAGACGGTCTAAGTTTTACTGCAATTAGTATGCACCAGAGCTTTCAAAAAGTACCCAATTAATATACACGTCAATTCGAACGCGTTTTGTAGGCAAAGTAGCAATCCGCGGGCTATATAAGGCACTTCGCGATGTCTATCCATGTTCTATACCATGCCAATGTAACTATCATATCTTGGCGTTCGCATAGAGCACCTAGAGTTGTGGCCTTGACCGCTCCTTCATAAGTAGGTAACTCCTAGAGTTGTGACCTTGAACGCTCCTTAATAAGTAGATAACTCCTACACGATAGAAAAGACGTTCAAGAGAAAACGGTCTAAGATTTACTGCAATTAGTATGCAGCAGATCTTTCAGAAAATGCCCAAATAATATACACGTTAATTCGAATCCGTTTTGTACGCAAAGTAGCAATCCGCGGGCAATATAAGGCACTTAGCGATGTCTATCTATGTTCTATACCATGCCAATGTAACTATCATATCTTAGCGTTCGCATAGAGCTCCTAGAGTTGTGACCTTGAACGCTCCTTCATAAGTAGATATCTCCTACACGATATAAAAGACGTACAATAGAAAACGGACTAAGTTTAACTACAATTAGCATGCAGCAGAGCTTTCAGAAAATGCCCAAATAATATACACGTTAATTCGAACCCGTTTTGTACGCAAAGTAGCAATCCGCGGGCAATATAAGGCACTTAGCGATGTCTATCTATGTTCTATACCATGCCAATGTAACTAAGAAACAACAATATAACTAAGAAACATGTACAATAGAAAACGGACTAAGTTTAACTGCAAATAGTATGCAGCAGAGCTGCTAAATAATGCCCAGATAATATACGCGTTAATTCTAATGCGTTTTGTAAACAAAGCAGCAATCCGTGGGCTATTAAGGACACTTTGCGATGCCTATCCATTTTCTATACCATGCCAATGTAACTATCATATCTTAGCGTTCGCATACAGCACCTAGAGTTGTGACCTTGAACGCTCCTTCATAAGTAGGTAACTCCTACACGATAGAAAAGACGTTCAAGAGAAGACGGTCTAAGTTTTACTGCAATTAGTATGCAGCAGAGCTTTCAAAAAGTACCCAATTAATATACACGTCAATTCGAACGCGTTTTGTAGGCAAAGTAGCAATCGGGCTATATAAGGCACTTCGCGATGTCTATCCATGTTCTATACCATGCCAATGTAACTACCATATCTTAGCGTTCGCATAGAGCACATAGAGTTGTGACCTTGAACGCTCCTTCATAAGTAGATATCTCCTACACGATATAAAAGACGTACAATAGAAAACGGACTAAGTTTAACTGCAATTAGCATGCAGCAGAGCTGCCAAATAATGCCCAAATAATATACGCGTAAATTCGAATGCGTTTTGTAAACAAAGCAGCAATCCGTGGTATATTAAGGACACTTCGCGATGCCTATCCATTTTCTATACCATGCCATTGTAACTACCATATCTTAGCGTTCGCATACAGTACCTAGAGTTGTGACCTTGAGCGCTCCTTCATAAGTAGATAACTCCTACACGATAGAAAAGACGTTCAAGAGAAAACGGTCTAAGTTTTACTGCAATTAGTATGCAGCAGAGCTTTCAGAAAATGCCCAAATAATATACACGTTAATTCGAACCCGTCTTGTACGCAAAGTAGCAATCCGCGGGCAATATAAGGCACTTAGCGATGTCTATCTATGTAATATACCATGCCAATGTAACTATCATATCTTAGCGTCCGCATACAGCACCTAGAGTTGTGACCTTGAACGCTCCTTCATAAGTAGATAACTCCTACACGATAGAAATGACGTTCAAGAGAAAACGGTCTAAGATTTACTGCAATTAGTATGCAGCAGATCTTTCAGAAAATGCCCAAATAATATACACGTTAATTCGAATCCGTTTTGTACGCAAAGTAGCAATCCGCGGGCAATATAAGGCACTTAGCGATGTCTATCTATGTTCTATACCATGCCAATGTAACTATCATATCTTAGCGTTCGCATACAGCACCTAGAGTTGTGACCTTGAACGCTCCTTCATAAGTAGATATCTCCTACACGATATAAAAGACGTACAATAGAAAACGGACTAAGTTTAACTGCAATTAGCATGCAGCAGAGCTGCCAAATAATGCCCAAATAATATACGCGTAAATTCGAATGCGTTTTGTAAACAAAGCAGCAATCCGTGGTATATTAAGGACACTTCGCGATGCCTATCCATTTTCTATACCATGCCATTGTAACTACCATATCTTAGCGTTCGCATACAGTACCTAGAGTTGTGACCTTGAGCGCTCCTTCATAAGTAGATAACTTCTACAGGATAGAAAAGACGTTCAAGAGAAAACGGTCTAAGTTTTACTGCAATTAGTGTGCAGCAGAGCTTTCAGAAAATGCCCAAATAATATACACGTTAATTCGAACCCGTCTTGTACGCAAAGTAGCAATCCGCGGGCAATATAAGGCACTTAGCGATGTCTATCTATGTTCTATACCATGCCAATGTAACTATCATATCTTAGCGTTCGCATACAGCACCTAGAGTTGTGACCTTGAACGCTCCTTCATAAGTAGATAACTCCTACACGATAGAAAAGACGTTCAAGAGAAAACGGTCTAAGATTTACTGCAATTAGTATGCAGCAGAGCTTTCAGAAAATGCCCAAATAATATACACGTTAATTCGAATCCGTTTTGTACGCAAAGTACCAATCCGCGGGCAATATAGGGCACTTAGCGATGTCTATCTATGTTCTATACCATGCCAATGTAACTACCATATCTTAGCGTTCGCATAGAGCTCCTAGAGTTGTGACCTTGAACGCTCCTTCATAAGTAGATATCTCCTACAGGATATAAAAGACGTACAATAGAAAACGGACTAAGTTTAACTGCAATTAGCATGCAGCAGAGCTGCCAAATAATGCCCAAATAATATACGCGTTAATTCGAATGCGTTTTGTAAACAAAGCAGCAATCCGTGGTCTATTAAGGACACTTCGCGATGCCTATCCATTTTCTATACCATGCCATTGTAACTACCATATATTAGCGTTTGCATACAGCACCTAGAGTTGTGACCTTGAACGCTCCTTCATATGTAGATAACTCCTACACGATAGAAAAGACGTTCAAGAGAAAACGGTCTATGTTTTACTGCAAGTAGTATGCAGCAGAGCTTTCTAAAAGTACCCAATTAATATACACGTCAATTCGAACGCGTTTTGTACGCAAAGTATCAATCTGCGGGCTATATAAGGCACTTCGCGATGTCTATCCATGTTCTATACCATGCCAATGTAACTATCATATCTTGGCGTTCGCATAGAGCACCTAGAGTTGTGACCTTGGCCGCTCCTTCATAAGTAGATAACTACTACACAATAGAAAAGACGTACAAGTGAAAATGGATTTAGTTTTACTGCAATTACCATGCAGCAGAGCTGCCAAATAATGCCCAGATAATATACGCGTTAATTCTAATGCGTTTTGTAAACAAAGCAGCAATCCGTGGGCTATTAAGGACACTTTGCGATGCCTATCCGTTTTCTATACCATGCCATTGTAACTACCATATCTTAGCGTTTGCATACAGCACCTAGAGTTGTGACCTTGAACGCTCCTTCATATGTAGATAACTCCTACACGATAGAAAAGACGTTCAAGAGAAAACGGTCTAAGTTTTACTGCAATTAGTATGCAGCAGAGCTTTCAGAAAATGCCCAAATAATATACACGTCAATTGGAACGCGTTTTGTACGCAAAGTATCAATCCGCGGGCTATATAAGGCACTTTGCGATGTCTATCCATGTTCTATACCATGACAATGTATCTATCATATGTTAGCGTTCGCATAGAACACCTATAGTTGTGACCTTGACCGCTCCTTCATAAGTAGATAACTACTACACAATAGAAAAGACGTACAAGTGAAAATAGATTTAGTTTTACTGCAATTACCATGCAGCAGAGCTGCCAAATAATGCCCAGATAATATACGCGTTAATTTTAATCCGTTTTGTAAACAATGCAGCAATCCATGGGCTATTAAGGACACTTCGCGATGTTTATCCATGTTCTATACCATGCCAATGTAACTATCATATCTTAGCGTTCGCATAGAGCACCTAGAGTTGTGACCTTGAACGCTCCTTCATAAGTAGATAACTCTTACAAGATAGAAAAGACGTTCAAGAGAAAACGGTCTAAATTTTACTGCAATTAGTATGCAGCAGAGCTTTCAGAAAATGCCCAAATAATATACACGTTAATTCGAACCCGTTTTGTACGCAAAGTAGCAATCCGCGGGCAATATAAGGCACTTAGCGATGTCTATCTATGTTCTATACAATGCCAATGTAACTATCATATCTTAGCGTTCGCATAGAGCTTATAGAGTTGTGACCTTGAACGCTCCTTCATAAGTAGATATCTCCTACACGATATAAAAGACGTTCAAGAGAAAACGGTCTAAGTTTTACTGCAATTAGTATGCAGCAGAGCTTTCAGAAAATGCCCAAATAATATACACGTTAATTCGAACCCGTTTTGTACGCAAAGTAGCAATCCGCGGGCAATATAAGGCACTTAGCGATGTCTATCTATGTTCTATACCATGCCAATGTAACTAAGAAACAACAATATAACTAAGAAACATGTACAATAGAAAACGGACTAAGTTTAACTGCAAATAGTATGCAGCAGAGCTGCCAAATAATGCCCAGATAATATACGCGTTAATTCGAATTCGTTTTGTAAACAAAGCAGCAATCCGTGGGCTATTAAGGACACTTCGCGATGCCTATCCATTTTCTATACCATGCCATTGTAACTACCATATCTTAGCGTTCGCATACAGTGCCTAGAGTTGTGACCTTGAACGCTCCTTCATAAGTAGATAACTCCTACACGATAGAAAAGACGTTCAAGAGAAAACGGTCTAAGTTTTACTGCAATTAGTATGCAGCAGAGCTTTCAGAAAATGCCCAAATAATATACACGTTAATTCGAACCCGTTTTGTACGCAAAGTAGCAATCCGCGGGCAATATAAGGCACTTAGCGATGTCTATCTATGTTCTATACCATGCCAATGTAACTATCATATCTTAGCGTTTGCATACAGCACCTAGACTTGTGACCTTGAACGCTCCTTCATATGTAGATAACTCCTACACGATAGAAAAGACGTTGAAGAGAAAACGGTCTAAGTTTTACTGCAATTAGTATGCAGCAGAGCTTTCAAAAAGTACCCAATTAATATACACGTCAATTCGAACGCGTTTTGTACGCAAAGTATTAATCCGCGGGCTACATAAGGCACTTCGCGATGTCTATCCATGTTCTATACCATGCAAATGTAACTATCATATCTTAGCGTTCGTATAGAGCACCTAGAGTTGTGACCTTGACCGCTCCTTCATAAGTAGATAACTACTACACAATAGAAAAGACGTACAAGTGAAAATGGATTTAGTTTAACGGCAATTAGCATGCAGCAGAGCTGCCAAATAATGCCCAGATAATATACGCGTTAATTCTAATGCGTTTTGTAAAGAAAGCAGCAATCCGTGGGTTATTAAGGACACTTTGCGATGCCTATCCATTTTCTATACCATGCCATTGTAACTACCATATCTTAGCGTTTGCATACAGCACCTAGAGTTGTGACCTTGAACGCTCCTTCATATGTAGATAACTCCTACACGATAGAAAAGACGTTCAAGAGAAAACGGTCTATGTTTTACTGCAATTAGTATGCAGCAGAGCTTTCGAAAAGTACCCAATTAATATACACGTCAATTCGAACGCGTTTTGTACGCAAAGTATCAATCCGCGGGCTATAAAAGGCTCTTCGCGATGTCTATCCATGTTCTATACCATGCCAATGTAACTATCATATCTTGGCGTTTGCATAGAGCACCTAGAGTTGTGACCTTGACCGCTCCTTCATAAGTAGATAACTACTACACAATAGAAAAGACGTACAAGTGAAAATGGATTTAGTTTTACTGCAGTTACCATGCAGCAGAGCTGCCAAATAATGCCCAGATAATATACGCGTTAATTCTAATGCGTTTTGTAAACAAAGCAGCAATCCGTGGGCTATTAAGGACACTTTGCGATGCCTATCCATTTTCTATACCATGCCAATGTAACTATCATATCTTAGCGTTCGCATACAGCACCTAGAGTTGTGACCTTGAACGCTCCTTCATAAGTAGGTAACTCCTACACGATAGAAAAGACGTTCAAGAGAAGACGGTCTAAGTTTTACTGCAATTAGTATGCAGCAGAGCTTTCAAAAAGTACCCAATTAATATACACGTAAATTCGTAAGCGTTTTGTAGGCAAAGTAGCAATCGGGCTATATAAGGCACTTCGCGATGTCTATCCATGTTCTATACCATGCCAATGTAACTACCATATCTTAGCGTTCGCATAGAGCACATAGAGTTGTGACCTTGAACGCTCCTTCATAAGTAGATATCTCCTACACGATATAAAAAACGTACAAAAGAAAACGGACTAAGTTTAACTGCAATTAGCATGCAGCAGAGCTGCCAAATAATGCCCAAATAATATACGCGTAAATTCGAATGCGTTTTGTAAACAAAGCAGCAATCCGTGGTATATTAAGGACACTTCGCGATGCCTATCCATTTTCTATACCATGCCATTGTAACTACCATATCTTAGCGTTCGCATACAGTACCTAGAGTTGTGACCTTGAGCGCTCCTTCATAAGTAGATAACTCCTACACGATAGAAAAGACGTTCAAGAGAAAACGGTCTAAGTTTTACTGCAATTAGTATGCAGCAGAGCTTTCAGAAAATGCCCAAATAATATACACGTTAATTCGAACCCGTCTTGTACGCAAAATAGCAATCCGCCGGCAATATAAGGCACTTAGCGATGTCTATCTATGTAATATACCATGCCAATGTAACTATCATATCTTAGCGTTCGCATACAGCACCTAGAGTTGTGACCTGGAACGCTCCTTCATAAGTAGATAACTCCTACACGATATAAAAGACGTACAATAGAAAATGGACTAAGTTTAATTGCAATTAGCATGCAGCAGAGCTGCCAAATAATGCCCAAATACGCGTAAATTCGAATGCGTTTTGTAAACAAAGCAGCAATCCGTGGTATATTAAGGACACTTCGCGATGCCTATCCATTTTCTATACCATGCCATTGTAACTACCATATCTTAGCGTTCGCATACAGTACCTAGAGTTGTGACCTTGAGCGCTCCTTCATAAGTAGATAACTCCTACACGATAGAAAAGACGTTCGAGAGAAAACGGTCTAAGTTTTACTGCAATTAGTATGCAGCAGAGCTTTCAGAAAATGCCCAAATAATATACACGTTAATTCGAACCCGTCTTGTACGCAAAGTAGCAATCCGCGGGCAATATAAGGCACTTAGCGATGTCTATCTATGTAATATACCATGCCAATGTAACTACCATATCTTAGCGTTCGCATAGAGCTCCTAGAGTTGTGACCTTGAACGCTCCTTCATAAGTAGATATCTCCTACAGGATATAAAAGACGTACAATAGAAAACGGACTAAGTTTAACTGCAATTAGCATGCAGCAGAGCTGCCAAATAATGCCCAAATAATATACGCGTTAATTCGAATGCGTTTTGTAAACAAAGCAGCAATCCGTGGTCTATTAAGGACACTTCGCGATGCCTATCCATTTTCTATACCATGCCATTGTAACTACCATATATTAGCGTTTGCATACAGCACCTAGAGTTGTGACCTTGAACGCTCCTTCATATGTAGATAACTCCTACACGATAGAAAAGACGTTCAAGAGAAAACGGTCTATGTTTTACTGCAAGTAGTATGCAGCAGAGCTTTCGAAAAGTACCCAATTAATATACACGTCAATTCGAACGCGTTTTGTACGCAAAGTATCAATCTGCGGGCTATATAAGGCACTTCGCGATGTCTATCCATGTTCTATACCATGCCAATGTAACTATCATATCTTGGCGTTCGCATAGAGCACCTAGAGTTGTGACCTTGACCGCTCCTTCATAAGTAGATAACTACTATACAATAGAAAAGACGTACAAGTGAAAATGGATTTAGTTTTACTGCAATTACCATGCAGCAGAGCTGCCAAATAATGCCCAGATAATATACGCGTTAATTCTAATGCGTTTTGTAAACAAAGCAGCAATCCGTGGGCTATTAAGGACACTTTGCGATGCCTATCCGTTTTCTATACCATGCCATTGTAACTACCATATCTTAGCGTTTGCATACAGCACCTAGAGTTGTGACCTTGAACGCTCCTTCATATGTAGATAACTCCTACACGATAGAAAAGACGTTCAAGAGAAAACGGTCTATGTTTTACTGCAATTAGTATGCAGCAGAGCTTTCGAAAAGTACCCAATTAATATACACGTCAATTCGAACGCGTTTTGTACGCAAAGTATCAATCCGCGGGCTATATAAGGCACTTCGCGATGTCTATCCATGTTCTATACCATGCCAATGTAACTATCATATCATGGCGTTCGCATAGAGCACCTAGAGTTGTGACCTTGACCGCTCCTTCATAAGTAGATAACTACTACACAATAGAAAAGACGTACAAGTGAAAATGGATTTAGTTTTACTGCAATTACCATGCAGCAGAGCTGCCAAATAATGCCCAGATAATATACGCGTCAATTCTAATTCATTTTGTAAACAAAGCAGCAATCCGTGGGCTATTAAGGACACTTCGCGATGTCTATCCATGTTATATACCATGCCAATGTAACTATCATATCTTAGCGTTCGCATAGAGCACCTAGAGTTGTGACCTTGAGCGCTCCTTCATAAGTAGATAACTACTACACAATAGAAAAGACGTACAAGTGAACATGGATTTAGTTTTACGGCAATTAGCATGCAGCAGAGCTGCCAAATAATGCCCAGATAATATACGCGTTAATTCTAATGCGTTTTGTAAACAAAGCAGCAATCCGTGGGCTATTAAGGACACTTTGCGATGCCTATCCATTTTCTATACCATGCTATTGTAACTACCATATCTTAGCGTTTGCATACAGCACCTATAGTTGTGACCTTGAACGCACCTTCATATGTAGATAACTCCTACACGATAGAAAAGATGTTCAAGAGAAAACGGTCCATGTTTTACTGCAATTAGTATGCAGCAGAGCTTTCGAAAAGTACCCAATTAATATACACGTCAATTCGAACGCGTTTTGTACGCAAAGTATCAATCCGCGGGCTATATAAGGCACTTCGCGATGTCTATCCATGTTCTATACCATGCCAATGTAACTATCATTTCTTGGCGTTCGCATAGAGCACCTAGAGTTGTGACCTTGACCGCTCCTTCATAAGTAGATAACTACTACACAATAGAAAAGACGTTCAAGTGAAAATGGATTTAGTTTTACTGCAATTACCATGCAGCAGAGCGGCCAAATAATGCCCAGATAATATACGCGTTAATTCTAATGCGTTCTGTAAACAAAGCAGCAATCCGTGGGCTATTAAGGACACTTTGCGATGCCTATCCATTTTCTATACCATGCCAATGTAACTATCATATCTTAGCGTTCGCATACAGCACCTAGAGTTGTGACCTTGAACGCTCCTTCATAAGTAGGTAACTCCTACACGATAGAAAAGACGTTCAAGAGAAGACGGTCTAAGTTTTACTGCAATTAGTATGCAGCAGAGCTTTCAAAAAGTACCCAATTAATATACACGTCAATTCGAACGCGTTTTGTAGGCAAAGTAGCAATCGGGCTATATAAGGCACTTCGCGATGTCTATCCATGTTCTATACCATGCCAATGTAACTACCATATCTTAGCGTTCGCATAGAGCACATAGAGTTGTGACCTTGAACGCTCCTTCATAAGTAGATATCTCCTACACGATATAAAAGACGTACAATAGAAAACGGACTAAGTTTAACTGCAATTAGCATGCAGCAGAGCTGCCAAATAATGCCCAAATAATATACGCGTAAATTCGAATGCGTTTTGTAAACAAAGCAGCAATCCGTGGTATATTAAGGACACTTCGCGATGCCTATCCATTTTCTATACCATGCCATTGTAACTACCATATCTTAGCGTTCGCATACAGTACCTAGAGTTGTGACCTTGAGCGCTCCTTCATAAGTAGATAACTTCTACAGGATAGAAAAGACGTTCAAGAGAAAACGGTCTAAGTTTTACTGCAATTAGTGTGCAGCAGAGCTTTCAGAAAATGCCCAAATAATATACACGTTAATTCGAACCCGTCTTGTACGCAAAGTAGCAATCCGCGGGCAATATAAGGCACTTAGCGATGTCTATCTATGTTCTATACCATGCCAATATAACTATCATATCTTAGCGTTCGCATACAGCACCTAGAGTTGTGACCTTGAACGCTCCTTCATAAGTAGATAACTCCTACACGATAGAAAAGACGTTCAAGAGAAAACGGTCTAAGATTTACTGCAATTAGTATGCAGCAGAGCTTTCAGAAAATGCCCAAATAATATACACGTTAATTCGAATCCGTTTTGTACGCAAAGTACCAATCCGCGGGCAATATAGGGCACTTAGCGATGTCTATCTATGTTCTATACCATGCCAATGTAACTACCATATCTTAGCGTTCGCATAGAGCTCCTAGAGTTGTGACCTTGAACGCTCCTTCATAAGTAGATATCTCCTACAGGATATAAAAGACGTACAATAGAAAACGGACTAAGTTTAACTGCAATTAGCATGCAGCAGAGCTGCCAAATAATGCCCAAATAATATACGCGTTAATTCGAATGCGTTTTGTAAACAAAGCAGCAATCCGTGGTCTATTAAGGACACTTCGCGATGCCTATCCATTTTCTATACCATGCCATTGTAACTACCATATATTAGCGTTTGCATACAGCACCTAGAGTTGTGACCTTGAACGCTCCTTCATATGTAGATAACTCCTACACGATAGAAAAGACGTTCAAGAGAAAACGGTCTATGTTTTACTGCAAGTAGTATGCAGCAGAGCTTTCGAAAAGTACCCAATTAATATACACGTCAATTCGAACGCGTTTTGTACGCAAAGTATCAATCTGCGGGCTATATAAGGCACTTCGCGATGTCTATCCATGTTCTATACCATGCCAATGTAACTATCATATCTTGGCGTTCGCATAGAGCACCTAGAGTTGTGACCTTGACCGCTCCTTCATAAGTAGATAACTACTACACAATAGAAAAGACGTACAAGTGAAAATGGATTTAGTTTTACTGCAATTACCATGCAGCAGAGCTGCCAAATAATGCCCAGATAATATACGCGTTAATTCTAATGCGTTTTGTAAACAAAGCAGCAATCCGTGGGCTATTAAGGACACTTTGCGATGCCTATCCGTTTTCTATACCATGCCAATGTAACTATCATATCTTGGCGTTCGCATAGAGCACCTAGAGTTGTGACCTTGAACGCTCCTTCATATGTAGATAACTCCTACACGATAGAAAAGACGTTCAAGAGAAAACGGTCTAAGTTTTACTGCAATTAGTATGCAGCAGAGCTTTCAGAAAATGCCCAAATAATATACACGTCAATTCGAACGCGTTTTGTACGCAAAGTATCAATCCGCGGGCTATATAAGGCACTTTGCGATGTCTATCCATGTTCTATACCATGACAAT
The DNA here is from genome assembly GCA_964058915.1 of Tetropium fuscum. Lineage (NCBI taxonomy): Eukaryota > Metazoa > Arthropoda > Insecta > Coleoptera > Cerambycidae > Tetropium > Tetropium fuscum. Next base: position 407,796 of record CAXKVY010004066.1, on the reverse strand, counting down.
GTATCTATCATATGTTAGCGTTCGCATAGAACACCTATAGTTGTGACCTTGACCGCTCCTTCATAAGTAGATAACTACTACACAATAGAAAAGACGTACAAGTGAAAATAGATTTAGTTTTACTGCAATTACCATGCAGCAGAGCTGCCAAATAATGCCCAGATAATATACGCGTTAATTTTAATCCGTTTTGTAAACAATGCAGCAATCCATGGGCTATTAAGGACACTTCGCGATGTTTATCCATGTTCTATACCATGCCAATGTAACTATCATATCTTAGCGTTCGCATAGAGCACCTAGAGTTGTGACCTTGAACGCTCCTTCATAAGTAGATAACTCTTACAAGATAGAAAAGACGTTCAAGAGAAAACGGTCTAAATTTTACTGCAATTAGTATGCAGCAGAGCTTTCAGAAAATGCCCAAATAATATACACGTTAATTCGAACCCGTTTTGTACGCAAAGTAGCAATCCGCGGGCAATATAAGGCACTTAGCGATGTCTATCTATGTTCTATACAATGCCAATGTAACTATCATATCTTAGCGTTCGCATAGAGCTTATAGAGTTGTGACCTTGAACGCTCCTTCATAAGTAGATATCTCCTACACGATATAAAAGACGTTCAAGAGAAAACGGTCTAAGTTTTACTGCAATTAGTATGCAGCAGAGCTTTCAGAAAATGCCCAAATAATATACACGTTAATTCGAACCCGTTTTGTACGCAAAGTAGCAATCCGCGGGCAATATAAGGCACTTAGCGATGTCTATCTATGTTCTATACCATGCCAATGTAACTAAGAAACAACAATATAACTAAGAAACATGTACAATAGAAAACGGACTAAGTTTAACTGCAAATAGTATGCAGCAGAGCTGCCAAATAATGCCCAGATAATATACGCGTTAATTCGAATGCGTTTTGTAAACAAAGCAGCAATCCGTGGGCTATTAAGGACACTTCGCGATGCCTATCCATTTTCTATACCATGCCATTGTAACTACCATATCTTAGCGTTCGCATACAGTGCCTAGAGTTGTGACCTTGAACGCTCCTACATAAGTAGATAACTCCTACACGATAGAAAAGACGTTCAAGAGAAAACGGTCTAAGTTTTACTGCAATTAGTATGCAGCAGAGCTTTCAGAAAATGCCCAAATAATATACACGTTAATTCGAACCCGTTTTGTACGCAAAGTAGCAATCCGCGGGCAATATAAGGCACTTAGCGATGTCTATCTATGTTCTATACCATGCCAATGTAACTATCATATCTTAGCGTTTGCATACAGCACCTAGACTTGTGACCTTGAACGCTCCTTCATATGTAGATAACTCCTACAGGATAGAAAAGACGTTGAAGAGAAAACGGTCTAAGTTTTACTGCAATTAGTATGCAGCAGAGCTTTCAAAAAGTACCCAATTAATATACACGTCAATTCGAACGCGTTTTGTACGCAAAGTAGCAGTCCGCGGGCTATATAAGGCACTACGCGATGTCTATTCATGTTCTATACCATGCCAATGTAACTACCATATCTTAGCGTTCGCATAGAGCACATAGAGTTGTGACCTTGAACGCTCCTTCATAAGTAGATAACTCCTACAAGATAGAAAAGACGTTCAAGAGAAAACGGTCTAAATTTTACTGCAATTAGTATGCAGCAGAGCTTTCAGAAAATGCCCAAATAATATACACGTTAATTCGAACCCGTTTTGTACGCAAAGTAGCAATCCGCGGGCAATATAAGGCACTTAGCGATGTCTATCTATGTTCTATACAATGCCAATGTAACTATCATATCTTATCGTTCGCATAGAGCTTATAGAGTTGTGACCTTGAACGCTCCTTCATAAGTAGATATCTCCTACACGATATAAAAGACGTTCAAGAGAAAACGGTCTAAGTTTTACTGCAATTAGTATGCAGCAGAGCTTTCAGAAAATGCCCAAATAATATACACGTTAATTCGAACCCGTTTTGTACGCAAAGTAGCAATCCGCGGGCAATATAAGGCACTTAGCGATGTCCATCTATGTTCTATACCATGCCAATGTAACTAAGAAACAACAATATAACTAAGAAACATGTACAATAGAAAACGGACTAAGTTTAACTGCAAATAGTATGCAGCAGAGCTGCTAAATAATGCCCAGATAATATACGCGTTAATTCGAATGCGTTTTGTAAACAAAGCAGCAATCCGTGGGCTATTAAGGACACTTCGCGATGCCTATCCATTTTCTATACCATGCCATTGTAACTACCATATCTTGGCGTTCGCATACAGTGCCTAGAGTTGTGACCTTGAACGCTCCTTCATAAGTAGATAACTCCTACACGATAGAAAAGACGTTCAAGAGAAAACGGTCTAAGTTTTACTGCAATTAGTTTGCAGCAGAGCTTTCAGAAAATGCCCAAATAATATACACGTTAATTCGAACCCGTTTTGTACGCAAAGTAGCAATCCGCGGGCAATATAAGGCACTTAGCGATGTCTACCTATGTTCTATACCATGCCAATGTAACTATCATATCTTAGCGTTTGCATACAGCACCTAGACTTGTGACCTTGAACGCTCCTTCATATGTAGATAACTCCTACACGATAGAAAAGACGTTGAAGAGAAAACGGTCTAAGTTTTACTGCAATTAGTATGCAGCAGAGCTTTCAAAAAGTACCCAATTAATATACACGTCAATTCGAACGCGTTTTGTACGCAAAGTATTAATCCGCGGGCTACATAAGGCACTTCGCGATGTCTATCCATGTTCTATACCATGCAAATGTAACTATCATATCTTAGCGTTCGTATAGAGCACCTAGAGTTGTGACCTTGACCGCTCCTTCATAAGTAGATAACTACTACACAATAGAAAAGACGTACAAGTGAAAATGGATTTAGTTTTACTGCAATTACCATGCAGCAGAGCTGCCAAATAATGCCCAGATAATATACGCGTCAATTCTAATTCATTTTGTAAACAAAGCAGCAATCCGTGGGCTATTAAGGACACTTCGCAATGTCTATCCATGTTATATACCATGCCAATGTAACTATCATATCTCAGCGTTCGCATAGAGCACCTAGAGTTGTGACCTTGAGCGCTCCTTCATAAGTAGATTACTACTACACAATAGAAAAGACGTACAAGTGAACATGGATTTAGTTTTACGGCAATTAGCATGCAGCAGAGCTGCCAAATAATGCCCAGATAATATACGCGTTAATTCTAATGCGTTTTGTAAACAAAGCAGCAATTCGTGGGCTATTAAGGACACTTCGCGATGCCTATCCATTTTCTATACCATGCCATTGTAACTACCATATCTTAGCGTTCGCATACACTACCTAGAGTTGTGACCTTGAACGCTCCTTCATAAGTAGGTAACTCCTACACGATAGAAAAGACGTTCAAGAGAAGACGGTCTAAGTTTTACTGCAATTAGTATGCAGCAGAGCTTTCAAAAAGTACCCAATTAATATACACGTAAATTCGTAAGCGTTTTGTAGGCAAAGTAGCAATCGGGCTATATAAGGCACTTCGCGATGTCTATCCATGTTCTATACCATGCCAATGTAACTACCATATCTTAGCGTTCGCATAGAGCACATAGAGTTGTGACCTTGAACGCTCCTTCATAAGTAGATATCTCCTACACGATATAAAAAACGTACAAAAGAAAACGGACTAAGTTTAACTGCAATTAGCATGCAGCAGAGCTGCCAAATAATGCCCAAATAATATACGCGTAAATTCGAATGCGTTTTGTAAACAAAGCAGCAATCCGTGGTATATTAAGGACACTTCGCGATGCCTATCCATTTTCTATACCATGCCATTGTAACTACCATATCTTAGCGTTCGCATACAGTACCTAGAGTTGTGACCTTGAGCGCTCCTTCATAAGTAGATAACTCCTACACGATAGAAAAGACGTTCAAGAGAAAACGGTCTAAGTTTTACTGCAATTAGTATGCAGCAGAGCTTTCAGAAAATGCCCAAATAATATACACGTTAATTCGAACCCGTCTTGTACGCAAAGTAGCAATCCGCCGGCAATATAAGGCACTTAGCGATGTCTATCTATGTAATATACCATGCCAATGTAACTATCATATCTTAGCGTTCGCATACAGCACCTAGAGTTGTGACCTGGAACGCTCCTTCATAAGTAGATAACTCCTACACGATAGAAAAGACGTTCAAGAGAAAACGGTCTAAGATTTACTGCAATTAGTATGCAGCAGATCTTTCAGAAAATGCCCAAATAATATACACGTTAATTCGAATCCGTTTTGAACGCAAAGTAGCAATCCGCGGGCAATATAAGGCACTTAGCGATGTCTATCTATGTTCTATACCATGCCAATGTAACTATCATATCTTAGCGTTCTCATAGAGCTCCTAGAGTTGTGACCTTGAACGCTCCTTCATAAGTAGATATCTCCTACACGATATAAAAGACGTACAATAGAAAATGGACTAAGTTTAATTGCAATTAGCATGCAGCAGAGCTGCCAAATAATGCCCAAATACGCGTAAATTCGAATGCGTTTTGTAAACAAAGCAGCAATCCGTGGTATATTAAGGACACTTCGCGATGCCTATCCATTTTCTATACCATGCCATTGTAACTACCATATCTTAGCGTTCGCATACAGTACCTAGAGTTGTGACCTTGAGCGCTCCTTCATAAGTAGATAACTCCTACACGATAGAAAAGACGTTCAAGAGAAAACGGTCTAAGTTTTACTGCAATTAGTATGCAGCAGAGCTTTCAGAAAATGCCCAAATAATATACACGTTAATTCGAACCCGTCTTGTACGCAAAGTAGCAATCCGCGGGCAATATAAGGCACTTAGCGATGTCTATCTATGTAATATACCATGCCAATGTAACTACCATATCTTAGCGTTCGCATAGAGCTCCTAGAGTTGTGACCTTGAACGCTCCTTCATAAGTAGATATCTCCTACAGGATATAAAAGACGTACAATAGAAAACGGACTAAGTTTAACTGCAATTAGCATGCAGCAGATCTGCCAAATAATGCCCAAATAATATACGCGTTAATTCGAATGCGTTTTGTAAACAAAGCAGCAATCCGTGGTCTATTAAGGACACTTCGCGATGCCTATCCATTTTCTATACCATGCCATTGTAACTACCATATATTAGCGTTTGCATACAGCACCTAGAGTTGTGACCTTGAACGCTCCTTCATATGTAGATAACTCCTACACGATAGAAAAGACGTTCAAGAGAAAACGGTCTATGTTTTACTGCAAGTAGTATGCAGCAGAGCTTTCGAAAAGTACCCAATTAATATACACGTCAATTCGAACGCGTTTTGTACGCAAAGTATCAATCTGCGGGCTATATAAGGCACTTCGCGATGTCTATCCATGTTCTATACCATGCCAATGTAACTATCATATCTTGGCGTTCGCATAGAGCACCTAGAGTTGTGACCTTGACCGCTCCTTCATAAGTAGATAACTACTATACAATAGAAAAGACGTACAAGTGAAAATGGATTTAGTTTTACTGCAATTACCATGCAGCAGAGCTGCCAAATAATGCCCAGATAATATACGCGTTAATTCTAATGCGTTTTGTAAACAAAGCAGCAATCCGTGGGCTATTAAGGACACTTTGCGATGCCTATCCGTTTTCTATACCATGCCATTGTAACTACCATATCTTAGCGTTTGCATACAGCACCTAGAGTTGTGACCTTGAACGCTCCTTCATATGTAGATAACTCCTACACGATAGAAAAGACGTTCAAGAGAAAACGGTCTATGTTTTACTGCAATTAGTATGCAGCAGAGCTTTCGAAAAGTACCCAATTAATATACACGTCAATTCGAACGCGTTTTGTACGCAAAGTATCAATCCGCGGGCTATATAAGGCACTTCGCGATGTCTATCCATGTTCTATACCATGCCAATGTAACTATCATATCATGGCGTTCGCATAGAGCACCTAGAGTTGTGACCTTGACCGCTCCTTCATAAGTAGATTACTACTACACAATAGAAAAGACGTACAAGTGAAAATGGATTTAGTTTTACTGCAATTACCATGCAGCAGAGCTGCCAAATAATGCCCAGATAATATACGCGTTAATTCTAATGCGTTTTGTAAACAAAGCAGCAATCCGTGGGCTATTAAAGACACTTTGCGATGCCTATCCATTTTCTATACCATGCCAATGTAACTACCATATCTTAGCGTTCGCATACAGTACCTAGAGTTGTGACCTTGAACGCTCCTTCATAAGTAGATAACTCCTACACGATAGAAAAGACGTTCAAGAGAAAACGGTCTAAGTTTTACTGCAATTAGTATGCAGCAGAGCTTTCAGAAAATGCCCAAATAATATACACGTCAATTCGAACGCGTTTTGTACGCAAAGTATCAATCCGCGGGCTATATAAGGCACTTTGCGATGTCTATCCATGTTCTATACCATGCCAATGTATCTATCATATGTTAGCGTTCGCATAGAACACCTATAGTTGTGACCTTGACCGCTCCTTCATAAGTAGATAACTACTACACAATAGAAAAGACGTACAAGTGAAAATAGATTTAGTTTTACTGCAATTACCATGCAGCAGAGCTGCCAAATAATGCCCAGATAATATACGCGTTAATTTTTATCCGTTTTGTAAACAATGCAGCAATCCATGGGCTATTAAGGACACTTCGCGATGTTTATCCATGTTCTATACCATGCCAATGTAACTATCATATCTTGGCGTTCGCATAGAGCACCTAGAGTTGTGACCTTGACCGCTCCTTCATAAGTAGATAACTACTATACAATAGAAAAGACGTACAAGTGAAAATGGATTTAGTTTTACTGCAATTACCATGCAGCAGAGCTGCCAAATAATGCCCAGATAATATACGCGTTAATTCTAATGCGTTTTGTAAACAAAGCAGCAATCCGTGGGCTATTAAGGACACTTTGCGATGCCTATCCATTTTCTATACCATGCCATTGTAACTACCATATCTTAGCGTTTGCATACAGCACCTAGAGATGTGACCTTGAACGCTCCTTCATATGTAGATAACTCCTACACGATAGAAAAGACGTTCAAGAGAAAACGGTCTATGTTTTACTGCAATTAGTATGCAGCAGAGCTTTCGAAAAATACCCAATTAATATACACGTCAATTCGAACGCGTTTTGTACGCAAAGTATCAATCCGCGGGCTATATAAGGCACTTCGCGATGTCTATCCATGTTCTATACCATGCCAATGTAACTATCATATCTTGGCGTTCGCATAGAGCACCTAGAGTTGTGGCCTTGACCGCTCCTTCATAACAAAAAAATAACATAACAAAATAAAAAACAAAGCAGCAATCCGTGGGCTATTAAGAACACTTTGCGATGCCTATCCATTTTCTATACCATGCCAATGTAACTATCATATCTTAGCGTTCGCATACAGCACCTAGAGTTGTGACCTTGAACGCTCCTTCATAAGTAGGTAACTCCTACACGATAGAAAAGACGTTCAAGAGAAGACGGTCTAAGTTTTACTGCAATTAGTATGCAGCAGAGCTTTCAAAAAGTACCCAATTAATATACACGTCAATTCGAACGCGTTTTGTAGGCAAAGTAGCAATCCGCGGGCTATATAAGGCACTTCGCGATGTCTATCCATGTTCTATACCATGCCAATGTAACTATCATATCTTGGCGTTCGCATAGAGCACCTAGAGTTGTGGCCTTGACCGCTCCTTCATAAGTAGATAACTACTACACAATAGAAAAGACGTACAAGTGAAAATGGATTTAGTTTTACTGCAATTACCATGCAGCAGAGCTGCCAAATAATTCCCAGATAATATACGCGTTAATTCTAATGCGTTTTGTAAACAAAGCAGCAATCCGTGGGCTATTAAGAACACTTTGCGATGCCTATACATTTTCTATACCATGCCAATGTAACTATCATATCTTAGCGTTCGCATACAGCACCTAGAGTTGTGACCTTGAACGCTCCTTCATAAGTAGATAACTCCTACACGATAGAAAAGACGTTCAAGAGAAAACGGTCTAAGATTTACTGCAATTAGTATGCAGTAGAGCTTTCAGAAAATGCCCAAATAATATACACGTTAATTCGAATCCGTTTTGTACGCAAAGTAGCAATCCGCGGGCAATATAAGGCACTTAGCGATGTCTATCTATGTTCTATACCATGCCAATGTAACTATCATATCTTAGCGTTCGCATGGAGCTCCTAGAGTTGTGACCTTGAACGCTCCTTCATAAGTAGATATGTCATACACGATATAAAAGACGTACAATAGAAAACGGACTAAGTTTAACTACAATTAGCATGCAGCAGAGCTGCCAAATAATGCCCAAATAATATACGCGTTAATTCGAATGCGTTTTGTAAACAAAGCAGCAATCCGTGGGCTATTAAGGACACTTTGCGATGCCTATCCATTTTCTATACCATGCATTGGCATGGTATAGAAAATGGATAGGCATCGCAAAGTGTCCTTAATAGCCCACGGATTGCTGCTTTGTTTACAAAAGCGTTCTTAGCGTTCGCATACAGTACCTAGAGTTGTGACCTTGAACGCTCCTTCATAAGTAGATAACTCCTACACGATAGAAAAGACGTTCAAGAGAAAACGGTCTAAGATTTACTGCAATTAGTATGCAGCAGAGATTTCAGAAAATGCCCAAATAATATACACGTTAATTCGAATCCGTTTTGTACGCAAAGTAGCAATCCGCGGGCAATATAAGGCACTTAGCGATGTCTATCTATGTTCTATACCATGCCAATGTAACTATCATATCTTAGCGTTCGCATAGAGCTCCTAGAGTTGTGACCTTGAACGCTCCTTCATAAGTAGATATCTCCTACACGATATAAAAGACGTACAATAGAAAACGGACTAAGTTTAACTGCAATTAGCATGCAGCAGAGCTGCCAAATAATGCCCAAATAATATACGCGTTAATTCGAATGCGTTTTGTAAACAAAGCAGCAATCCGTGGTCTATTAAGGACACTTCGCGATGCCTATCCATTTTCTATACCATGCCATTGTAACTACCATATCTTAGCGTTCGCATACAGTACCTAGAGTTGTGACCTTGAACGCTCCTTCATAAGTAGATAACTCCTACACGATAGAAAAGACGTTCAAGTGAAAACGGTCTAAGTTTTACTGCAATTAGTATGCAGCATAGCTTTCAGAAAATGCCCAAATAATATACACGTTAATTCGAACCCGTCTTGTACGCAAAGTAGCAATCCGCGGGCAATATAAGGCACTTAGCGATGTCTATCTATGTTCTATACCATGCCAATGTAACTATCATATCTTAGCGTTCGCATACAGCACCTAGAGTTGTGACCTTGAACGCTCCTTCATAAGTAGATAACTCCTACACGATAGAAGAGACGTTCAAGAGAAAACGGTCTATGTTTTACTGCAAGTAGTATCCAGCAGTGCTTTCAAAAAGTACCCAATTAATATACACGTCAATTCGAACGCGTTTTGTACGCAAAGTATTAATCCGCGGGCTATATAAGGCACTTCGCGATGTCTATCCATGTTCTATTCCATGCAAATGTAACTATCATATCTTAGCGTTCGTATAGAGCACCTAGAGTTGTGACCTTGACCGCTCCTTCATAAGTAGATAACTACTACACAATAGAAAAGACGTACAAGTGAAAATGGATTTAGTTTTACTGCAATTACCATGCAGCAGAGCTGCCAAATAATGCCCACATAATATACGCGTCAATTCTAATTCATTTTGTAAACAAAGCAGCAATCCGTGGGCTATTAAGGACACTTCGCGATGTCTATCCATGTTATATACCATGCCAATGTAACTATCATATCTTAGCGTTCGCATAGAGCACCTAGAGTTGTGACCTTGAACGCTCCTTCATAAGTAGATAACTACTACACAATAGAAAAGACGTACAAGTGAACATGGATTTAGTTTTACGGCAATTAGCATGCAGCAGAGCTGCCAAATAATGCCCAGATAATATACGCGTTAATTCTAATGCGTTTTGTAAACAAAGCAGCAATCCGTGGGCTATTAAGAACACTTTGCGATGCCTATCCATTTTCTATACCATGCCAATGTAACTATCATATCTTAGCGTTCGCATACAGCACCTAGAGTTGTGACCTTGAACGCTCCTTCATAAGTAGGTAACTCCTACACGATAGAAAAGACGTTCAAGAGAAGACGGTCTAAGTTTTACTGCAATTAGTATGCACCAGAGCTTTCAAAAAGTACCCAATTAATATACACGTCAATTCGAACGCGTTTTGTAGGCAAAGTAGCAATCCGCGGGCTATATAAGGCACTTCGCGATGTCTATCCATGTTCTATACCATGCCAATGTAACTATCATATCTTGGCGTTCGCATAGAGCACCTAGAGTTGTGGCCTTGACCGCTCCTTCATAAGTAGGTAACTCCTAGAGTTGTGACCTTGAACGCTCCTTAATAAGTAGATAACTCCTACACGATAGAAAAGACGTTCAAGAGAAAACGGTCTAAGATTTACTGCAATTAGTATGCAGCAGATCTTTCAGAAAATGCCCAAATAATATACACGTTAATTCGAATCCGTTTTGTACGCAAAGTAGCAATCCGCGGGCAATATAAGGCACTTAGCGATGTCTATCTATGTTCTATACCATGCCAATGTAACTATCATATCTTAGCGTTCGCATAGAGCTCCTAGAGTTGTGACCTTGAACGCTCCTTCATAAGTAGATATCTCCTACACGATATAAAAGACGTACAATAGAAAACGGACTAAGTTTAACTACAATTAGCATGCAGCAGAGCTTTCAGAAAATGCCCAAATAATATACACGTTAATTCGAACCCGTTTTGTACGCAAAGTAGCAATCCGCGGGCAATATAAGGCACTTAGCGATGTCTATCTATGTTCTATACCATGCCAATGTAACTAAGAAACAACAATATAACTAAGAAACATGTACAATAGAAAACGGACTAAGTTTAACTGCAAATAGTATGCAGCAGAGCTGCTAAATAATGCCCAGATAATATACGCGTTAATTCTAATGCGTTTTGTAAACAAAGCAGCAATCCGTGGGCTATTAAGGACACTTTGCGATGCCTATCCATTTTCTATACCATGCCAATGTAACTATCATATCTTAGCGTTCGCATACAGCACCTAGAGTTGTGACCTTGAACGCTCCTTCATAAGTAGGTAACTCCTACACGATAGAAAAGACGTTCAAGAGAAGACGGTCTAAGTTTTACTGCAATTAGTATGCAGCAGAGCTTTCAAAAAGTACCCAATTAATATACACGTCAATTCGAACGCGTTTTGTAGGCAAAGTAGCAATCGGGCTATATAAGGCACTTCGCGATGTCTATCCATGTTCTATACCATGCCAATGTAACTACCATATCTTAGCGTTCGCATAGAGCACATAGAGTTGTGACCTTGAACGCTCCTTCATAAGTAGATATCTCCTACACGATATAAAAGACGTACAATAGAAAACGGACTAAGTTTAACTGCAATTAGCATGCAGCAGAGCTGCCAAATAATGCCCAAATAATATACGCGTAAATTCGAATGCGTTTTGTAAACAAAGCAGCAATCCGTGGTATATTAAGGACACTTCGCGATGCCTATCCATTTTCTATACCATGCCATTGTAACTACCATATCTTAGCGTTCGCATACAGTACCTAGAGTTGTGACCTTGAGCGCTCCTTCATAAGTAGATAACTCCTACACGATAGAAAAGACGTTCAAGAGAAAACGGTCTAAGTTTTACTGCAATTAGTATGCAGCAGAGCTTTCAGAAAATGCCCAAATAATATACACGTTAATTCGAACCCGTCTTGTACGCAAAGTAGCAATCCGCGGGCAATATAAGGCACTTAGCGATGTCTATCTATGTAATATACCATGCCAATGTAACTATCATATCTTAGCGTCCGCATACAGCACCTAGAGTTGTGACCTTGAACGCTCCTTCATAAGTAGATAACTCCTACACGATAGAAATGACGTTCAAGAGAAAACGGTCTAAGATTTACTGCAATTAGTATGCAGCAGATCTTTCAGAAAATGCCCAAATAATATACACGTTAATTCGAATCCGTTTTGTACGCAAAGTAGCAATCCGCGGGCAATATAAGGCACTTAGCGATGTCTATCTATGTTCTATACCATGCCAATGTAACTATCATATCTTAGCGTTCGCATACAGCACCTAGAGTTGTGACCTTGAACGCTCCTTCATAAGTAGATATCTCCTACACGATATAAAAGACGTACAATAGAAAACGGACTAAGTTTAACTGCAATTAGCATGCAGCAGAGCTGCCAAATAATGCCCAAATAATATACGCGTAAATTCGAATGCGTTTTGTAAACAAAGCAGCAATCCGTGGTATATTAAGGACACTTCGCGATGCCTATCCATTTTCTATACCATGCCATTGTAACTACCATATCTTAGCGTTCGCATACAGTACCTAGAGTTGTGACCTTGAGCGCTCCTTCATAAGTAGATAACTTCTACAGGATAGAAAAGACGTTCAAGAGAAAACGGTCTAAGTTTTACTGCAATTAGTGTGCAGCAGAGCTTTCAGAAAATGCCCAAATAATATACACGTTAATTCGAACCCGTCTTGTACGCAAAGTAGCAATCCGCGGGCAATATAAGGCACTTAGCGATGTCTATCTATGTTCTATACCATGCCAATGTAACTATCATATCTTAGCGTTCGCATACAGCACCTAGAGTTGTGACCTTGAACGCTCCTTCATAAGTAGATAACTCCTACACGATAGAAAAGACGTTCAAGAGAAAACGGTCTAAGATTTACTGCAATTAGTATGCAGCAGAGCTTTCAGAAAATGCCCAAATAATATACACGTTAATTCGAATCCGTTTTGTACGCAAAGTACCAATCCGCGGGCAATATAGGGCACTTAGCGATGTCTATCTATGTTCTATACCATGCCAATGTAACTACCATATCTTAGCGTTCGCATAGAGCTCCTAGAGTTGTGACCTTGAACGCTCCTTCATAAGTAGATATCTCCTACAGGATATAAAAGACGTACAATAGAAAACGGACTAAGTTTAACTGCAATTAGCATGCAGCAGAGCTGCCAAATAATGCCCAAATAATATACGCGTTAATTCGAATGCGTTTTGTAAACAAAGCAGCAATCCGTGGTCTATTAAGGACACTTCGCGATGCCTATCCATTTTCTATACCATGCCATTGTAACTACCATATATTAGCGTTTGCATACAGCACCTAGAGTTGTGACCTTGAACGCTCCTTCATATGTAGATAACTCCTACACGATAGAAAAGACGTTCAAGAGAAAACGGTCTATGTTTTACTGCAAGTAGTATGCAGCAGAGCTTTCTAAAAGTACCCAATTAATATACACGTCAATTCGAACGCGTTTTGTACGCAAAGTATCAATCTGCGGGCTATATAAGGCACTTCGCGATGTCTATCCATGTTCTATACCATGCCAATGTAACTATCATATCTTGGCGTTCGCATAGAGCACCTAGAGTTGTGACCTTGGCCGCTCCTTCATAAGTAGATAACTACTACACAATAGAAAAGACGTACAAGTGAAAATGGATTTAGTTTTACTGCAATTACCATGCAGCAGAGCTGCCAAATAATGCCCAGATAATATACGCGTTAATTCTAATGCGTTTTGTAAACAAAGCAGCAATCCGTGGGCTATTAAGGACACTTTGCGATGCCTATCCGTTTTCTATACCATGCCATTGTAACTACCATATCTTAGCGTTTGCATACAGCACCTAGAGTTGTGACCTTGAACGCTCCTTCATATGTAGATAACTCCTACACGATAGAAAAGACGTTCAAGAGAAAACGGTCTAAGTTTTACTGCAATTAGTATGCAGCAGAGCTTTCAGAAAATGCCCAAATAATATACACGTCAATTGGAACGCGTTTTGTACGCAAAGTATCAATCCGCGGGCTATATAAGGCACTTTGCGATGTCTATCCATGTTCTATACCATGACAATGTATCTATCATATGTTAGCGTTCGCATAGAACACCTATAGTTGTGACCTTGACCGCTCCTTCATAAGTAGATAACTACTACACAATAGAAAAGACGTACAAGTGAAAATAGATTTAGTTTTACTGCAATTACCATGCAGCAGAGCTGCCAAATAATGCCCAGATAATATACGCGTTAATTTTAATCCGTTTTGTAAACAATGCAGCAATCCATGGGCTATTAAGGACACTTCGCGATGTTTATCCATGTTCTATACCATGCCAATGTAACTATCATATCTTAGCGTTCGCATAGAGCACCTAGAGTTGTGACCTTGAACGCTCCTTCATAAGTAGATAACTCTTACAAGATAGAAAAGACGTTCAAGAGAAAACGGTCTAAATTTTACTGCAATTAGTATGCAGCAGAGCTTTCAGAAAATGCCCAAATAATATACACGTTAATTCGAACCCGTTTTGTACGCAAAGTAGCAATCCGCGGGCAATATAAGGCACTTAGCGATGTCTATCTATGTTCTATACAATGCCAATGTAACTATCATATCTTAGCGTTCGCATAGAGCTTATAGAGTTGTGACCTTGAACGCTCCTTCATAAGTAGATATCTCCTACACGATATAAAAGACGTTCAAGAGAAAACGGTCTAAGTTTTACTGCAATTAGTATGCAGCAGAGCTTTCAGAAAATGCCCAAATAATATACACGTTAATTCGAACCCGTTTTGTACGCAAAGTAGCAATCCGCGGGCAATATAAGGCACTTAGCGATGTCTATCTATGTTCTATACCATGCCAATGTAACTAAGAAACAACAATATAACTAAGAAACATGTACAATAGAAAACGGACTAAGTTTAACTGCAAATAGTATGCAGCAGAGCTGCCAAATAATGCCCAGATAATATACGCGTTAATTCGAATTCGTTTTGTAAACAAAGCAGCAATCCGTGGGCTATTAAGGACACTTCGCGATGCCTATCCATTTTCTATACCATGCCATTGTAACTACCATATCTTAGCGTTCGCATACAGTGCCTAGAGTTGTGACCTTGAACGCTCCTTCATAAGTAGATAACTCCTACACGATAGAAAAGACGTTCAAGAGAAAACGGTCTAAGTTTTACTGCAATTAGTATGCAGCAGAGCTTTCAGAAAATGCCCAAATAATATACACGTTAATTCGAACCCGTTTTGTACGCAAAGTAGCAATCCGCGGGCAATATAAGGCACTTAGCGATGTCTATCTATGTTCTATACCATGCCAATGTAACTATCATATCTTAGCGTTTGCATACAGCACCTAGACTTGTGACCTTGAACGCTCCTTCATATGTAGATAACTCCTACACGATAGAAAAGACGTTGAAGAGAAAACGGTCTAAGTTTTACTGCAATTAGTATGCAGCAGAGCTTTCAAAAAGTACCCAATTAATATACACGTCAATTCGAACGCGTTTTGTACGCAAAGTATTAATCCGCGGGCTACATAAGGCACTTCGCGATGTCTATCCATGTTCTATACCATGCAAATGTAACTATCATATCTTAGCGTTCGTATAGAGCACCTAGAGTTGTGACCTTGACCGCTCCTTCATAAGTAGATAACTACTACACAATAGAAAAGACGTACAAGTGAAAATGGATTTAGTTTAACGGCAATTAGCATGCAGCAGAGCTGCCAAATAATGCCCAGATAATATACGCGTTAATTCTAATGCGTTTTGTAAAGAAAGCAGCAATCCGTGGGTTATTAAGGACACTTTGCGATGCCTATCCATTTTCTATACCATGCCATTGTAACTACCATATCTTAGCGTTTGCATACAGCACCTAGAGTTGTGACCTTGAACGCTCCTTCATATGTAGATAACTCCTACACGATAGAAAAGACGTTCAAGAGAAAACGGTCTATGTTTTACTGCAATTAGTATGCAGCAGAGCTTTCGAAAAGTACCCAATTAATATACACGTCAATTCGAACGCGTTTTGTACGCAAAGTATCAATCCGCGGGCTATAAAAGGCTCTTCGCGATGTCTATCCATGTTCTATACCATGCCAATGTAACTATCATATCTTGGCGTTTGCATAGAGCACCTAGAGTTGTGACCTTGACCGCTCCTTCATAAGTAGATAACTACTACACAATAGAAAAGACGTACAAGTGAAAATGGATTTAGTTTTACTGCAGTTACCATGCAGCAGAGCTGCCAAATAATGCCCAGATAATATACGCGTTAATTCTAATGCGTTTTGTAAACAAAGCAGCAATCCGTGGGCTATTAAGGACACTTTGCGATGCCTATCCATTTTCTATACCATGCCAATGTAACTATCATATCTTAGCGTTCGCATACAGCACCTAGAGTTGTGACCTTGAACGCTCCTTCATAAGTAGGTAACTCCTACACGATAGAAAAGACGTTCAAGAGAAGACGGTCTAAGTTTTACTGCAATTAGTATGCAGCAGAGCTTTCAAAAAGTACCCAATTAATATACACGTAAATTCGTAAGCGTTTTGTAGGCAAAGTAGCAATCGGGCTATATAAGGCACTTCGCGATGTCTATCCATGTTCTATACCATGCCAATGTAACTACCATATCTTAGCGTTCGCATAGAGCACATAGAGTTGTGACCTTGAACGCTCCTTCATAAGTAGATATCTCCTACACGATATAAAAAACGTACAAAAGAAAACGGACTAAGTTTAACTGCAATTAGCATGCAGCAGAGCTGCCAAATAATGCCCAAATAATATACGCGTAAATTCGAATGCGTTTTGTAAACAAAGCAGCAATCCGTGGTATATTAAGGACACTTCGCGATGCCTATCCATTTTCTATACCATGCCATTGTAACTACCATATCTTAGCGTTCGCATACAGTACCTAGAGTTGTGACCTTGAGCGCTCCTTCATAAGTAGATAACTCCTACACGATAGAAAAGACGTTCAAGAGAAAACGGTCTAAGTTTTACTGCAATTAGTATGCAGCAGAGCTTTCAGAAAATGCCCAAATAATATACACGTTAATTCGAACCCGTCTTGTACGCAAAATAGCAATCCGCCGGCAATATAAGGCACTTAGCGATGTCTATCTATGTAATATACCATGCCAATGTAACTATCATATCTTAGCGTTCGCATACAGCACCTAGAGTTGTGACCTGGAACGCTCCTTCATAAGTAGATAACTCCTACACGATATAAAAGACGTACAATAGAAAATGGACTAAGTTTAATTGCAATTAGCATGCAGCAGAGCTGCCAAATAATGCCCAAATACGCGTAAATTCGAATGCGTTTTGTAAACAAAGCAGCAATCCGTGGTATATTAAGGACACTTCGCGATGCCTATCCATTTTCTATACCATGCCATTGTAACTACCATATCTTAGCGTTCGCATACAGTACCTAGAGTTGTGACCTTGAGCGCTCCTTCATAAGTAGATAACTCCTACACGATAGAAAAGACGTTCGAGAGAAAACGGTCTAAGTTTTACTGCAATTAGTATGCAGCAGAGCTTTCAGAAAATGCCCAAATAATATACACGTTAATTCGAACCCGTCTTGTACGCAAAGTAGCAATCCGCGGGCAATATAAGGCACTTAGCGATGTCTATCTATGTAATATACCATGCCAATGTAACTACCATATCTTAGCGTTCGCATAGAGCTCCTAGAGTTGTGACCTTGAACGCTCCTTCATAAGTAGATATCTCCTACAGGATATAAAAGACGTACAATAGAAAACGGACTAAGTTTAACTGCAATTAGCATGCAGCAGAGCTGCCAAATAATGCCCAAATAATATACGCGTTAATTCGAATGCGTTTTGTAAACAAAGCAGCAATCCGTGGTCTATTAAGGACACTTCGCGATGCCTATCCATTTTCTATACCATGCCATTGTAACTACCATATATTAGCGTTTGCATACAGCACCTAGAGTTGTGACCTTGAACGCTCCTTCATATGTAGATAACTCCTACACGATAGAAAAGACGTTCAAGAGAAAACGGTCTATGTTTTACTGCAAGTAGTATGCAGCAGAGCTTTCGAAAAGTACCCAATTAATATACACGTCAATTCGAACGCGTTTTGTACGCAAAGTATCAATCTGCGGGCTATATAAGGCACTTCGCGATGTCTATCCATGTTCTATACCATGCCAATGTAACTATCATATCTTGGCGTTCGCATAGAGCACCTAGAGTTGTGACCTTGACCGCTCCTTCATAAGTAGATAACTACTATACAATAGAAAAGACGTACAAGTGAAAATGGATTTAGTTTTACTGCAATTACCATGCAGCAGAGCTGCCAAATAATGCCCAGATAATATACGCGTTAATTCTAATGCGTTTTGTAAACAAAGCAGCAATCCGTGGGCTATTAAGGACACTTTGCGATGCCTATCCGTTTTCTATACCATGCCATTGTAACTACCATATCTTAGCGTTTGCATACAGCACCTAGAGTTGTGACCTTGAACGCTCCTTCATATGTAGATAACTCCTACACGATAGAAAAGACGTTCAAGAGAAAACGGTCTATGTTTTACTGCAATTAGTATGCAGCAGAGCTTTCGAAAAGTACCCAATTAATATACACGTCAATTCGAACGCGTTTTGTACGCAAAGTATCAATCCGCGGGCTATATAAGGCACTTCGCGATGTCTATCCATGTTCTATACCATGCCAATGTAACTATCATATCATGGCGTTCGCATAGAGCACCTAGAGTTGTGACCTTGACCGCTCCTTCATAAGTAGATAACTACTACACAATAGAAAAGACGTACAAGTGAAAATGGATTTAGTTTTACTGCAATTACCATGCAGCAGAGCTGCCAAATAATGCCCAGATAATATACGCGTCAATTCTAATTCATTTTGTAAACAAAGCAGCAATCCGTGGGCTATTAAGGACACTTCGCGATGTCTATCCATGTTATATACCATGCCAATGTAACTATCATATCTTAGCGTTCGCATAGAGCACCTAGAGTTGTGACCTTGAGCGCTCCTTCATAAGTAGATAACTACTACACAATAGAAAAGACGTACAAGTGAACATGGATTTAGTTTTACGGCAATTAGCATGCAGCAGAGCTGCCAAATAATGCCCAGATAATATACGCGTTAATTCTAATGCGTTTTGTAAACAAAGCAGCAATCCGTGGGCTATTAAGGACACTTTGCGATGCCTATCCATTTTCTATACCATGCTATTGTAACTACCATATCTTAGCGTTTGCATACAGCACCTATAGTTGTGACCTTGAACGCACCTTCATATGTAGATAACTCCTACACGATAGAAAAGATGTTCAAGAGAAAACGGTCCATGTTTTACTGCAATTAGTATGCAGCAGAGCTTTCGAAAAGTACCCAATTAATATACACGTCAATTCGAACGCGTTTTGTACGCAAAGTATCAATCCGCGGGCTATATAAGGCACTTCGCGATGTCTATCCATGTTCTATACCATGCCAATGTAACTATCATTTCTTGGCGTTCGCATAGAGCACCTAGAGTTGTGACCTTGACCGCTCCTTCATAAGTAGATAACTACTACACAATAGAAAAGACGTTCAAGTGAAAATGGATTTAGTTTTACTGCAATTACCATGCAGCAGAGCGGCCAAATAATGCCCAGATAATATACGCGTTAATTCTAATGCGTTCTGTAAACAAAGCAGCAATCCGTGGGCTATTAAGGACACTTTGCGATGCCTATCCATTTTCTATACCATGCCAATGTAACTATCATATCTTAGCGTTCGCATACAGCACCTAGAGTTGTGACCTTGAACGCTCCTTCATAAGTAGGTAACTCCTACACGATAGAAAAGACGTTCAAGAGAAGACGGTCTAAGTTTTACTGCAATTAGTATGCAGCAGAGCTTTCAAAAAGTACCCAATTAATATACACGTCAATTCGAACGCGTTTTGTAGGCAAAGTAGCAATCGGGCTATATAAGGCACTTCGCGATGTCTATCCATGTTCTATACCATGCCAATGTAACTACCATATCTTAGCGTTCGCATAGAGCACATAGAGTTGTGACCTTGAACGCTCCTTCATAAGTAGATATCTCCTACACGATATAAAAGACGTACAATAGAAAACGGACTAAGTTTAACTGCAATTAGCATGCAGCAGAGCTGCCAAATAATGCCCAAATAATATACGCGTAAATTCGAATGCGTTTTGTAAACAAAGCAGCAATCCGTGGTATATTAAGGACACTTCGCGATGCCTATCCATTTTCTATACCATGCCATTGTAACTACCATATCTTAGCGTTCGCATACAGTACCTAGAGTTGTGACCTTGAGCGCTCCTTCATAAGTAGATAACTTCTACAGGATAGAAAAGACGTTCAAGAGAAAACGGTCTAAGTTTTACTGCAATTAGTGTGCAGCAGAGCTTTCAGAAAATGCCCAAATAATATACACGTTAATTCGAACCCGTCTTGTACGCAAAGTAGCAATCCGCGGGCAATATAAGGCACTTAGCGATGTCTATCTATGTTCTATACCATGCCAATATAACTATCATATCTTAGCGTTCGCATACAGCACCTAGAGTTGTGACCTTGAACGCTCCTTCATAAGTAGATAACTCCTACACGATAGAAAAGACGTTC
This sequence comes from Tetropium fuscum, assembly GCA_964058915.1. Classification (NCBI taxonomy): domain Eukaryota; kingdom Metazoa; phylum Arthropoda; class Insecta; order Coleoptera; family Cerambycidae; genus Tetropium; species Tetropium fuscum. The sequence goes on along the minus strand of CAXKVY010004066.1, from coordinate 387,023 downwards.
AAGAGAAAACGGTCTAAGATTTACTGCAATTAGTATGCAGCAGAGCTTTCAGAAAATGCCCAAATAATATACACGTTAATTCGAATCCGTTTTGTACGCAAAGTACCAATCCGCGGGCAATATAGGGCACTTAGCGATGTCTATCTATGTTCTATACCATGCCAATGTAACTACCATATCTTAGCGTTCGCATAGAGCTCCTAGAGTTGTGACCTTGAACGCTCCTTCATAAGTAGATATCTCCTACAGGATATAAAAGACGTACAATAGAAAACGGACTAAGTTTAACTGCAATTAGCATGCAGCAGAGCTGCCAAATAATGCCCAAATAATATACGCGTTAATTCGAATGCGTTTTGTAAACAAAGCAGCAATCCGTGGTCTATTAAGGACACTTCGCGATGCCTATCCATTTTCTATACCATGCCATTGTAACTACCATATATTAGCGTTTGCATACAGCACCTAGAGTTGTGACCTTGAACGCTCCTTCATATGTAGATAACTCCTACACGATAGAAAAGACGTTCAAGAGAAAACGGTCTATGTTTTACTGCAAGTAGTATGCAGCAGAGCTTTCGAAAAGTACCCAATTAATATACACGTCAATTCGAACGCGTTTTGTACGCAAAGTATCAATCTGCGGGCTATATAAGGCACTTCGCGATGTCTATCCATGTTCTATACCATGCCAATGTAACTATCATATCTTGGCGTTCGCATAGAGCACCTAGAGTTGTGACCTTGACCGCTCCTTCATAAGTAGATAACTACTACACAATAGAAAAGACGTACAAGTGAAAATGGATTTAGTTTTACTGCAATTACCATGCAGCAGAGCTGCCAAATAATGCCCAGATAATATACGCGTTAATTCTAATGCGTTTTGTAAACAAAGCAGCAATCCGTGGGCTATTAAGGACACTTTGCGATGCCTATCCGTTTTCTATACCATGCCAATGTAACTATCATATCTTGGCGTTCGCATAGAGCACCTAGAGTTGTGACCTTGAACGCTCCTTCATATGTAGATAACTCCTACACGATAGAAAAGACGTTCAAGAGAAAACGGTCTAAGTTTTACTGCAATTAGTATGCAGCAGAGCTTTCAGAAAATGCCCAAATAATATACACGTCAATTCGAACGCGTTTTGTACGCAAAGTATCAATCCGCGGGCTATATAAGGCACTTTGCGATGTCTATCCATGTTCTATACCATGACAATGTATCTATCATATGTTAGCGTTCGCATAGAACACCTATAGTTGTGACCTTGACCGCTCCTTCATAAGTAGATAACTACTACACAATAGAAAAGACGTACAAGTGAAAATAGATTTAGTTTTACTGCAATTACCATGCAGCAGAGCTGCCAAATAATGCCCAGATAATATACGCGTTAATTTTAATCCGTTTTGTAAACAATGCAGCAATCCATGGGCTATTAAGGACACTTCGCGATGTTTATCCATGTTCTATACCATGCCAATGTAACTATCATATCTTAGCGTTCGCATAGAGCACCTAGAGTTGTGACCTTGAACGCTCCTTCATAAGTAGATAACTCTTACAAGATAGAAAAGACGTTCAAGAGAAAACGGTCTAAATTTTACTGCAATTAGTATGCAGCAGAGCTTTCAGAAAATGCCCAAATAATATACACGTTAATTCGAACCCGTTTTGTACGCAAAGTAGCAATCCGCGGGCAATATAAGGCACTTAGCGATGTCTATCTATGTTCTATACAATGCCAATGTAACTATCATATCTTAGCGTTCGCATAGAGCTTATAGAGTTGTGACCTTGAACGCTCCTTCATAAGTAGATATCTCCTACACGATATAAAAGACGTTCAAGAGAAAACGGTCTAAGTTTTACTGCAATTAGTATGCAGCAGAGCTTTCAGAAAATGCCCAAATAATATACACGTTAATTCGAACCCGTTTTGTACGCAAAGTAGCAATCCGCGGGCAATATAAGGCACTTAGCGATGTCTATCTATGTTCTATACCATGCCAATGTAACTAAGAAACAACAATATAACTAAGAAACATGTACAATAGAAAACGGACTAAGTTTAACTGCAAATAGTATGCAGCAGAGCTGCCAAATAATGCCCAGATAATATACGCGTTAATTCGAATGCGTTTTGTAAACAAAGCAGCAATCCGTGGGCTATTAAGGACACTTCGCGATGCCTATCCATTTTCTATACCATGCCATTGTAACTACCATATCTTAGCGTTCGCATACAGTGCCTAGAGTTGTGACCTTGAACGCTCCTACATAAGTAGATAACTCCTACACGATAGAAAAGACGTTCAAGAGAAAACGGTCTAAGTTTTACTGCAATTAGTATGCAGCAGAGCTTTCAGAAAATGCCCAAATAATATACACGTTAATTCGAACCCGTTTTGTACGCAAAGTAGCAATCCGCGGGCAATATAAGGCACTTAGCGATGTCTATCTATGTTCTATACCATGCCAATGTAACTATCATATCTTAGCGTTTGCATACAGCACCTAGACTTGTGACCTTGAACGCTCCTTCATATGTAGATAACTCCTACAGGATAGAAAAGACGTTGAAGAGAAAACGGTCTAAGTTTTACTGCAATTAGTATGCAGCAGAGCTTTCAAAAAGTACCCAATTAATATACACGTCAATTCGAACGCGTTTTGTACGCAAAGTAGCAGTCCGCGGGCTATATAAGGCACTACGCGATGTCTATTCATGTTCTATACCATGCCAATGTAACTACCATATCTTAGCGTTCGCATAGAGCACATAGAGTTGTGACCTTGAACGCTCCTTCATAAGTAGATAACTCCTACAAGATAGAAAAGACGTTCAAGAGAAAACGGTCTAAATTTTACTGCAATTAGTATGCAGCAGAGCTTTCAGAAAATGCCCAAATAATATACACGTTAATTCGAACCCGTTTTGTACGCAAAGTAGCAATCCGCGGGCAATATAAGGCACTTAGCGATGTCTATCTATGTTCTATACAATGCCAATGTAACTATCATATCTTATCGTTCGCATAGAGCTTATAGAGTTGTGACCTTGAACGCTCCTTCATAAGTAGATATCTCCTACACGATATAAAAGACGTTCAAGAGAAAACGGTCTAAGTTTTACTGCAATTAGTATGCAGCAGAGCTTTCAGAAAATGCCCAAATAATATACACGTTAATTCGAACCCGTTTTGTACGCAAAGTAGCAATCCGCGGGCAATATAAGGCACTTAGCGATGTCCATCTATGTTCTATACCATGCCAATGTAACTAAGAAACAACAATATAACTAAGAAACATGTACAATAGAAAACGGACTAAGTTTAACTGCAAATAGTATGCAGCAGAGCTGCTAAATAATGCCCAGATAATATACGCGTTAATTCGAATGCGTTTTGTAAACAAAGCAGCAATCCGTGGGCTATTAAGGACACTTCGCGATGCCTATCCATTTTCTATACCATGCCATTGTAACTACCATATCTTGGCGTTCGCATACAGTGCCTAGAGTTGTGACCTTGAACGCTCCTTCATAAGTAGATAACTCCTACACGATAGAAAAGACGTTCAAGAGAAAACGGTCTAAGTTTTACTGCAATTAGTTTGCAGCAGAGCTTTCAGAAAATGCCCAAATAATATACACGTTAATTCGAACCCGTTTTGTACGCAAAGTAGCAATCCGCGGGCAATATAAGGCACTTAGCGATGTCTACCTATGTTCTATACCATGCCAATGTAACTATCATATCTTAGCGTTTGCATACAGCACCTAGACTTGTGACCTTGAACGCTCCTTCATATGTAGATAACTCCTACACGATAGAAAAGACGTTGAAGAGAAAACGGTCTAAGTTTTACTGCAATTAGTATGCAGCAGAGCTTTCAAAAAGTACCCAATTAATATACACGTCAATTCGAACGCGTTTTGTACGCAAAGTATTAATCCGCGGGCTACATAAGGCACTTCGCGATGTCTATCCATGTTCTATACCATGCAAATGTAACTATCATATCTTAGCGTTCGTATAGAGCACCTAGAGTTGTGACCTTGACCGCTCCTTCATAAGTAGATAACTACTACACAATAGAAAAGACGTACAAGTGAAAATGGATTTAGTTTTACTGCAATTACCATGCAGCAGAGCTGCCAAATAATGCCCAGATAATATACGCGTCAATTCTAATTCATTTTGTAAACAAAGCAGCAATCCGTGGGCTATTAAGGACACTTCGCAATGTCTATCCATGTTATATACCATGCCAATGTAACTATCATATCTCAGCGTTCGCATAGAGCACCTAGAGTTGTGACCTTGAGCGCTCCTTCATAAGTAGATTACTACTACACAATAGAAAAGACGTACAAGTGAACATGGATTTAGTTTTACGGCAATTAGCATGCAGCAGAGCTGCCAAATAATGCCCAGATAATATACGCGTTAATTCTAATGCGTTTTGTAAACAAAGCAGCAATTCGTGGGCTATTAAGGACACTTCGCGATGCCTATCCATTTTCTATACCATGCCATTGTAACTACCATATCTTAGCGTTCGCATACACTACCTAGAGTTGTGACCTTGAACGCTCCTTCATAAGTAGGTAACTCCTACACGATAGAAAAGACGTTCAAGAGAAGACGGTCTAAGTTTTACTGCAATTAGTATGCAGCAGAGCTTTCAAAAAGTACCCAATTAATATACACGTAAATTCGTAAGCGTTTTGTAGGCAAAGTAGCAATCGGGCTATATAAGGCACTTCGCGATGTCTATCCATGTTCTATACCATGCCAATGTAACTACCATATCTTAGCGTTCGCATAGAGCACATAGAGTTGTGACCTTGAACGCTCCTTCATAAGTAGATATCTCCTACACGATATAAAAAACGTACAAAAGAAAACGGACTAAGTTTAACTGCAATTAGCATGCAGCAGAGCTGCCAAATAATGCCCAAATAATATACGCGTAAATTCGAATGCGTTTTGTAAACAAAGCAGCAATCCGTGGTATATTAAGGACACTTCGCGATGCCTATCCATTTTCTATACCATGCCATTGTAACTACCATATCTTAGCGTTCGCATACAGTACCTAGAGTTGTGACCTTGAGCGCTCCTTCATAAGTAGATAACTCCTACACGATAGAAAAGACGTTCAAGAGAAAACGGTCTAAGTTTTACTGCAATTAGTATGCAGCAGAGCTTTCAGAAAATGCCCAAATAATATACACGTTAATTCGAACCCGTCTTGTACGCAAAGTAGCAATCCGCCGGCAATATAAGGCACTTAGCGATGTCTATCTATGTAATATACCATGCCAATGTAACTATCATATCTTAGCGTTCGCATACAGCACCTAGAGTTGTGACCTGGAACGCTCCTTCATAAGTAGATAACTCCTACACGATAGAAAAGACGTTCAAGAGAAAACGGTCTAAGATTTACTGCAATTAGTATGCAGCAGATCTTTCAGAAAATGCCCAAATAATATACACGTTAATTCGAATCCGTTTTGAACGCAAAGTAGCAATCCGCGGGCAATATAAGGCACTTAGCGATGTCTATCTATGTTCTATACCATGCCAATGTAACTATCATATCTTAGCGTTCTCATAGAGCTCCTAGAGTTGTGACCTTGAACGCTCCTTCATAAGTAGATATCTCCTACACGATATAAAAGACGTACAATAGAAAATGGACTAAGTTTAATTGCAATTAGCATGCAGCAGAGCTGCCAAATAATGCCCAAATACGCGTAAATTCGAATGCGTTTTGTAAACAAAGCAGCAATCCGTGGTATATTAAGGACACTTCGCGATGCCTATCCATTTTCTATACCATGCCATTGTAACTACCATATCTTAGCGTTCGCATACAGTACCTAGAGTTGTGACCTTGAGCGCTCCTTCATAAGTAGATAACTCCTACACGATAGAAAAGACGTTCAAGAGAAAACGGTCTAAGTTTTACTGCAATTAGTATGCAGCAGAGCTTTCAGAAAATGCCCAAATAATATACACGTTAATTCGAACCCGTCTTGTACGCAAAGTAGCAATCCGCGGGCAATATAAGGCACTTAGCGATGTCTATCTATGTAATATACCATGCCAATGTAACTACCATATCTTAGCGTTCGCATAGAGCTCCTAGAGTTGTGACCTTGAACGCTCCTTCATAAGTAGATATCTCCTACAGGATATAAAAGACGTACAATAGAAAACGGACTAAGTTTAACTGCAATTAGCATGCAGCAGATCTGCCAAATAATGCCCAAATAATATACGCGTTAATTCGAATGCGTTTTGTAAACAAAGCAGCAATCCGTGGTCTATTAAGGACACTTCGCGATGCCTATCCATTTTCTATACCATGCCATTGTAACTACCATATATTAGCGTTTGCATACAGCACCTAGAGTTGTGACCTTGAACGCTCCTTCATATGTAGATAACTCCTACACGATAGAAAAGACGTTCAAGAGAAAACGGTCTATGTTTTACTGCAAGTAGTATGCAGCAGAGCTTTCGAAAAGTACCCAATTAATATACACGTCAATTCGAACGCGTTTTGTACGCAAAGTATCAATCTGCGGGCTATATAAGGCACTTCGCGATGTCTATCCATGTTCTATACCATGCCAATGTAACTATCATATCTTGGCGTTCGCATAGAGCACCTAGAGTTGTGACCTTGACCGCTCCTTCATAAGTAGATAACTACTATACAATAGAAAAGACGTACAAGTGAAAATGGATTTAGTTTTACTGCAATTACCATGCAGCAGAGCTGCCAAATAATGCCCAGATAATATACGCGTTAATTCTAATGCGTTTTGTAAACAAAGCAGCAATCCGTGGGCTATTAAGGACACTTTGCGATGCCTATCCGTTTTCTATACCATGCCATTGTAACTACCATATCTTAGCGTTTGCATACAGCACCTAGAGTTGTGACCTTGAACGCTCCTTCATATGTAGATAACTCCTACACGATAGAAAAGACGTTCAAGAGAAAACGGTCTATGTTTTACTGCAATTAGTATGCAGCAGAGCTTTCGAAAAGTACCCAATTAATATACACGTCAATTCGAACGCGTTTTGTACGCAAAGTATCAATCCGCGGGCTATATAAGGCACTTCGCGATGTCTATCCATGTTCTATACCATGCCAATGTAACTATCATATCATGGCGTTCGCATAGAGCACCTAGAGTTGTGACCTTGACCGCTCCTTCATAAGTAGATTACTACTACACAATAGAAAAGACGTACAAGTGAAAATGGATTTAGTTTTACTGCAATTACCATGCAGCAGAGCTGCCAAATAATGCCCAGATAATATACGCGTTAATTCTAATGCGTTTTGTAAACAAAGCAGCAATCCGTGGGCTATTAAAGACACTTTGCGATGCCTATCCATTTTCTATACCATGCCAATGTAACTACCATATCTTAGCGTTCGCATACAGTACCTAGAGTTGTGACCTTGAACGCTCCTTCATAAGTAGATAACTCCTACACGATAGAAAAGACGTTCAAGAGAAAACGGTCTAAGTTTTACTGCAATTAGTATGCAGCAGAGCTTTCAGAAAATGCCCAAATAATATACACGTCAATTCGAACGCGTTTTGTACGCAAAGTATCAATCCGCGGGCTATATAAGGCACTTTGCGATGTCTATCCATGTTCTATACCATGCCAATGTATCTATCATATGTTAGCGTTCGCATAGAACACCTATAGTTGTGACCTTGACCGCTCCTTCATAAGTAGATAACTACTACACAATAGAAAAGACGTACAAGTGAAAATAGATTTAGTTTTACTGCAATTACCATGCAGCAGAGCTGCCAAATAATGCCCAGATAATATACGCGTTAATTTTTATCCGTTTTGTAAACAATGCAGCAATCCATGGGCTATTAAGGACACTTCGCGATGTTTATCCATGTTCTATACCATGCCAATGTAACTATCATATCTTGGCGTTCGCATAGAGCACCTAGAGTTGTGACCTTGACCGCTCCTTCATAAGTAGATAACTACTATACAATAGAAAAGACGTACAAGTGAAAATGGATTTAGTTTTACTGCAATTACCATGCAGCAGAGCTGCCAAATAATGCCCAGATAATATACGCGTTAATTCTAATGCGTTTTGTAAACAAAGCAGCAATCCGTGGGCTATTAAGGACACTTTGCGATGCCTATCCGTTTTCTATACCATGCCATTGTAACTACCATATCTTAGCGTTCGCATAGAGCACCTAGAGTTGTGACCTTGAACGCTCCTTCATAAGTAGATAACTCTTACAAGATAGAAAAGACGTTCAAGAGAAAACGGTCTAAATTTTACTGCAATTAGTATGCAGCAGAGCTTTCAGAAAATGCCCAAATAATATACACGTTAATTCGAACCCGTTTTGTACGCAAAGTAGCAATCCGCGGGCAATATAAGGCACTTAGCGATGTCTATCTATGTTCTATACCATGCCAATGTAACTAAGAAACAACAATATAACTAAGAAACATGTACAATAGAAAACGGACTAAGTTTAACTGCAAATAGTATGCAGCAGAGCTGCCAAATAATGCCCAGATAATATACGCGTTAATTCGAATGCGTTTTGTAAACAAAGCAGCAATCCGTGGGCTATTAAGGACACTTCGCGATGCCTATCCATTTTCTATACCATGCCATTGTAACTACCATATCTTAGCGTTCGCATACAGTGCCTAGAGTTGTGACCTTGAACGCTCCTTCATAAGTAGATAACTCCTACACGATAGAAAAGACGTTCAAGAGAAAACGGTCTAAGTTTTACTGCAATTAGTATGCAGCAGAGCTTTCAGAAAATGCCCAAATAATATACACGTTAATTCGAACCCGTTTTGTACGCAAAGTAGCAATCCGCGGGCAATATAAGGCACTTAGCGATGTCTATCTATGTTCTATACCATGCCAATGTAACTATCATATCTTAGCGTTTGCATACAGCACCTAGACTTGTGACCTTGAACGCTCCTTCATATGTAGATAACTCCTACAGGATAGAAAAGACGTTGAAGAGAAAACGGTCTAAGTTTTACTGCAATTAGTATGCAGCAGAGCTTTCAAAAAGTACCCAATTAATATACACGTCAATTCGAACGCGTTTTGTACGCAAAGTAGCAGTCCGCGGGCTATATAAGGCACTACGCGATGTCTATTCATGTTCTATACCATGCCAATGTAACTACCATATCTTAGCGTTCGCATAGAGCACATAGAGTTGTGACCTTGAACGCTCCTTCATAAGTAGATAACTCCTACAAGATAGAAAAGACGTTCAAGAGAAAACAGTCTAAATTTTACTGCAATTAGTATGCAGCAGAGCTTTCAGAAAATGCCCAAATAATATGCACGTTAATTCGAACCCGTTTTGTACGCAAAGTAGCAATCCGCGGGCAATATAAGGCACTTAGCGATGTCTATCTATGTTCTATACAATGCCAATGTAACTATCATATCTTAGCGTTCGCATAGAGCTTATAGAGTTGTGACCTTGAACGCTCCTTCATAAGTAGATATCTCCTACACGATATAAAAGACGTTCAAGAGAAAACGGTCTAAGTTTTACTGCAATTAGTATGCAGCAGAGCTTTCAGAAAATGCCCAAATAATATACACGTTAATTCGAACCCGTTTTGTACGCAAAGTACCAATCCGCGGGCAATATAAGGCACTTAGCGATGTCTATCTATGTTCTATACCATGCCAATGTAACTAAGAAACAACAATATAACTAAGAAACATGTACAATAGAAAACGGACTAAGTTTAACTGCAAATAGTATGCAGCAGAGCTGCCAAATAATGCCCAGATAATATACGCGTTAATTCGAATGCGTTTTGTAAACAAAGCAGCAATCCGTGGGCTATTAAGGACACTTCGCGATGCCTATCCATTTTCTATACCATGCCATTGTAACTACCATATCTTAGCGTTCGCATACAGTGCCTAGAGTTGTGACCTTGAACGCTCCTTCATAAGTAGATAACTCCTACACGATAGAAAAGACGTTCAAGAGAAAACGGTCTAAGTTTTACTGCAATTAGTATGCAGCAGAGCTTTCAGAAAATGCCCATATAATATACACGTTAATTCGAACCCGTTTTGTACGCAAAGTAGCAATCCGCGGGCAATATAAGGCACTTAGCGATGTCTATCTATGTTCTATACCATGCCAATGTAACTATCATATCTTAGCGTTTGCATACAGCACCTAGACTTGTGACCTTGAACGCTCCTTCATATGTAGATAACTCCTACAGGATAGAAAAGACGTTGAAGAGAAAACGGTCTAAGTTTTACTGCAATTAGTATGCAGCAGAGCTTTCAAAAAGTACCCAATTAATATACACGTCAATTCGAACGCGTTTTGTACGCAAAGTAGCAGTCCGCGGGCTATATAAGGCACTACGCGATGTCTATTCATGTTCTATACCATGCCAATGTAACTACCATATCTTAGCGTTCGCATAGAGCACATAGAGTTGTGACCTTGAACGCTCCTTCATAAGTAGATAACTCCTACAAGATAGAAAAGACCTTCAAGAGAAAACGGTCTAAATTTTACTGCAATTAGTATGCAGCAGAGCTTTCAGAAAATGCCCAAATAATATACACGTTAATTCGAACCCGTTTTGTACGCAAAGTAGCAATCCGCGGGCAATATAAGGCACTTAGCGATGTCTATCTATGTTCTATACAATGCCAATGTAACTATCATATCTTATCGTTCGCATAGAGCTTATAGAGTTGTGACCTTGAACGCTCCTTCATAAGTAGATAACTCCTACACGATAGAAAAGACGTTCAAGAGAAAACGGTCTAAGTTTTACTGCAATTAGTATGCAGCAGAGCTTTCAGAAAATGCCCAAATAATATACACGTTAATTCGAACCCGTTTTGTACGCAAAGTAGCAATCCGCGGGCAATATAAGGCACTTAGCGATGTCTATCTATGTTCTATACCATGCCAATGTAACTATCATATCTTAGCGTTTGCATACAGCACCTAGACTTGTGACCTTGAACGCTCCTTCATAAGTAGATATCTCCTACACGATATAAAAGACGTACAATAGAAAATGGACTAAGTTTAATTGCAATTAGCATGCAGCAGAGCTGCCAAATAATGCCCAAATACGCGTAAATTCGAATGCGTTTTGTAAACAAAGCAGCAATCCGTGGTATATTAAGGACACTTCGCGATGCCTATCCATTTTCTATACCATGCCATTGTAACTACCATATCTTAGCGTTCGCATACAGTACCTAGAGTTGTGACCTTGAGCGCTCCTTCATAAGTAGATAACTCCTACACGATAGAAAAGACGTTCAAGAGAAAACGGTCTAAGTTTTACTGCAATTAGTATGCAGCAGAGCTTTCAGAAAATGCCCAAATAATATACACGTTAATTCGAACCCGTCTTGTACGCAAAGTAGCAATCCGCGGGCAATATAAGGCACTTAGCGATGTCTATCTATGTAATATACCATGCCAATGTAACTATCATATCTTAGCGTTCGCATACAGCACCTAGAGTTGTGACCTTGAACGCTCCTTCATAAGTAGATAACTCCTACACGATAGAAAAGACGTTCAAGAGAAAACGGTCTAAGATTTACTGCAATTAGTATGCAGCAGATCTTTCGAAAAGTACCCAATTAATATACACGTTAATTCGAACCCGTTTTGTACGCAAAGTAGCAATCCGCGGGCAATATAAGGCACTTAGCGATGTCTATCTATGTTCTATACCATGCCAATGTAACTATCATATCTTAGCGTTTGCATACAGCACCTAGACTTGTGACCTTGAACGCTCCTTCATATGTAGATAACTCCTACACGATAGAAAAGACGTTGAAGAGAAAACGGTCTAAGTTTTACTGCAATTAGTATGCAGCAGAGCTTTCAAAAAGTACCCAATTAATATACACGTCAATTCGAACGCGTTTTGTACGCAAAGTATTAATCCGCGGGCTACATAAGGCACTTCGCGATGTCTATCCATGTTCTATACCATGCAAATGTAACTATCATATCTTAGCGTTCGTATAGAGCACCTAGAGTTGTGACCTTGACCGCTCCTTCATAAGTAGATAACTACTACACAATAGAAAAGACGTACAAGTGAAAATGGATTTAGTTTTACTGCAATTACCATGCAGCAGAGCTGCCAAATAATGCCCAGATAATATACGCGTCAATTCTAATTCATTTTGTAAACAAAGCAGCAATCCGTGGGCTATTAAGGACACTTCGCAATGTCTATCCATGTTATATACCATGCCAATGTAACTATCATATCTCAGCGTTCGCATAGAGCACCTAGAGTTGTGACCTTGAGCGCTCCTTCATAAGTAGATAACTACTACACAATAGAAAAGACGTACAAGTGAACATGGATTTAGTTTTACGGCAATTAGCATGCAGCAGAGCTGCCAAATAATGCCCAGATAATATACGCGTTAATTGGAATGCGTTTTGTAAACAAAGCAGCAATCCGTGGTCTATTAAGGACACTTCGCGATGCCTATCCATTTTTTATACCATGCCAATGTAACTATCATATCTTAGCGTTCGCATAGAGCACCTAGAGTTGTGACCTTGAACGCTCCTTCATAAGTAGATAACTACTACACAATAGAAAAGACGTTCAAGAGAAAACGGTCTAAATTTTACTGCAATTAGTATGCAGCAGAGCTTTCAGAAAATGCCCAAATAATATACACGTTAATTCGAACCCGTTTTGTACGCAAAGTAGCAATCCGCGGGCAATATAAGGCACTTAGCGATGTCTATCTATGTTCTATACCATGCCAATGTAACTAAGAAACAACAATATAACTAAGAAACATGTACAATAGAAAACGGACTAAGTTTAACTGCAAATAGTATGCAGCAGAGCTGCCAAATAATGCCCAGATAATATACGCGTTAATTCGAATGCGTTTTGTAAACAAAGCAGCAATCCGTGGGCTATTAAGGACACTTCGCGATGCCTATCCATTTTCTATACCATGCCATTGTAACTACCATATCTTAGCGTTCGCATACAGTGCCTAGAGTTGTGACCTTGAACGCTCCTTCATAAGTAGATAACTCCTACACGATAGAAAAGACGTTCAAGAGAAAACTGTCTAAATTTTACTGCAATTAGTATGCAGCAGAGCTTTCAGAAAATGCCCAAATAATATACACGTTAATTCGAACCCGTTTTGTACGCAAAGTAGCAATCCGCGGGCAATATAAGGCACTTAGCGATGTCTATCTATGTTCTATACCATGCCAATGTAACTAAGAAACAACAATATAACTAAGAAACATGTACAATAGAAAACGGACTAAGTTTAACTGCAAATAGTATGCAGCAGAGCTGCCAAATAATACCCAGATAATATACGCGTTAATTCGAATGCGTTTTGTAAACAAAGCAGCAATCCGTGGGCTATTAAGGACACTTCGCGATGCCTATCCATTTTCTATACCATGCCATTGTAACTACCATATCTTAGCGTTCGCATACAGTGCCTAGAGTTGTGACCTTGATAAGTAGATAACTCCTACACGATAGAAAAGACGTTCAAGAGAAAACGGTCTAAGTTTTACTGCAATTAGTATGCAAGAGCTTTCAGAAAATGCCCAAATAATATACACGTTAATTCGAACCCGTCTTGTACGCAAAGTAGCAATCCGCGGGCAATATAAGGCACTTAGCGATGTCTATCTATGTTCTATACCATGCCAATGTAACTATCATATCTTAGCGTTTGCATAGAGCTCCTAGAGTTGTGACCTTGAACGCTCCTTCATAAGTAGATATCTCCTACACGATATAAAAGACGTACAATAGAAAACGGACTAAGTATAACTGCAATTAGCATGCAGCAGAGCTGCCAAATAATGCCCAGATAATATACGCGTTAATTCGAATGCGTTTTGTAAACAAAGCAGCAATCCGTGGGCTATTAAGGACACTTCGCGATGCCTATCCATTTTCTATACCATGCCATTGTAACTACCATATCTTAGCGTTCGCATACAGTGCCTAGAGTTGTGACCTTGAACGCTCCTTCTTAAGTAGATAACTCCTACACGATAGAAAAGACGTTCAAGAGAAAACGGTCTAAGTTTTACTGCAATTAGTATGCAAGAGCTTTCAGAAAATGCCCAAATAATATACACGTTAATTCGAACCCGTCTTGTACGCCAAGTAGCAATCCGCGGGCAATATAAGGCACTTAGCGATGTCTATCTATGTTCTATACCATGCCAATGTAACTATCATATCTTAGCGTTTGCATACAGCACCTAGAGTTGTGACCTTGAACGCTCCTTCATAAGTAGATAACTCCTACACGATAGAAAAGACGTTCAAGAGAAAACGGTCTATGTTTTACTGCAATTAGTCTCCAGCAGAGCTTTCAAAAAGTACCCAATTAATATATACGTCAATTCGAACGCGCTTTGTACGCAAAGTATTAATCCGCGGACTATATAAGGCACTTCGCGATGTCTATCCATGTTCTATACCATGCCAATGTAACTATCATATCTTAGCGTTCGCATAGAGCACCTAGAGTTGTGACCTTGACCGCTCCGTCATAAGTAGATAACTACTACACAATAGAAAAGACGTACAAGTGAAAATTTATTTAGTTTTACTGCAATTACCATGCAGCAGAGCTGCCAAACAATGCCCAGATAATATACGCGTTAATTCTAATTCATTTTGTAAACAAAGCAGCAATCCCTGGGCTGTTAAGGACACTTTGCGATGCCTATCCATTTTCTATACCATGCCAATGTAACTATCATATCTTAGCGTTCGCAAACAGCACCTAGAGTTGTGACCTTGAACGCTCCTTCATAAGTAGGTAACTCCTACACGATAGAAAAGACGATGAAGAGAAAACGGTTTAAGTTTTACTGCAATTAGTATGCAGCAGAGCTTTCAAAAAGTACCCAATTAATATACACGTCAATTCGAACGCGTTTTGTACGCAAAGTAGCAGTCCGAGGGCTATATAAGGCACTTCGCGATGTCTATCCATGTTCTATACCATGCCAATGTAACTACCATATCTTAGCATTCGCATAGAGCACATAGAGTTGTGACCTTGAACGCTCCTTCATAAGTAGATAACTCCTACAAGATAGAAAAGACGTTCAAGAGAAAACGGTCTAAATTTTACTGCAATTAGTATGCAGCAGAGCTTTCAGAAAATGACCAAATAATATCCACGTTAATTCGAACCCGTTTTGTACGCAAAGTAGCAATCCGCGGGCAATATAAGGCACTTAGCGATGTCTATCTATGTTCTATACCATGCCAATGTAACTATCATATCTTAGCGTTGGCATACAGCACCTAGACTTGTGACTTTGAACGCTCCTTCATATGTATATAACTCCTACACGATAGAAAAGACGTTGAAGAGAAAACGGTCTAAGTTTTACTGCAATTAATACGCAGCAGAACTTTCAAAAAGTACCCAATTAATATACACGTCAATTCGAACGCGTTTTGTACGCAAAGTATTAATCCGCGGGCTATATAAGGCACTTCGCAATGTCTATCCATGTTCTATACCATGCAAACTATCATATCTTAGCGTTTGTATAGAGCACCTAGAGTTGTGACCTTGACCGCTCCTTCATAAGTAGATAACTACTACACAATAGAAAAGACGTACAAGTGAAAATGGATTTAGTTTTACTGCAATTACCATGCAGCAGAGCTGCCAAACAATGCCCAGATAATATACGCGTTAATTCTAATTCATTTTGTAAACAAAGCAGCAATCCCTGGGCTGTTAAGGACACTTTGCGATGCCTATCCATTTTCTATACCATGCCAATGTAACTATCATATCTTAGCGTTCGCAAACAGCACCTAGAGTTGTGACCTTGAACGCTCCTTCATAAGTAGGTAACTCCTACACGATAGAAAAGACGATGAAGAGAAAACGGTTTAAGTTTTACTGCAATTAGTATGCAGCAGAGCTTTCAAAAAGTACCCAATTAATATACACGTCAATTCGAACGCGTTTTGTACGCAAAGTAGCAGTCCGAGGGCTATATAAGGCACTTCGCGATGTCTATCCATGTTCTATACCATGCCAATGTAACTACCATATCTTAGCATTCGCATAGAGCACATAGAGTTGTGACCTTGAACGCTCCTTCATAAGTAGATAACTCCTACAAGATAGAAAAGACGTTCAAGAGAAAACGGTCTAAATTTTACTGCAATTAGTATGCAGCAGAGCTTTCAGAAAATGACCAAATAATATCCACGTTAATTCGAACCCGTTTTGTACGCAAAGTAGCAATCCGCGGGCAATATAAGGCACTTAGCGATGTCTATCTATGTTCTATACCATGCCAATGTAACTATCATATCTTAGCGTTGGCATACAGCACCTAGACTTGTGACTTTGAACGCTCCTTCATATGTATATAACTCCTACACGATAGAAAAGACGTTGAAGAGAAAACGGTCTAAGTTTTACTGCAATTAATACGCAGCAGAGCTTTCAAAATGTACCCAATTAATATACACGTCAATTCGAACGCGTTTTGTACGCAAAGTATTAATCCGCGGACTATATAAGGCACTTCGCGATGTCTATCCATGTTCTATACCATGCCAATGTAACTATCATATCTTAGCGTTCGCATAGAGCACCTAGAGATGTGACCTTGACCGCTCCTTCATAAGTAGATAACTACTACACAATAGAAAAGACGTACACGTGAAAATGGATTTAGTTTTACTGCAATTACCATGCAGCAGAGCTGACAAATAATGCCCAGATAATATACGCGTCAATTCTAATTCGTTTTCTAAACAAAGCAGCAATCCGTGGGCTATTAAGGACACTTCGCAATGTCTATCCATGTTATATACCATGCCAATGTAACTATCATATCTTAGCGTTCGCATAGAGCACCTAGAGTTGTGCCCTTGAACGCTCCTTCATAAGTAGATAACTACTACACAATAGAAATGACGTACAACTGAAAATGGATTTAGTTTTATGGCAATTAGCATGCAGCAGAGCTGCCAAATAATGCCCAAATAATATACGCGTTAATTCGAATGCGTTTTGTAAACAAAGCTGCAATCCGTGGTCTATTAAGGACACTTCGCGATGCCTATCCATTTTCTATACCATGCCATTGTAACTACCATATCTTAGCGTTCGCATACAGTACCTAGAGTTGTGACCTTGAACGCTCCTTCATATGTAGATAACTCCTACACGATAGAAAAGACGTTCAAGAGAAAACGGTCTATGTTTTACTGCAATTAGTATGCAGCGGAGCTTTCGAAAAGTACCCAATTAATATACACGTCAATTCGAACGCGTTTTGTACGCAAAGTATCAATCTGCGGGCTATATAAGGCACTTCGCGATGTCTATCCATGTTCTATACCATGCCAATGTAACTATCATATCTTGGCGTTCGCATAGAGCACCTAGAGTTGTGACCTTGACCGCTCCTTCATAAGTAGATAACTACTACACAATAGAAAAGACGTACAAGTGAAAATGGATTTAGTTTTACTGCAATTACCATGCAGCAGAGCTGCCAAATAATGCCCAGATAATATACGCGTTAATTCTAATGCGTTTTGTAAACAAAGCAGCAATCCGTGGGCTATTAAGGACACTTTGCGATGCCTATCCATTTTCTATACCATGCCATTGTAACTACCATATCTTAGCGTTTGCATACAGCACCTAGAGTTGTGACCTTGAACGCTCCTTCATATGTAGATAACTCCTACACGATAGAAAAGACGTTCAAGAGAAAACGGTCTATGTTTTACTGCAATTAGTATGCAGCAGAGCTTTCGAAAAGTACCCAATTAATATACACGTCAATTCGAACGCGTTTTGTACGCAAAGTATCAATCCGCGGGCTATATAACGCACTTCGCGATGTCTATCCATGTTCTATACCATGCCAATGTAACTATCATATCTTGGCGTTCGCATAGAGCACCTAGAGTTGTGACCTTGACCGCTCCTTCATAAGTAGATAACTACTACACAATAGAAAAGACGTACAAGTGAAAATGGATTTAGTTTTACTGCAATTACCATGCAGCAGAGCTGCCAAATAATGCCCAGATAATATACGCGTTAATTCTAATGCGTTTTGTAAACAAAGCAGCAATCCGTGGGCTATTAAAGACACTTTGCGATGCCTATCCATTTTCTATACCATGCCAATGTAACTACCATATCTTAGCGTTCGCATACAGTACCTAGAGTTGTGACCTTGAACGCTCCTTCATAAGTAGATAACTCCTACACGATAGAAAAGACGTTCAAGAGAAAACGGTCTAAGTTTTACTGCAATTAGTATGCAGCAGAGCTTTCAGAAAATGCCCAAATAATATACACGTCAATTCGAACGCGTTTTGTACGCAAAGTATCAATCCGCGGGCTATATAAGGCACTTTGCGATGTCTATCCATGTTCTATACCATGCCAATGTATCTATCATATGTTAGCGTTCGCATAGAACACCTATAGTTGTGACCTTGACCGCTCCTTCATAAGTAGATAACTACTACACAATAGAAAAGACGTACAAGTGAAAATAGATTTAGTTTTACTGCAATTACCATGCAGCAGAGCTGCCAAATAATGCCCAGATAATATACGCGTTAATTTTAATCCGTTTTGTAAACAATGCAGCAATCCATGGGCTATTAAGGACACTTCGCGATGTTTATCCATGTTCTATACCATGCCAATGTAACTATCATATCTTAGCGTTCGCATAGAGCACCTAGAGTTGTGACCTTGAACGCTCCTTCATAAGTAGATAACTCCTACAAGATAGAAAATACGTTCAAGAGAAAACGGTCTAAATTTTACTGCAATTAGTATGCAGCAGAGCTTTCAGAAAATGCCCAAATAATATACACGTTAATTCGAACCCGTTTTGTACGCAAAGTAGCAATCCGCGGGCAATATAAGGCACTTAGCGATGTCTATCTATGTTCTATACAATGCCAATGTAACTATCACATCTTAGCGTTCGCATAGAGCTTATAGAGTTGTGACCTTGAACGCTCCTTCATAAGTAGATATCTCCTACACGATATAAAAGACGTTCAAGAGAAAACGGTCTAAGTTTTACTGCAATTAGTATGCAGCAGAGCTTTCAGAAAATGCCCAAATAATATACACGTTAATTCGAACCCGTTTTGTACGCAAAGTAGCAATCCGCGGGCAATATAAGGCACTTAGCGATGTCTATCTATGTTCTATACCATGCCAATGTAACTAAGAAACAACAATATAACTAAGAAACATGTACAATAGAAAACGGACTAAGTTTAACTGCAAATAGTATGCAGCAGAGCTGCCAAATAATGCCCAGATAATATACGCGTTAATTCGAATGCGTTTTGTAAACAAAGCAGCAATCCGTGGGCTATTAAGGACACTTCGCGATGCCTATCCATTTTCTATACCATGCCATTGTAACTACCATATCTTAGCGTTCGCATACAGTGCCTAGAGTAGTGACCTTGAACGCTCCTTCATAAGTAGATAACTCCTACACGATAGAAAAGACGTTCAAGAGAAAACGGTCTAAGTTTTACTGCAATTAGTATGCAGCAGAGCTTTCAGAAAATGCCCAAATAATATACACGTTAATTCGAACCCGTTTTGTACGCAAAGTAGCAATCCGCGGGCAATATAAGGCACTTAGCGATGTCCATCTATGTTCTATACCATGCCAATGTAACTATCATATCTTAGCGTTTGCATACAGCACCTAGACTGGTGACCTTGAACGCTCCTTCATATGTAGATAACTCCTACACGATAGAAAAGACGTTGAAGAGAAAACGGTCTAAGTTTTACTGCAATTAGTATGCAGCAGAGCTTTCAAAAAGTACCCAATTAATATACACGTCAATTCGAACGCGTTTTGTACGCAAAGTAGCAGTCCGCGGGCTATATAAGGCACTTCGCGATGTCTATCCATGTTCTATACCATGCCAATGTAACTACCATATCTTAGCGTTCGCATAGAGCACATAGAGTTGTGACCTTGAACGCTCCTTCATAAGTAGATAACTCCTACAAGATAGAAAAGACGTTCAAGAGAAAACGGTCTAAATTTTACTGCAATTAGTATGCAGCAGAGCTTTCAGAAAATGCCCAAATAATATACACGTTAATTCGAACCCGTTTTGTACGCAAAGTAGCAATCCGCGGGCAATATAAGGCACTTAGCGATGTCTATCTATGTTCTATACAATGCCAATGTAACTATCATATCTTAGCGTTCGCATAGAGCTTATAGAGTTGTGACCTTGAACGCTCCTTCATAAGTGGATATCTCCTACACGATATAAAAGACGTTCAAGAGAAAACGGTCTAAGTTTTACTGCAATTAGTATGCAGCAGAGCTTTCAGAAAATGCCCAAATAATATACACGTTAATTCGAACCCGTTTTGTACGCAAAGTAGCAATCCGCGGGCAATATAAGGCACTTAGCGATGTCTATCTATGTTCTATACCATGCCAATGTAACTAAGAAACAACAATATAACTAAGAAACATGTACAATAGAAAACGGACTAAGTTTAACTGCAAATAGTATGCAGCAGAGCTGCCAAATAATGCCCAGATAATATACGCGTTAATTCGAATGCGTTTTGTAAACAAAGCAGCAATCCGTGGGCTATTAAGGACACTTCGCGATGCCTATCCATTTTCTATACCATGCCATTGTAACTACCATATCTTAGCGTTCGCATACAGTGCCCAGAGTTGTGACCTTGAACGCTCCTTCATAAGTAGATAACTCCTACACGATAGAAAAGACGTTCAAGAGAAAACGGTCTAAGTTTTACTGCAATTAGTATGCAAGAGCTTTCAGAAAATGCCCAAATAATATACACGTTAATTCGAACCCGTCTTGTACGCAAAGTAGCAATCCGCGGGCAATATAAGGACTTAGCGATGTCTATCTATGTTCTATACCATGCCAATGTAACTATCATATCTTAGCGTTCGCATACAGCACCTAGAGTTGTGACCTTGAACGCTCCTTCATAAGTAGATAACTCCTACACGATAGAAAAGACGTTCAAGAGAAAACGGTCTAAGATTTACTGCAATTAGTATGCAGCAGAGATTTCAGAAAATGCCCAAATAATAGACACGTTAATTCGAATCCGTTTTGTACGCAAAGTAGCAATCCGCGGGCAATATAAGGCACTTAGCGATGTCTATCTATGTTCTATACCATGCCAATGTAACTATCATATCTTAGCGTTCGCATAGAGCTCCTAGAGTTGTGACCTTGAACGCTCCTTCATAAGTAGATATCTCCTACACGATATAAAAGACGTACAATAGAAAACGGACTAAGTATAACTGCAATTAGCATGCAGCAGAGCTGCCAAATAATGCCCAAATAATATACGCGTTAATTCGAATGCGTTTTGTAAACAAAGCAGCAATCCGTGGTCTATTAAGGACACTTCGCGATGCCTATCCATTTTCTATACCATGCCATTGTAACTACCATATCTTAGCGTTCGCATACAGTACCTAGAGTTGTGACCTTGAACGCTCCTTCATAAGTAGATAACTCCTACACGATAGAAAAGACGTACAAGTGAAAATGGATTTAGTTTTACTGCAATTACCATGCAGCAGAGCTGCCAAACAATGCCCAGATAATATACGCATCAATTCTAATTCATTTTGTAAACAAAGCAGCAATCCGTGGGCTATGAAGGACACTTCGCGATGTCTATCCATGTTCTATACCATGCCAATGTAACTATCATATCTTGGCGTTCGCATAGAGCACCTAGAGTTGTGACCGTGACCGCTCCTTCATAAGTAGATAACTACTACACAATAGAAAAGACGTACAAGTGAAAATGGATTTAGTTTTACTGCAATTACCATGCAGCAGAGCTGCCAAATAATGCCCAGATAATATACGCGTTAATTCTAATGCGTTTTGTAAACAAAGCATCAATCCGTGGGCTATTAAGGACACTTTGCGATGCCTATCCATTTTCTATACCATGCCAATGTAACTATCATATCTTAGCGTTCGCAAACAGCACCTAGAGTTGTGACCTTGAACGCTCCTTCATATGTAGGTAACTCCTACACGATAGAAAAGACGTTCAAGAGAAGACGGTCTAAGTTTTACTGCAATTAGTATGCAGCAGAGCTTTCAAAAAGTACCCAATTAATATACACGTCACTTCGAACGCGTTTTGTAGGCAAAGTAGCAATCGGGCTATATAAGGCACTTCGCGATGTCTATCCATGTTCTATACCATGCCAATGTAACTACCATATCTTAGCGTTCGCATAGAGCACATAGAGTTGTGACCTTGAACGCTCCTTCATAAGTAGGTAACTCCTACACGATAGAAAAGACGTTCAAGAGAAAACGGTCTAAGATTTACTGCAATTAGTATGCAGCAGAGCTTTCAGAAAATGCCCAAATAATATACACGTTAATTCGAATCCGTTTTGTAAGCAAAGTAGCAATCCGCGGGCAATATAAGGCACTTAGCGATGTCTATCTATGTTCTATACCATGCCAATGTAACTATCATATCTTAGCGTTCGCTTGGAGCTCCTAGAGTTGTGACCTTGAACGCTCCTTCATAAGTAGATATCTCCTACACGATATAAAAGACGTACAATAGAAAACGGACTAAGTTTAACTACAATTAGCATGCAGCAGAGCTGCCAAATAATGCCCAAATAATATACGCGTTAATTCGAATGCGTTTTGTAAACAAAGCAGCAATCCGTGGTCTATTAAGGACACTTCGCGATGCCTATCCATTTTCTATACCATGCCATTGTAACTACCATATCCTAGCGTTCGCACACAGTACCTAGAGTTGTGACCTTGAACGCTCCTTCATAAGTAGATAACTCCTACACGATAGAAAAGACGTTCAAGAGAAAACGGTCTAAGTTTTACTGCAATTAGTATGCAGCAGAGCTTTCAGAAAATGCCCAAACAATATACACGTTAATTCGAACCCGTCTTGTACGCAAAGTAGCAATCCGCGGGCAATAAAAGGCACTTAGCGATGTCTATCTATGTTCTATACCATGCCAATGTAACTATCATATCTTAGCGTTCGCATACAGCACCTAGAGTTGTGACCTTGAACGCTCCTTCATAAGTAGATAACTCCTACACGATAGAAAAGACGTTCAAGAGAAAACGGTATAAGATTTACTGCAATTAGTATGCAGCAGAGCTTTCAGAAAATGCTCAAATAATATACACGTTAATTCTAAGGCGTTTTGTAAACAAAGCAGCAATCCGTGGGCTATTAAGGACACTTTGCGATGCCTATCCATTTTCTATACCATGCCAATGTAACTATCATATCTTAGCGTTCGCATACAGCACCTAGAGTTGTGACCTTGAACGCTCCTTCATAAGTAGGTAACTCCTACACGATAGAAAAGACGTTGAGGAGAAAACGGTTTAAGTTTTACTGCAATTAGTATGTAGCAGAGCTTTCAAAAAGTACCCAATTAATTAATATACACGTCAATTGGAACGCGTTTTGTACGCAAAGTAGCAGTCCGCGGGCTATATAAGGCACTTCGCGATGTCTATCCATGTTCTATACCATGCCAATGTAACTACCATTTCTTAGCGTTCGCATAGAGCACATAGAGTTGTGACCTTGAACGCTCCTTCATAAGTAGATAACTCCTACAAGATAGAAGAGACGTTCAAGAGAAAACGGTCTAAATTTTACTGCAATTAGTATGCAGCAGAGCTTTCAGAAAATGCCCAAATATTATACACGATAATTCGAACCCGCTTTGTACGCAAAGTAGCAATCCGCGGGCAATATAAGGCACTTAGCGATGGCTATCTATGTTCTATACAATGCCAATGTAACTATCATATCTTAGCGTTCGCATAGAGCTCCTAGAGTTGTGACCTTGAACGCTCCTTCATAAGTAGATATCTCCTACACGATATAAAAGACGTACAATAGAAAACGGACTAAGTTTAACTGCAAATAGTATGCAGCAGAGCTGCCAAATAATGCCCAGATAATATACGCGTTAATTCGAATGAGTTTTGTAAACACAGCAGCAATCCGTGGGCTATTAAGGACACTTCGCGATGCCTATCCATTTTCTATACCATGCCATTGTAACTACCATATCTTAGCGTTCGCATACAGTACCTAGAGTTGTGACCTTGAACGCTCCTTCATAAGTAGATAACTCCTACACGATAGAAAAGACGTTCAAGAGAAAACGGTCTAAGTTTTACTGCAATTAGTATGCAGCAGACCTTTCAGAAAATGCCCAAATAATATACACGTTAATTCGAACCCGTTTTGTACGCAAAGTAGCAATCCGCGGGCAATATAAGGCACTTAGCGATGTCTATCTATGTTCTATACCATGCCAATGTAACTATCATATCTTAGCGTTTGCATACAGCACCTAGACTTGTGACCTTGAACGCTCCTTCGTATGTAGATAACTCCTACACGATAGAAAAGACGTTGAAGAGAATACGGTCTAAGTTTTACTGCAATTAGTATGCAGCAGAGCTTTCAAAAAGTACCCAATTAATATACACGTCAATTCGAACGCGTTTTGTACGCAAAGTATTAATCCGCGGGCTATATAAGGCACTTCGCGATGTCTATCCATGTTCTATACCATGCAAATGTAACTATCATATCTTATCGTTCGCATAGAGCACCTAGAGTTGTGACCTTGACCGCTCCTTCATAAGTAGATAACTACTACACAATAGAAAAGACGTACAAGTGAAAATGGATTTAGTTTTACTGCAATTACCATGCAGCAGAGCTGCCAAATAATGCCCAGATAATATACGCGTCAATTCTAATTCATTTTGTAAACAAAGCAGCAATCCGTGGGCTATTAAGGACACTTCGCGATGTCTATCCATGTTATATACCATGCCAATGTAACTATCATATCTTAGCGTTCACATAGAGCACCTAGAGTTGTGACCTTGAACGCTCCTTCATAAGTAGATAACTACTACACAATAGAAAAGACGTACAAGTGAACATGGATTTGGTTTTACGGCAATTAGCATGCAGCAGAGCTGCCAAATAATGCCCAGATAATATACGCGTTAATTCTAATGCGTTTTGTAAACAAAGCAGCAATCCGTGGGCTATTAAGGACACTTTGCGATGCCTATCCATTTTCTATACCATGCCATTGTAACTACCATATCTTAGCGTTTGCATACAGCACCTAGAGTTGTGACCTTGAACGCTCCTTCATATGTAGATAACTCCTACACGATAGAAAAGACGTTCAAGAGAAAACGGTCTATGTTTTACTGCAATTAGTATGCAGCAGAGCTTTCGAAAAGTACCCAATTAATATACACGTCAATTCGAACGCGTTTTGTACGCAAAGTATCAATCCGCGGGCTATATAAGGCACTTCGCAATGTCTATCCATGTTCTATACCATGCCAATGTAACTATCATATCTTGGCGTTCGCATAGAGCACCTAGAGTTGTGACCTTGACCGCTCCTTCATAAGTAGATAACTACTACACAATAGAAAAGACGTACAAGTGAAAATGGATTTAGTTTTACCGCAATTACCATGCAGCAGAGCTGCCAAATAATGCCCAGATAATATACGCGTTAATTCTAATGCGTTTTGTAAACAAAGCAGCAATCCGTGGGCTATTAAGGACACTTTACGATGCCTATCCATTTTCTATACCATGCCAATGTAACTATCATATCTTAGCGTTCGCATACAGCACCTAGAGTTGTGACCTTGAACGCTCCTTCATAAGTAGGTAACTCCTACACGAAAGAAAAGACGTTCAAGAGAAGACGGTCTAAGTTTTACTGCAATTAGTATGCAGCAGAGCTTTCAAAAAGTACCCAATTAATATACACGTCAATTCGAACGCGTTTTGTAGGCAAAGTAGCAATCGGGCTATATAAGGCACTTCGCGATGTCTATCCATGTTCTATACCATGCCAATGTAACTACCATATCTTAGCGTTCGCATAGAGCACATAGAGTTGTGACCTTGAACGCTCCTTCATAAGTAGATAACTCCTACACGATAGAAAAGACGTTCAAGAGAAAACGGTCTAAGTTTTACTGCAATTAGTATGCAGCAGAGCTTTCAGAAAATGCCCAAATAATATACACGTTAATTCGAACCCGTCTTGTACGCAAAGTAGCAATCCGCGGGCAATATAAGGCACTTAGCGATGTCTATCTATGTTCTATACCATGCCAATGTAACTATCATATCTTAGCGTTCGCATACAGCACCTAGAGTTGTGACCTTGAACGCTCCTTCATAAGTAGATAACTCCTACACGATAGAAAAGACGCTCAAGAGAAAACGGTCTATGTTTTACTGCAATTAGTATCCAGCAGAGCTTTCAAAAAGTACCCAATTAATATACACGTCAATTCGAACGCGTTTTGTACGCAAAGTATTAATCCGCGGACTATATAAGGCACTTCGCGATGTCTATCCATGTTCTATACCATGCCAATGTAACTATTATATCTTAGCGTTCACATAGAGCACCTAGAGTTGTGACCTTGACCGCTCCTTCATAAGTAGATAACTACTACACAATAGAAAAGACGTACAAGTGAAAATGGATTTAGTTTTACTGCAATTACCATGCAGCAGAGCTGCCAAATAATGCCCAGATAATATACGCGTTAATTCTAATGCGTTTTGTAAACAAAGCATCAATCCGTGGGCTATTAAGGACACTTTGCGATGCCTATCCATTTTCTATACCATGCCAATGTAACTATCATATCTTAGCGTTCGCAAACAGCACCTAGAGTTGTGACCTTGAACGCTCCTTCATATGTAGGTAACTCCTACACGATAGAAAAGACGTTCAAGAGAAGACGGTCTAAGTTTTACTGCAATTAGTATGCAGCAGAGCTTTCAAAAAGTACCCAATTAATATACACGTCAATTCGAACGCGTTTTGTAGGCAAAGTAGCAATCGGGCTATATAAGGCACTTCGCGATGTCTATCCATGTTCTATACCATGCCAATGTAACTACCATATCTTAGCGTTCGCATAGAGCACATAGAGTTGTGACCTTGAACGCTCCTTCATAAGTAGGTAACTCCTACACGATAGAAAAGACGTTCAAGAGAAAACGGTCTAAGATTTACTGCAATTAGTATGCAGCGGAGCTTTCAGAAAATGCCCAAATAATATACACGTTAATTCGAATCCGTTTTGTACGCAAAGTAGCAATCCGCGGGCAATATAAGGCACTTAGCGATGTCTATCTATGTTCTATACCATGCCAATGTAACTATCATATCTTAGCGTTCGCTTGGAGCTCCTAGAGTTGTGACCTTGAACGCTCCTTCATAAGTAGATATCTCCTACACGATATAAAAGACGTACAATAGAAAACGGACTAAGTTTAACTACAATTAGCATGCAGCAGAGCTGCCAAATAATGCCCAAATAATATACGCGTTAATTCGAATGCGTTTTGTAAACAAAGCAGCAATCCGTGGTCTATTAAGGACACTTCGCGATGCCTATCCATTTTCTATACCATGCCATTGTAACTACCATATCCTAGCGTTCGCACACAGTACCTAGAGTTGTGACCTTGAACGCTCCTTCATAAGTAGATAACTCCTACACGATAGAAAAGACGTTCAAGAGAAAACGGTCTAAGTTTTACTGCAATTAGTATGCAGCAGAGCTTTCAGAAAATGCCCAAACAATATACACGTTAATTCGAACCCGTCTTGTACGCAAAGTAGCAATCCGCGGGCAATAAAAGGCACTTAGCGATGTCTATCTATGTTCTATACCATGCCAATGTAACTATCATATCTTAGCGTTCGCATACAGCACCTAGAGTTGTGACCTTGAACGCTCCTTCATAAGTAGATAACTCCTACACGATAGAAAAGACGTTCAAGAGAAAACGGTATAAGATTTACTGCAATTAGTATGCAGCAGAGCTTTCAGAAAATGCTCAAATAATATACACGTTAATTCTAAGGCGTTTTGTAAACAAAGCAGCAATCCGTGGGCTATTAAGGACACTTTGCGATGCCTATCCATTTTCTATACCATGCCAATGTAACTATCATATCTTAGCGTTCGCATACAGCAACTAGAGTTGTGACCTTGAACGCTCCTTCATAAGTAGGTAACTCCTACACGATAGAAAAGACGTTGAGGAGAAAACGGTTTAAGTTTTACTGCAATTAGTATGTAGCAGAGCTTTCAAAAAGTACCCAATTAATTAATATACACGTCAATTGGAACGCGTTTTGTACGCAAAGTAGCAGTCCGCGGGCTATATAAGGCACTTCGCGATGTCTATCCATGTTCTATACCATGCCAATGTAACTACCATATCTTAGCGTTCGCATAGAGCACATAGAGTTGTGACCTTGAACGCTCCTTCATAAGTAGATAACTCCTACAAGATAGAAGAGACGTTCAAGAGAAAACGGTCTAAATTTTACTGCAATTAGTATGCAGCAGAGCTTTCAGAAAATGCCCAAATATTATACACGATAATTCGAACCCGCTTTGTACGCAAAGTAGCAATCCGCGGGCAATATAAGGCACTTAGCGATGGCTATCTATGTTCTATACAATGCCAATGTAACTATCATATCTTAGCGTTCGCATAGAGCTCCTAGAGTTGTGACCTTGAACGCTCCTTCATAAGTAGATATCTCCTACACGATATAAAAGACGTACAATAGAAAACGGACTAAGTTTAACTGCAAATAGTATGCAGCAGAGCTGCCAAATAATGCCCAGATAATATACGCGTTAATTCGAATGAGTTTTGTAAACACAGCAGCAATCCGTGGGCTATTAAGGACACTTCGCGATGCCTATCCATTTTCTATACCATGCCATTGTAACTACCATATCTTAGCGTTCGCATACAGTACCTAGAGTTGTGACCTTGAACGCTCCTTCATAAGTAGATAACTCCTACACGATAGAAAAGACGTTCAAGAGAAAACGGTCTAAGTTTTACTGCAATTAGTATGCAGCAGACCTTTCAGAAAATGCCCAAATAATATACACGTTAATTCGAACCCGTTTTGTACGCAAAGTAGCAATCCGCGGGCAATATAAGGCACTTAGCGATGTCTATCTATGTTCTATACCATGCCAATGTAACTATCATATCTTAGCGTTTGCATACAGCACCTAGACTTGTGACCTTGAACGCTCCTTCGTATGTAGATAACTCCTACACGATAGAAAAGACGTTGAAGAGAATACGGTCTAAGTTTTACTGCAATTAGTATGCAGCAGAGCTTTCAAAAAGTACCCAATTAATATACACGTCAATTCGAACGCGTTTTGTACGCAAAGTATTAATCCGCGGGCTATATAAGGCACTTCGCGATGTCTATCCATGTTCTATACCATGCAAATGTAACTATCATATCTTATCGTTCGCATAGAGCACCTAGAGTTGTGACCTTGACCGCTCCTTCATAAGTAGATAACTACTACACAATAGAAAAGACGTACAAGTGAAAATGGATTTAGTTTTACTGCAATTACCATGCAGCAGAGCTGCCAAATAATGCCCAGATAATATACGCGTCAATTCTAATTCATTTTGTAAACAAAGCAGCAATCCGTGGGCTATTAAGGACACTTCGCGATGTCTATCCATGTTATATACCATGCCAATGTAACTATCATATCTTAGCGTTCACATAGAGCACCTAGAGTTGTGACCTTGAACGCTCCTTCATAAGTAGATAACTACTACACAATAGAAAAGACGTACAAGTGAACATGGATTTGGTTTTACGGCAATTAGCATGCAGCAGAGCTGCCAAATAATGCCCAGATAATATACGCGTTAATTCTAATGCGTTTTGTAAACAAAGCAGCAATCCGTGGGCTATTAAGGACACTTTGCGATGCCTATCCATTTTCTATACCATGCCATTGTAACTACCATATCTTAGCGTTTGCATACAGCACCTAGAGTTGTGACCTTGAACGCTCCTTCATATGTAGATAACTCCTACACGATAGAAAAGACGTTCAAGAGAAAACGGTCTATGTTTTACTGCAATTAGTATGCAGCAGAGCTTTCGAAAAGTACCCAATTAATATACACGTCAATTCGAACGCGTTTTGTACGCAAAGTATCAATCCGCGGGCTATATAAGGCACTTCGCAATGTCTATCCATGTTCTATACCATGCCAATGTAACTATCATATCTTGGCGTTCGCATAGAGCACCTAGAGTTGTGACCTTGACCGCTCCTTCATAAGTAGATAACTACTACACAATAGAAAAGACGTACAAGTGAAAATGGATTTAGTTTTACTGCAATTACCATGCAGCAGAGCTGCCAAATAATGCCCAGATAATATACGCGTTAATTCTAATGCGTTTTGTAAACAAAGCAGCAATCCGTGGGCTATTAAGGACACTTTACGATGCCTATCCATTTTCTATACCATGCCAATGTAACTATCATATCTTAGCGTTCGCATACAGCACCTAGAGTTGTGACCTTGAACGCTCCTTCATAAGTAGGTAACTCCTACACGAAAGAAAAGACGTTCAAGAGAAGACGGTCTAAGTTTTACTGCAATTAGTATGCAGCAGAGCTTTCAAAAAGTACCCAATTAATATACACGTCAATTCGAACGCGTTTTGTAGGCAAAGTAGCAATCGGGCTATATAAGGCACTTCGCGATGTCTATCCATGTTCTATACCATGCCAATGTAACTACCATATCTTAGCGTTCGCATAGAGCACATAGAGTTGTGACCTTGAACGCTCCTTCATAAGTAGATAACTCCTACACGATAGAAAAGACGTTCAAGAGAAAACGGTCTAAGTTTTACTGCAATTAGTATGCAGCAGAGCTTTCAGAAAATGCCCAAATAATATACACGTTAATTCGAACCCGTCTTGTACGCAAAGTAGCAATCCGCGGGCAATATAAGGCACTTAGCGATGTCTATCTATGTTCTATACCATGCCAATGTAACTATCATATCTTAGCGTTCGCATACAGCACCTAGAGTTGTGACCTTGAACGCTCCTTCATAAGTAGATAACTCCTACACGATAGAAAAGACGCTCAAGAGAAAACGGTCTATGTTTTACTGCAATTAGTATCCAGCAGAGCTTTCAAAAAGTACCCAATTAATATACACGTCAATTCGAACGCGTTTTGTACGCAAAGTATTAATCCGCGGACTATATAAGGCACTTCGCGATGTCTATCCATGTTCTATACCATGCCAATGTAACTATTATATCTTAGCGTTCGCATAGAGCACCTAGAGTTGTGACCTTGACCGCTCCTTCATAAGTAGATAACTACTACACAATAGAAAAGACGTACAAGTGAAAATGGATTTAGTTTTACTGCAATTACCATGCAGCAGAGCTGCCAAATAATGCCCAGATAATATACGCGTTAATTCTAAGGCGTTTTGTAAACAAAGCAGCAATCCGTGGGCTATTAAGGACACTTCGCGATGTCTATCCATGTTATATACCATGCCAATGTAACTATCATATCTTAGCGTTCGCATAGAGCACCAAGAGTGGTGACCTTGAACGCTCCTTCATAAGTAGATAACTACTACACAATAGAAAAGACGTACAAGTGAACATGGATTTAGTTTAACCGCAATTAGCATGCAGCAGAGCTGCCAAATAATGCCCAGATAATATACGCGTTAATTCTAATGCGTTTTGTAAACAAAGCAGCAATCTGTGGGCTATTAAGGACACTTTGCGATGCCTATCCATTTTCTATACCAGGCCATTGTATCTACCATATCTTAGCGTTTGCATACAGCACCTAGAGTTGTGACCTTGAACTCTCCTTCATATGTAGATAACTCCTACACGATAGAAAAGACGTTCAAGAAAAAACGGTCTATGTTTTACTGCAATTAGTATGCAGCAGAGCTTTCGAAAAGTACCCAATTAATATACACGTCAATTCGAACGCGTTTTGTACGCAAAGTATCAATCCGCGGGCTATAAAAGGCACTTCGCGATGTCTATCCATGTTCTATACCATGCCAATGTAACTATCATATCTTGGCGTTCGCATAGAGCACCTAGAGTTGTGACCTTGACCGCTCCTTCATAAGTAGATAACTACTACACAATAGAAAAGACGTACAAGTGAAAATGGATTTAGTTTTACTGCAATTACCATGCAGCAGAGCTGCCAAATAATGCCCAGATAATATACGTGTTAATTCTAATGCGTTTTGTAAACAAAGCAGCAATCCGTGGGCTATTAAGGACACTTTGCGTTGCCTATCCATTTTCTATACCATGCCAATGTAACTATCATATCTTAGCGTTCGCATACAGCACCTAGAGTTGTGACCTTGAACGCTCCTTCATAAGTAGGTAACTCCTACACGATAGAAAAGACGTTCAAGGGAAGACGGTCTAAGTTTTACTGCAATTAGTATGCAGCAGAGCTTTCAAAATGTACCCAATTAATATACACGTCAATTCGAACGCGTTTTGTAGGCAAAGTAGCAATCCGCGGGCTATATAGGACACTTTGCGATGAGTATCCATTTTCTATACCATGCCAATGTAACTATCATATCTTAGCGTTCGCATACAGCACCTAGAGTTGTGACCTTGAACGCTCCTTCATAAGTAGGTAACTCCTACACGATAGAAAAGACGTTGAGGAGAAAACGGTTTAAGTTTTACTGCAATTAGTATGTAGCAGAGCTTTCAAAAAGTACCCAATTAATTAATATACACGTCAATTCGAACGCGTTTTGTACGCAAAGTAGCAGTCCGCGGGCTAAATAAGGCACTTCGCGATGTCTATCCATGTTCTATACCATTCCAATGTAACTACCATATCTTAGCGTTCGCATAGAGCACATAGAGTTGTGACCTTGAACGCTCCTTCATAAGTAGTTAACTCCTACAAGATAGAAAAGACGTTCAAGAGAAAACGGTCTAAATTTTACTGCAATTAGTATGCAGCAGAGCTTTCAGAAAATGCCCAAATATTATACACGATAATTCGAACCCGCTTTGTACGCAAAGTAGCAATCCGCGGGCAATATAAGGCACTTAGCGATGTCTATCTATGTTCTATACAATGCCAATGTAACTATCATATCTTAGCGTTCGCATAGAGCTCCTAGAGTTGTGACCTTGAACGCTCCTTCATAAGTAGATATCTCCTACACGATATAAAAGACGTACAATAGAAAGCGGACTAAGTTTAACTGCAAATAGTATGCAGCAGAGCTGCCAAATAATGCCCAGATAATATACGCGTTAATTCGAATGAGTTTTGTAAACAAAGCAGCAATCCGTGGGCTATTAAGGACACTTCGCGATGCCTATCCATTTTCTATACCATGCCATTGTAACTACCATATCTTAGCGTTCGCATACAGTACCTAGAGTTGTGACCTTGAACGCTCCTTCATAAGTAGATAACTCCTACACGATAGAAAAGACGTTCAAGAGAAAACGGTCTAAGTTTTACTGCAATTAGTATGCAGCAGACCTTTCAGAAAATGCCCAAACAATATACACGTTAATTCGAACCCGTTTTGTACGCAAAGTAGCAATCCGCGGGCAATATAAGGCACTTAGCGATGTCTATCTATGTTCTATACCATGCCAATGTAACTATCATATCTTAGCGTTTGCATACAGCACCTAGACTTGTGACCTTGAACGCTCCTTCGTATGTAGATAACTCCTACACGATAGAAAAGACGTTGAAGAGAAAACGGTCTAAGTTTTACTGCAATTAGTATGCAGCAGAGCTTTCAAAAAGTACCCAATTAATATACACGTCAATTCGAACGCGTTTTGTACGCAAAGTATTAATCCGCGGGCTATATAAGGCACTTCGCGATGTCTATCCATGTTCTATACCATGCAAATGTAACTATCATATCTTATCGTTCGCATAGAGCACCTAGAGTTGTGACCTTGACCGCTCCTTCATAAGTAGATAACTACTACACAATAGAAAAGACGTACAAGTGAAAATGGATTTAGTTTTACTGCAATTACCATGCAGCAGAGCTGCCAAATAATGCCCAGATAATATACGCGTCAATTCTAATTCATTTTGTAAACAAAGCAGCAATCCGTGGGCTATTAAGGACACTTCGCGATGTCTATCCATGTTATATACCATGCCAATGTAACTATCATATCTTAGCGTTCGCATAGAGCACCTAGAGTTGTGACCTTGAACGCTCCTTCATAAGTAGATAACTACTACACAATAGAAAAGACGTACAAGTGAACATGGATTTGGTTTTACGGCAATTAGCATGCAGCAGAGCTGCCAAATAATGCCCAGATAATATACGCGTTAATTCTAATGCGTTTTGTAAACAAAGCAGCAATCCGTGGGCTATTAAGGACACTTTGCGATGCCTATCCATTTTCTATACCATGCCATTGTAACTACCATATCTTAGCGTTTGCATACAGCACCTAGAGTTGTGACCTTGAACGCTCCTTCATATGTAGATAACTCCCACACGATAGAAAAGACGTTCCAGAGAAAACGGTCTAAGTTTTACTGCAATTAGTATGCAAGAGCTTTCAGAAAATGCCCAAATAATATACACGTTAATTCGAACCCGTCTTGTACGCAAAGTAGCAATCCGCGGGCAATATAAGGCACTTAGCGATGTCTATCTATGTTCTATACCATGTAAATGTAACTATCATATCTTAGCGTTTGCATACAGCACCTAGAGTTGTGACCTTGAACTCTCCTTCATATGTAGATAACTCCTACACGATAGAAAAGACGTTCAAGAAAAAACGGTCTATGTTTTACTTCAATTAGTATGCAGCAGAGCTTTCGAAAAGTACCCAATTAATATACACGTCAATTCGAACGCGTTTTGTACGCAAAGTATCAATCCGCGGGCTATAAAAGGCACTTCGCGATGTCTATCCATGTTCTATACCATGCCAATGTAACTATCATATCTTGGCGTTCGCATAGAGCACCTAGAGTTGTGACCTTGACCGCTCCTTTATAAGTAGATAACAACTACACAATAGAAAAGACGTACAAGTGAAAATGGATTTAGTTTTACTGCAATTACCATGCAGCAGAGCTGCCAAATAATGCCCAGATAATATACGCGTTAATTCTAATGCGTTTTGTAAACAAAGCAGCAATCCGTGGGCTATTAAGGACACTTTGCGATGCCTATCCATTTTCTATACCATGCCAATGTAACTATCATATCTTAGCGTTCGCATACAGCACCTAGAGTTGTGACCTTGAACGCTCCTTCATAAGTAGGTAACTCCTACACGATAGAAAAGACGTTCAAGGGAAGACGGTCTAAGTTTTACTGCAATTAGTATGCAGCAGAGCTTTCAAAATGTACCCAATTAATATACACGTCAATTCGAACGCGTTTTGTAGGCAAAGTAGCAATCCGCGGGCTATATAAGGCACTTCGCGATGTCTATCCATGTTCTATACCATGCCAATGTAACTACCATATCTTAGCGTTCGCATACAGCACCTAGAGTTGTGACCTTGAACGCTCCTTCATAAGTAGATAACTCCTACACGATAGAAAAGACGTTCAAGAGAAAGCGGTCTAAGTTTTACTGCAATTAGTATGCAGCAGAGCTTTCAGAAAATGCCCAATAATATACACGTTAATTCGAACTCGTCTTGTACGCAAAGTAGCAATCCGCGGGCAATATAAGGCACTTAGCGATGTCTATCTATGTTCTGTACCATGCCAATGTAACTATCATATCTTAGCGTTCGCATACAGCACCTAGAGTTGTGACCTTGAACGCTCCTTCATAAGTAGATAACTCCTACACGATAGAAAAGACGTTCAAGAGAAAACGGTCTAAGATTTACTGCAATTAGTATACAGCAGAGCTTTCAGAAAATGCCCAAATAATATACACGTTAATTCGAATCCGTTTTGTACGCAAAGTAGCAATCCGCGGGCAATATAAGGCACTTAGCGATGTCTATCTATGTTCTATACCATGCCAATGTAACTATCATATTTTAGCGTTCGCATAGAGCTCCTAGAGTTGTGACCTTGAACGCTCCTTCATAAGTAGATATCTCCTACACGATATAAAAGACGTACAATAGAAAACGGACTAAGTTTAACTGCAATTAGCATGCAGCAGAGCTGCCAAATAATGCCCAAATAATATATACGCGTTAATTCGAATGCGTTTTGTAAACAAAGCAGCAATCCGTGGTCTATTAAGGACACTTCGCGATGCCTATCCATTTTCTATACCATGCCATTGTAACTACCAAATCCTAGCGTTCGCAT
The DNA here is from genome assembly GCA_964058915.1 of Tetropium fuscum. Classification (NCBI taxonomy): domain Eukaryota; kingdom Metazoa; phylum Arthropoda; class Insecta; order Coleoptera; family Cerambycidae; genus Tetropium; species Tetropium fuscum. Next base: position 350,520 of record CAXKVY010004066.1, on the reverse strand, counting down.
ACAGTACCTAGAGTTGTGACCTTGAACGCTCCTTCATAAGTAGATAACTCCTACACGATAGAAAAGACGTTCAAGAGAAAACGGTCTATGTTTTACTGCAATTAGTATGCAGCAGAGCTTTCGAAAAGTACCCAATTAATATACACGTCAATTAGAACGCGTTTTGTACGCAAAGTATCAATCCGCGGGCTATATAAGGCACTTCGCGATGTCTATCCATGTTCTATACCATGCAAATGTAACTATCATATCTTGGCGTTCGCATAGAGCACCTAGAGTTGTGACCTTGACCGCTCCTTCATAAGTAGATAACTACTACACAATAGAAAAGACGTACAAGTGAAAATGGATTTAGTTTTACTGCAATTACCATGCAGCAGAGCTGCCAAATAATGCCCAGATAATATACGCGTTAATTCTAATGCGTTTTGTAAACAAAGCAGCAATCCGTGGGCTATTAAGGACACTTTGCGATGCCTATCCATTTTCTATACCATGCCAATGTAACTATCATATCTTAGCGTTCGCATACAGCACCTAGAGTTGTGACCTTGAACGCTCCTTCATAAGTAGGTAACTCCTACACGATAGAAAAGACGTTCAAGAGAAGACGGTCTAAGTTTTACTGCAATTAGTATGCAGCAGAGCCTACAAAAAGTACCCAATTAATATACACGTCAATTCGAACGCGTTTTGTAGGCAAAGTAGCAATCGGGCTATATAAGGCACTTCGCGATGTCTATCCATGTTCTATACCATGCCAATGTAACTACCATATCTTAGCGTTCGCATAGAGCACATAGAGTTGTGACCTTGAATGCTCCTTCATAAGTAGATAACTCCTACACGATAGAAAAGACGTTCAAGAGAAAACGGTCTAAGATTTACTGCAATTAGTATGCAGCAGAGCTTTCAGAAAATGCCCAAATAATATACACGTTAATTCGAATCCGTTTTGTACGCAAAGTAGCAATCCGCGGGCAATATAAGGCACTTAGCGATGTCTATCTATGTTCTATACCATGCCAATGTAACTATCATATCTTAGCGTTCGCATAGAGCTCCTAGAGTTGTGACCTTGAACGCTCCTTCATAAGTAGATAACTCCTAAACGATAGAAGAGACGTTCAAGAGAAAACGGTCTAAGATTTGCTGCAATTAGTATGCAGCAGAGCTTTCAGAAAATGCCCAAATAATATACACGTTAATTCGAATCCGTTTTGTACGCAAAGTAGCAATCCGCGGGCAATATAAGGCACTTAGCGATGTCTATCTATGTTCTATACCATGCCAATGTAACTATCATATCTTAGCGTTCGCATAGAGCTCCTAGAGTTGTGACCTTGAACGCTCCTTCATAAGTAGATATCTCCTACACGATATAAAAGACGTACAATAGAAAACGGACTAAGTTTAACTGCAATTAGCATGCAGCAGAGCTGCCAAATAATGCCCAAATAATATAAGCGTTAATTCGAATGCGTTTTATAAACAAAGCAGCAATCCGTGGTCTATTAAGGACACTTCGCGATGCCTATCCATTTTCTATACCATGCCATTGAAATTACCATATCTTAGCGTTCGCATACAGTACCTAGAGTTGTGACCTTGAACGCTCCTTCATAAGTAGATAACTCCTACACGATAGAAAAGACGTTCAAGAGAAAACGGTCTAAGTTTTACTGCAATTAATATGCAGCAGAGCTTTCAGTAAATGCCCAAATAATATACACGTTAATTCGAACCCGTCTTGTACGCAAAGTAGCAATCCGCGGGCAATATAAGGCACTTAGCGATGTCTATCTATGTTCTATACCATGCCAATGTAACTATCATATCTTAGCGTTCGCATACAGCACCTAGAGTTGTGACCTTGAACGCTCCTTCATAAGTAGATAACTCCTACACGATAGAAAAGACGTTCAAGAGAAAACGGTCTATGTTTTACTGCAATTAGTATCCAGCAGAGCTTTCAAAAAGTACCCAATTAATATACACGTCAATTCGAACGCGTTTTGTACGCAAAGTATTAATCCGCGGACTATATAAGGCACTTCGCGATGTCTATCCATGTTCTATACCATGCCAATGTAACTACCATACCTTAGCGTTCGCATACAGCACCTAGAGTTGTGACCTTGAACGCTCCTTCATAAGTAGATAACTCCTACACGATAGAAAAGACGTTCAAGAGAAAACGGTCTAAGAGTTACTGCAATTAGTATGCAGCAGAGCTTTCAGAAAATGCCCAAATAATATACACGTTAATTCGAATCCGTTTTGTACGCAAAGTAGCAATCCGCGGGCAATATAAGGCACTTAGCGAAGTCTATCTATGTTCTATACCATGCCAATGTAACTATCATATCTTAGCGTTCGCATAGAGCTCCTAGAGTTGTGACCTTGACCGCTCTTTCATAAGTAGATATCTCCTACACGATATAAAAGACGTACAATAGAAAACAGACTAAGTTTAACTGCAATTAGCATGCAGCAGAGCTGCCAAATAATGCCCAAATAATATACGCGTTAATTCGAATGCGTTTTGTAAACAAAGCAGCAATCCGTGGTCTATTAAGGACACTTGGCGATGCCTATCCATTTTCTATACCATGCCATTGTAACTACCATATCCTAGCGTTCGCATACAGTACCTAGAGTTGTGACCTTGAACGCTCCTTCATAAGTAGATAACTCCTACACGATAGAAAAGACGTTCAAGAGAAAACGGTCTAAGATTTACTGCAATTAGTATGCAGCAGAGCTTTCAGAAAATGCCCAAATAATATACACGTTAATTCGAATCCGTTTTGTACGCAAAGTAGCAATCCGCGGGCAATATAAGGCACTTAGCGATGTCTATCTATGTTCTATACCATGCCAATGTAACTATCATATCTTAGCGTTCGCATAGAGCTCCAAGAGTTGTGACCTTGAACGCTCCTTCATAAGTAGATATCTCCTACACGATATAAAAGACGTACAATAGAAAACGGACTAAGTTTATCTGCAAATAGCATGCAGCAGAGCTGCCAAATAATGCCCATATAATATACGCGTTAATTCGAATGCGTTTTGTAAACAAAGCAGCAATCCGTGGGCTATTAAGGACACTTCGCGATGCCTATCCATTTTCTATACCATTCCATTGTAACTACCATATCTTAGCGTTCGCATACAGTACCTAGAGTTGTGACCTTGAACGCTCCTTCATAAGTAGATAACTTCTACACGATAGAAAAGACGTTCAAGAGAAAACGGTCTAAGTTTTACTGCAATTAGTATGCAGCAGAGCTTTCAAAAAGTACCCAATTAATATACACGTCAATTCGAACGCGTTTTGTACGCAAAGTATTAATCCGCGGGCTATATAAGGCACTTCGCGATGTCTATCCATGTTCTATACCTTGCAAATGTAACTATCATATCTTAGCGTTCGCATAGAGCACCTAGAGTTGTGACCTTGACCGCTCCTTCATAAGTAGATAACTACTACACAATAGAAAAGACGTACAAGTGAAAATGGATTTAGTTTTACTGCAATTACCATGCAGCAGAGCTGCCAAATAATGCCCAGATAATATACGCGTCAATTCTAATTCATTTTGTAAACAAAGCAGCAATCCGTGGGCTATTAAGGACACTTCGCGATGTCTATCCATGTTATATACCATGCCAATGTAACTATCATATCTTAGCGTTCGCATAGAGCACCTAGAGTTGTGACCTTGAACGCTCCTTCATAAGTAGATAACCACTACACAATAGAAAAAACGTACAAGTGAACATGGATTTAGTTTTACGGCAATTAGCATGCAGCAGAGCTGCCAAATAATGCCCAGATAATATACGCGTTAATTCTAATGCGTTTTGTAAACAAAGCAGCAATCCGTGGTCTATTAAGGACACTTCGCGATGCCTATCCATTTTCTATACCATGCCATTGTAACTACCATATCTTAGCGTTCGCATACAGTACCTAGAGTTGTGACCTTGAACGCTACTTCATAAGTAGATAACTCCTACACGATAGAAAAGACGTTCAAGAGAAAACGGTCTAAGTTTTACTGCAATTAGTATGCAGCAGAGCTTTCAGAAAATGCCCAAATAATATACACGTTAATTCGAACCCGTCTTGTACGCAAAGTAGCAATCCGCGGGCAATATAAGGCACTTAGCGATGTCTATCTATGTTCTATACCATGCCAATGTAACTATCATATCTTGGCGTTCGCATACAGCACCTAAAGTTGTGACCTTGAACGCTCCTTCATAAGTAGATAACTCCTACACGATAGAAAAGACGTTCAAGAGAAAACGGTCTATGTTTTACTGCAATTAGTATCCAGCAGAGCTTTCAAAAAGTACCCAATTAATATACACGTCAATTCGAACGCGTTTTGTACGCAAAGTATCAATCCGCGGGCTATATAAGGCACTTCGCGATGTCTATCCATGTTCTATACCATGCCAATGTAACTATCATATCTTGGCGTTCGCATAGAGCACCTAGAGTTGTGACCTTGACCGCTCCTTCATAAGTAGATAACTACTACACAATAGAAAAGACGTACAAGTGAAAATGGATTTAGTTTTACTGCAATTACCATGCAGCAGAGCTGCCAAATAATGCCCAGATAATATACGCGTTAATTCTAATGCGTTTTGTAAACAAAGCAGCAATCCGTGGGCTATTAAGGACACTTTGCGATGCCTATCCATTTTCTATCCCATGCCAATGTAACTATCATATCTTAGCGTTCGCATAGAGCACCTAGAGTTGTGACCTTGACCGCTCCTTCATAAGTAGATAACTACTACACAATAGAAAAGACGTACAAGTGAAAATGGATTTAGTTTTACTGCAATTACCATGCAGCAGAGCTGCCAAATAATGCCCAGATAATATACGCGTTAATTCTAATGCGTTTTGTAAACAAAGCAGCAATCCGTGGGCTATTAAGGACACTTTGCGATGCCTATCCATTTTCTATACCATGCCAATGTAACTATCATATCTTGGCGTTCGCATACAGCACCTAGAGTTGTGACCTTGAACGCTCCATCATAAGTAGGTAACTCCTACACGATAGAAAAGACGTTCAAGAGAAGACGGTCTAAGTTTTACTGCAATTAGTATGAAGCAGATCTTTCAAAAAGTACCCAATTAATATACACGTCAATTCGAACGCGTTTTGTAGGCAAAGTAGCAATCCGCGGGCTATATAAGGCACTTCGCGATGTCTATCCATGTTCTATACCATGCCAATGTAACTACCATATCTTAGCGTTCGCATAGAGCACATAGAGTTGTGACCTTGAACGCTCCTTCATAAGTAGATAACTCCTACAAGATAGAAAAGACGTTCAAGAGAAAACGGTCTAAATTTTACTGCAATTAGTATGCAGCAGAGCTTTCAGAAAATGCCCAAATAATATACACGTTAATTCGAATCCGTTTTGTACGCAAAGTAGCAATCCGCGGGCAATATAAGGCACTTAGCGATGTCTATCTATGTTCTATACCATGCCAATGTAACTATCATATCTTAGCGTTCGCATACAGCACCTAGAGTTGTGACCTTGAACGCTCCTTCATAAGTAGATAACTCCTACACGATAGAAAAGACGTTCAAGAGAAAACGGTCTAAGATTTACTGCAATTAGTATGCAGCAGAGCTTTCAGAAAATGCCCAAATAATATACACGTTAATTCGAATCCGTTTTGTACGCAAAGTAGCAATCCGCGGGCAATATAAGGCACTTAGCGATGTCCATCTATGTTCTATACCATGCCAATGTAACTATCATATCTTAGCGTTCGCATAGAGCTCCTAGAGTTGTGACCGTGAACGCTCCTTCAGAAGTAGATATCTCCTACACGATATAAAAGACGTACAATAGAAAACGGACTAAGTTTTACTGCAATTAGTATGCAGCAGAGCTTTCAGAAAATGCCCAAATAATATACACGTTAATTCGAACCCGTCTTGTACGCAAAGTAGCAATCCGCGGGCAATATAAGGCACTTAGAGATGTCTATCTATATTCTATACCATGCCAATGTAACTATCATATCTTAGCGTTCGCATACAGCACCTAGAGTTGTGACCTTGAACGCTCCTTCATAAGTAGATAACTCCTACACGATAGAAAAGACGTTCAAGACAAAACGGTCTAAGATTTACTGCAATTAGTATGCAGTTTATCTACAGTTTATCTAATATACACGTTAATTCGAATCCGTTTTGTACGCAAAGTAGCAATCCGCGGGCAATATAAGGCACTTAGCGATGTCTATCTATGTTCTATACCATGCCAATGTAACTAAGAAACAACAATATAACTAAGAAACATGTACAATAGAAAACGGACTAAGTTTAACTGCAAATAGTATGCAGCAGAGCTGCCAAATAATGCCCAGATAATATACGCGTTAATTCGAATGCGTTTTGTAAACAAAGCAGCAATCCGTGGGCTATTAAGGACACTTCGCGATGCCTATCCATTTTCTATACCATGCCATTGTAACTACCATATCTTATCGTTCGCATAGAGCACATAGAGTTGTGACCTTGAACGCTCCTTCATAAGTAGATAACTCCTACACGATAGAAAAGACGTTCAAGAGAAAACGGTCTATGTTTTACTGCAATTAGTATGCAGCAGAGCTTTCGAAAAGTACCCAATTAATATACACGTCAATTCGAACGCGTTTTGTACGCAAAGTATTAATCCGCGGGCTATATAAGGCACTTCGCGATGTCTATCCATGTTCTATACCATGCAAATGTAACTATCATATCTTAGCGTTCGCATAGAGCACCTATAGTTGTGACCTTGACCGCTTCTTCATAAGTAGATAACTACTACACAATAGGAAAGACGTACAAGTGAAAATGGATTTAGTTTTACTGCAATTACCATGCAGCAGAGCTGCCAAATAATGCCCAGATAATATACGCGTCAATTCTAATTCATTTTGTAAACAAAGCAGCAATCCGTGGGCTATTAAGGACACTTCGCGATGTCTATCCATGTTATATACCATGCCAATGTAACTATCATATCTTAGCGTTCGCATAGAGCACCTAGAGTTGTGACCTTGAACGCTCCTTCATAAGTAGATAACTACTACACAATATAAAAGACGTACAAGTGAACATGGATTTAGTTTTACGGCAATTAGCATGCAGCAGAGCTGACAAATAATGCCCAGATACTATACACGTTAATTCTAATGCGTTTTGTAAACAAAGCAGCAATCCGTGGGCTATTAAGGACACTTTGCGATGCCTATCCATTTTCTATACCATGCCATTGTAACTACCTTATCTTAGCGTTTGCATACAACACCTAGAGTTGTGACCTTGAACGCTCCTTCATAAGTAGGTAACTTCTACACGATAGAAAAGACGTTGAAGAGAAAACGGTTTAAGTTTTACTGCAATTAGTATGCAGCACAGCTTTCAAAAAGTACCCAATTAATATACACGTCAATTCGAACGCGTTTTGTACGCAAAGTAGCAGTCCGCGGGCTATATAAGGGACTTCGCGATGTCTATCCATGTTCTATACCATGCCAATGTAACTACCATATCTTAGCGTTCGCATAGAGCACATAGAGTTGTGACCTTGAACGCTCCTTCATAAGTAGATAACTCCTACAAGATAGAAAAGACGTTCAAGAGAAAACGGTCTAAATTTTACTGCAATTAGTATGCAGCAGAGCTTTCAGAAAATGCCCAAATAATATACACGTTAATTCGAACCCGTTTTGTACGCAAAGTAGCTATCCGCGGGCAATATAAGGCACTTAGCGATGTCTATCTATGTTCTATACAATGCCAATGTAACTATCATATCTTAGCGTTCGCATAGAGCTCCTAGAGTTGTGACCTTGAACGCTCCTTCATAAGTAGATATCTCCTACACGATATAAAAGACGTACAATAGAAAACGGACTAAGTTTAACTGCAATTAGCATGCAGCAGAGCTGCCAAATAATGCCCAAATAATATACGCGTTAAGTCGAATGCGTTTTGTAAACAAAGCAGCAATCCGTGGTCTATTAAGGACACTTCGCGATGCCTATCCATTTTCTATACCATGCCATTGTAACTACCATATCTTAGCGTTCGCATACAGTACCTAGAGTTGTGACCTTGACCGCTCCTTCATAAGTAGATAACTACTACACAATAGAAAAGACGTACAAGTGAAAATGGATTTAGTTTCACTGCAATTACCATGCAGCAGAGCTGCCAAATAATGCCCAGATAATATACGCGTCAATTCTAATTCATTTTGTAAACAAAGCAGCAATCCGTGGGCTATTAAGGACACTTCGCGATGTCTATCCATGTTATATACCATGCCAATGTAACTATCATATCTTAGCGTTCGCATAGAGCACCTAGAGTTGTGACCTTGAACGCTCCTTCATAAGTAGATAACTACTACACAATAGAAAAGACGTACAAGTGAACATGGATTTAGTTTAACGGCAATTAGCATGCAGCAGAGCTGCCAAATAATGCCCAGATAATATACGCGTTAATTCTAATGCGTTTTGTAAAGAAAGCAGCAATCCGTGGGCTATTAAGGACACTTTGCGATGCCTATCCATTTTCTATACCATGCCATTGTAACTACCATATCTTAGCGTTTGCATACAGCACCTAGAGTTGTGACCTTGAACGCTCCTTCATATGTAGATAACTCCTACACGATAGAAAAGACGTTCAAGAGAAAACGGTCTATGTTTTACTGCAATTAGTATGCAGCAGAGCTTTCGAAAAGTACCCAATTAATATACACGTCAATTCGAACGCGTTTTGTACGCAAAGTATCAATCCGCGGGCTATAAAAGGCACTTCGCGATGTCTATCCATGTTCTATACCATGCCAATGTAACTATCATATCTTGGCGTTCGCATAGAGCACCTAGAATTGTGACCTTGACCGCTCCTTCATAAGTAGATAACTACTACACAATAGAAAAGACGTACAAGCGAAAATGGATTTAGTTTTACTGCAATTACCATGCAGCAGAGCTGCCAAATAATGCCCAGATAATATACGCGTTAATTCTAATGCGTTTTGTAAACAAAGCAGCAATCCGTGGGCTATTAAGGACACTTTGCGATGCCTATCCATTTTCTATACCATGCCAATGTAACTATCATATCTTAGCGTTCGCATACAGCACCTAGAGTTGTGACCTTGAACGCTCCTTCATAAGTAGGTAACTCCTACACGATAGAAAAGACGTTCAAGAGAAGACGGTCTAAGTTTTACTGCAATTAGTATGCAGCAGAGCTTTCAAAAAGTACCCAATTAATATACACGTCAATTCGAACGCGTTTTGTAGGCAAAGTAACAATCCGCGGGCTATATAAGGCACTTCGCGATGTCTATCCATGTTCTATACCATGCCAATGTAACTACCATATCTTAGCGTTCGCATAGAGCACATAGAGTTGTGACCTTGAACGCTCCTTCATAAGTAGATAACTCCTACACGATAGAAAAGACGTTGAAGAGAAAACGGTCTAAGTTTTACTGCAATTAGTATGCAGCAGAGCTTTCAAAAAGTACCCAATTAATATACACGTCAATTCGAACGTGTTTTGTACGCAAAGTATTAATCCGCGGGCTATATAAGGCACTTCGCGATGTCTATCCATGTTCTATACCATGCAAATGTAACTATCATATCTTAGCGTTCGCATAGAGCACCTATAGTTGTGACCTTGACCGCTTCTTCATAAGTAGATAACTACTACACAATAGAAAAGACGTACAAGTGAAAATGGATTTAGTTTTACTGCAATTACCATGCAGCAGAGCTGCCAAATAATGCCCAGATGATATACGCGTCAATTCTAATTCATTTTGTAAACAAAGCAGCAATCCGTGGGCTATTAAGGACACTTCGCGATGTCTATCCATGTTATATACCATGCCAATGTAACTATCATATCTTAGCGTTCGCATAGAGCACCTAGAGTTGTGACCTTGAACGCTCCTTCATAAGTAGATAACTACTACACAATAGAAAAGACGTACAAGTGAACATGGATTTAGTTTTACGGCAATTAGCATGCAGCAGAGCTGACAAATAATGCCCAGATACTATACACGTTAATTCTAATGCGTTTTGTAAACAAAGCAGCAATCCGTGGGCTATTAAGGACACTTTGCGATGCCTATCCATTTTCTATACCATGCCATTGTAACTACCATATCTTAGCGTTTGCATACAACACCTAGAGTTGTGACCTTGAACGCTCCTTCATATGTAGATAACTCCTACACGATAGAAAAGACGTTCAAGAGAAAACGGTCTATGTTTTACTGCAATTAGTATGCAGCAGAGCTTTCGAAAAGTACCCAATTAATATACACGTCAATTCGAACGCGTTTTGTACGCAAAGTATCAATCCGCGGGCTATATAAGGCACTTCGCGATGTCTATCCACGTTCTATACCATGCCAATGTAACTATCATATCTTGGCTTTCGCATAGAGCACCTAGAGTTGTGACCTTGACCGCTCCTTCATAAGTGGATAACTACTACACAATAGAAAAGACGTACAAGTGAAAATGGATTTAGTTTTACTGCAATTACCATGCAGCAGAGCTGCCAGATAATGCCCAGATAATATACGCGTTAATTCTAATGCGTTTTGTAAACAAAGCAGCAATCCGTGGGCTATTAAGGACACTTTGCGATGCCTATCCATTTTCTATACCATGCCAATGTAACTATCATATCTTAGCGTTCGCATACAGCACCTAGAGTTGTGACCTTGAACGCTCCTTCATAAGTAGGTAACTCCTACACGATAAAAAAGACGTTCAAGAGAAGACGGTCTAAGTTTTACTGCAATTAGTATGCAGCAGAGCTTTCAAAAAGTACCCAATTAATATACACGTCAATTCGAACGCGTTTTGTAGGCAAAGTAGCAATCCGCGGGCTATATAAGGCACTTCGCGATGTCTATCCATGTTCTATACCATGCCAATGTAACTACCATATCTTAGCGTTCGCATAGAGCACATAGAGTTGTGACCTTGAAGGCTCCTTCATAAGTAGATAACTCCTACACGAAAGAAAAGACGTTCAAGAGAAATCGGTCTAAGTTTTACTGCAATTAGTATGCAGCAGAGCTTTCAGAAAATGCCCAAATAATATACACGTTAATTCGAACCCGTCTTGTACGCAAAGTAGCAATCCGCGGGCAATATAAGGCACTTAGCGATGTCTATCTATGTTCTATACCATGCCAATGTAACTATCATATCTTAGCGTTCGCATACAGCACCTAGAGTTGTGACCTTGAACGCTCCTTCATAAGTAGATAACTCCTACACGATAGAAAAGACGTTCAAGAGAAAACGGTCTAAGATTTACTGCAATTAGTATGCAGCAGAGCTTTCAGAAAATGCCCAAATAATATACACGTTAATTCGAATCCGTTTTGTACGCAAAGTAGCAATCCGCGGGCAATATAAGGCACTTAGCGATGTCTATCTATGTTCTATACCATGCCAATGTAACTATCATATCTTAGCGTTCGCATAGAGCTCCTAGAGTTGTGACCTTGAACGCTCCTTCATAAGTAGATAACTACTACACAATAGAAAAGACGTACAAGTGAACATGGATTTAGTTTTACGGCAATTAGCATGCAGCAGAGCTGCCAAACAATGCCCAGATTATATACGCGTTAATTCTAATGCGTTTTGTAAACAAAGCAGCAATCCGTGGGCTATTAAGGACACTTTGCGATGCCTATCCATTTTCTATACCATGCCATTGTAACTACCATATCTTAGCGTTCGCATACAGTACCTAGAGTTGTGACCTTGAACGCTCCTTCATAAGTAGAAAACTCCTACACGATAGAAAAGACGTTCAAGAGAAAACGGTCTAAGTTTTACTACAATTAGTATGCAGCAGAGCTTTCAAAAAATACCCAATTAATATACACGTCAATTCGAACGCGTTTTGTACGCAAAGTATTAATCCTCGGGTTATATAAGGCACTTCGCGATGTCTATCCATGTTCTATACCATGCAAATGTAACTATCATATCTTAGCGTTCGCATAGAGCACCTAGAGTTGTGACCTTGAACGCTCCTTCATAAGTAGATAACTACTACACAATAGAAAAGACGTACAAGTGAACATGGATTTAGTTTTACGGCAATTAGCATGCAGCAGAGCTGCCAAACAATGCCCAGATTATATACGCGTTAATTCTAATGCGTTTTGTAAACAAAGCAGCAATCCGTGGGCTATTAAGGACACTTTGCGATGCCTATCCATTTTCTATACCATGCCATTGTAACTACCATATCTTAGCGTTTGCATACAGCACCTAGAGTTGTGACCTTGAACGCTCCTTCATATGTAGATAACTCCTACACGATAGAAAAGACGTTCAAGAGAAAACGGTCTATGTTTTACTGCAATTAGTATGCAGCAGAGCTTTCGAAAAGTACCCAATTAATATACACGTCAATTCGAACGCGTTTTGTAGGCAAAGTAGCAATCGGGCTATATTAGGCACTTCGCGATGTCTATCCATGTTCTATACCATGCCAATGTAACTACCATATCTTAGCGTTCGCATAGAGCACATAGAGTTGTGACCTTGAACGCTCCTTCATAAGTAGATATCTCCTACACGATATAAAAGACGTACAATAGAAAACGGACTAAGTTTAACTGCAATTAGCATGCAGCAGAGCTGCCAAATAATGCCCAAATAATATACGCGTTAATTCGAATGCGTTTTGTAAACAAAGCAGCAATCCGTGGTCTATTAAGGACACTTCGCGATGCCTATCCATTTTCTATACCATGCCATTGAAACTACCATATCTCAGCGTTCGCATACAGTACCTAGAGTTGTGACCTTGAACGCTCCTTCATAAGTAGATAACTCCTACACGATAGAAAAGACTTTCAAGAGAAAACGGTCTAAGTTTTACTGCAATTAGTATGCAGCAGAGCTTTCAGAAAATGCCCAAATAATATACACGTTAATTCGAACCCGTCTTGTACGCAAAGTAGCAATCCGCGGGCAATATAAGGCACTTAGCGATGTCTATCTATATTCTATACCATGCCAATGTAACTATCATATCTTAGCGTTCACATACAGTACCTAGAGTTGTGACCTTGAACGCTCCTTCATAAGTAGATAACTCCTACACGATAGAAAAGACGTTCAAGAGAAAACGGTCTATGTTTTACTGCAATTAGTATCCAGCAGAGCTTTCAAAAAGTACCCAATTAATATACACGTCAATTCGAACGCGTTTTGTACGCAAAGTATTAATCCGCGGGCTATATAAGGCACTTCGCGATGTCTATCCATGTTCTATACCATGCAAATGTAACTATCATATCTTAGCGATCGCATAGAGCACCTAGAGTTGTGACCTTGACCGCTCCTTCATAAGTAGATAACTACTACACAATAGAAAAGACGTACAAGTGAAAATGGATTTAGTTTTACTGCAATTATCATGCAGCAGAGCTGCCAAATAATGCCCAGATAATATACGCGTCAATTCTAATTCATTTTGTAAACAAAGCAGCAATCCGTGGGCTATTAAGGACACTTCGCGATGTCTATCCATGTTATATACCATGCCCATGTAACTATCATATCTTAGCGTTCGCATAGAGCACCTAGCGTTGTGACCTTGAACGCTCCTTCATAAGTAGATAACTACTACACAATAGAAAAGACGTACAAGTGAACATGGATTTAGTTTTACGGCAATTAGCATGCAGCAGAGCTGCCAAATAATGCCCAGATAATATACGCGTTAATTCTAATGCGTTTTGTAAACAAAGCAGCAATCCGTGGGCTATTAAGGACACTTTGCGATGCCTATCCATTTTCTATACCATGCCATTGTAACTACCATATCTTAGCGTTTGCATACAGCACCTAGAGTTGTGACCTTGAACGCTCCTTCATATGTAGATAACTCCTACACGATAGAAAAGACGTTCAAGAGAAAACGGTCTATGGTTCACTGCAATTAGTATGCAGCAGAGCTTTCGAAAAGTACCCAATTAATATACATGTCAATTCGAACGCGTTTTGTACGCAAAGTATCAATCCGCGGGCTATATAAGGCACTTCGCGATGTCTATCCATGTTCTATACCATGCCAATGTAACTATCATTTCTTGGCGTTCGCATAGAGCACCTAGAGTTGTGACCTTGACCGCTCCTTCATAAGTATATAACTACTACACAATAGAAAAGACGTACAAGTGAAAATGGATTTAGTTTTACTGCAATTACCATGCAGCAGAGCTGCTAAATAATGCCCAGATAATATACGCGTTAATTCTAATGAGTTTTGTAAACAAAGCAGCAATCCGTGGGCTATTAAGGACACTTTGCGATGCCTATCCATTTTCTATACCATGCCAATGTAACTATCATATCTTAGCGTTCGCATACAGTACCTAGAGTTGTGACCTTGAACACTTCTTCATAAGTTGATAACTCCTACACGATAGAAAAGACGTTCAAGAGAAAACGGTCTAAGATTTACTGCAATTAGTATGCAGCAGAGCTTTCAGAAAATGCCCAAATAATATACACGTTAATTCGAATCCGTTTTGTACGCAAAGTAGCAATCCGCGGGCAATATAAGGCACTTAGCGATGTCTATCTATGTTCTATACCATGCCAATGTAACTATCATATCTTAGCGTTCGCATAGAGCTCCTAGAGTTGTGACCTTGAACGCTCCTTCATAAGTAGATATCTCCAACACGATATAAAAGACGTACAATAGAAAACGGACTAAGTTTAACTGCAAATAGCATGCAGCAGAGCTGTCAAATAATGCCCAGATAATATACGCGTTAATTCGAATGCGTTTTGTAAACAAAGCAGCAATCCGTGGGCTATTAAGGACACTTCGCGATGCCTATCCATTTTCTATACCATGCCATTGTAACTACCATATCTTAGCGTTCGCATACAGTACCTAGAGTTGTGACCTTGAACGCTCCTTCATAAGTAGATAACTCCTACACGATAGAAAAGATGTTCAAGAGAAAACGGTCTAAGTTTTACTGCAATTAGTATGCAGCAGAGCTTTCAAAAAGTACCCAATTAATATACACGTCAATTCGAACGCGTTTTGTACGCAAAGTATTAATCCGCGGGTTATATAAGGCACTTCGCGATGTCTATCCATGTTCTATACCATGCAAATGTAACTATCATATCTTAGCGTTCGCATAGAGCACCTAGAGTTGTGACCTTGACCGCTCCTTCATAAGTAGATAACTACTACACAATAGAAAAGACGTACAAGTGAAAATGGATTTAGTTTTACTGCAATTACCATGCAGCAGAGCTGCCAAATAATGCCCAGATAATATACGCGTCAATTCTAATTCATTTTGTAAACAAAGCAGCAATCCGTGTGCTATTAAGGACACTTCGCGATGTCTATCCATGTTATATACCATGCCAATGTAACTATCATATCTTAGCGTTCGCATAGAGCACCTAGTGTTGTGACCTTGAACGCTCCTTCATAAGTAGATAACTACTACACAATAGAAAAGACGTACAAGTGAACATGGATTTAGTTTTACGGCAATTAGCATGCAGCAGAGCTGCCAAACAATGCCCAGATTATATACGCGTTAATTCTAATGCGTTTTGTAAACAAAGCAGCAATCCGTGGGCTATTAAGGACACTTTGCGATGCCTATCCATTTTCTATACCATGCCATTGTAACTACCATATCTTAGCGTTTGCAAACAGCACCTAGAGTTGTGACCTTGAACGCTCCTTCATATGTAGATAACTCCTACACGATAGAAAAGACGTTCAAGAGAAAACGGTCTATGTTTTACTGCAATTAGTATGCAGCAGAGCTTTCGAAAAGTACCCAATTAATATACACGTCAATTCGAACGCGTTTTGTAGGCAAAGTAGCAATCGGGCTATATTAGGCACTTCGCGATGTCTATCCATGTTCTATACCATGCCAATGTAACTACCATATCTTAGCGTTCGCATAGAGCACATAGAGTTGTGACCTTGAACGCTCCTTCATAAGTAGATATCTCCTACACGATATAAAAGACGTACAATAGAAAACGGACTAAGTTTAACTGCAATTAGCATGCAGCAGAGCTGCCAAATAATGCCCAAATAATATACGCGTTAATTCGAATGCGTTTTGTAAACAAAGCAGCAATCCGTGGTCTATTAAGGACACTTCGCGATGCCTATCCATTTTCTATACCATGCCATTGTAACTACCATATCTCAGCTTTCGCATACAGTACCTAGAGTTGTGACCTTGAACGCTCCTTCATAAGTAGATAACTCCTACACGATAGAAAAGACTTTCAAGAGAAAACGGTCTAAGTTTTACTGCAATTAGTATGCAGCAGAGCTTTCAGAAAATGCCCAAATAATATACACGTTAATTCGAACCCGTCTTGTACGCAAAGTAACAATCCGCGGGCAATATAAGGCACTTAGCGATGTCTATCTATGTTCTATACCATGCCAATGTAACTATCATATCTTAGCGTTCGCATACAGCACCTAGAGTTGTGACCTTGAACGCTCCTTCATAAGTAGATAACTCCTACACGATAGAAAAGACGTTCAAGAGAAAACGGTCTATGTTTTACTGCAATTAGTATCCAGCAGAGCTTTCAAAAAGTACCCAATTAATATACACGTCAATTCGAACGCGTTTTGTACGCAAAGTATTAATCCGCGGACTATATAAGGCACTTCGCGATGTCTATCCATGTTCTATACCATGCCAATGTAACTATCAAATCTTAGCGTTCGCATAGAGCACCTAGAGTTGTGACCTTGACCGCTCCTTCATAAGTAGATAACTACTACACAATAGAAAAAACGTACAAGTGAAAATGGATTTAGTTTTACTGCAATTACCATGCAGCAGAGCTGCCAAATAATGCCCAGATAATATACGCGTTAATTCTAAGGCGATTTGTAAACAAAGCAGCAATCCGTGGGCTATTAAGGACACTTTGCGATGCCTATCCATTTTCTATACCATGCCAATGTAACTATCATATCTTAGCGTTCGCATACAGCACCTAGAGTTGTGACCTTGAACGCTCCTTCATAAGTAGATAACTCCTACACGATAGAAATGACGTTCAAGAGAAAACGGTCCAAGTTTTACTGCAATTAGTATGCAGCAGAGCTTTCAGAAAATGCCCAAATAATATACACGTTAATTCGAATCCGTTTTGTACGCAAAGTAGCAATCCGCGGGCAATATAAGGCACTTAGCGATGTCTATCTATGTTCTATACCATGCCAATGCAACTATCATATCTTAGCGTTCGCATAGAGCTCCTAGAGTTGTGACCTTGAACGCTCCTTCATAAGTAGATATCTCCTACACGATATAAAAGACGTACAATAGAAAACGGACTAAGTTTAACTGCAAATAGCAAGCAGCCGAGCTGTCAAATAATGCCCAGATAATATACGCGTCAATTCTAATTCATTTTGTAAACAAAGCAGCAATCCGTGGGCTATTAAGGACACTTCGCGATGTCTATCCATGTTATATACCATGCCAATGTAACTATCATATCTTAGCGTTCGCATTGAGCACCTAGAGTTGTAACCTTGAACGCTCCTTCATAAGTAGATAACTACTACACAATAGAAAAGACGTACAAGTGAACATGGATTTAGTTTTACGGCAATTAGCATGCAGCAGAGCTGCCAAATAATGTCCAGATTATATACGCGTTAATTCTAATGCGTTTTGTAAACAAAGCAGCAATCCGTGGGCTATTAAGGACACTTTGCGATGCCTATCCATTTTCTATACAATGCCATTGTAACTACCATATCTTAGCGTTTGCATACAGCACCTAGAGTTGTGACCTTGAACGCTCCTTCATATGTAGATAACTCCTACACGATAGAAAAGACGTTCAAGAGAAAACCGTCTATGTTTTACTGCAATTAGTATGCAGCAGAGCTTTCGAAAAGTACCCAATTAATATACACGTCAATTCGAACGCGTTTTGTACGCAAAGTATCAATCCGTGGGCTATATAAGGCACTTCGCGATGTCTATCCATGTTCTATACCATGCCAATGTAACTACCATATCTTAGCGTTCGCAGAGAGCACATAGAGTTGTGACCTTGAACGCTCCTTCATAAGTAGATAACTACTACACAATAGAAAAGACGTACAAGTGGAAATGGATTTAGTTTTACTGCAATTACCATGCAGCAGAGCTGCCAAATAATGCCCAGATAATATACGCGTTAATTCTAATGCGTTTTGTAAACAAAGCAGCAATCAGTGGGCTATTAAGGACACTTTGCGATGCCTATCCATTTTCTATACCATGCCAATGTAACTATCATATCTTAGCGTTCGCATAGAGGTCCTAGAGTTGTGACCTTGAACGCTCCTTCATAAGTAGATATCTCCTACACGATATAAAAGACGTACAATAGAAAACGGACTAAGTTTAACTGCAATTAGAATGCAGCAGAGCTGCCAAATAATGCCCAAATAATATACGCGTTAATTCGAATGCGTTTTGTAAACAAAGCAGCAATCCGTGGTCTATTAAGGACACTTCGCGATGCCTATCCATTTTCTATACCATGCCATTGTAACTACCATATCTTAGCGTTCGCATACAGTACCTAGAGTTGTGACCTTGAACGCTCCTTCATAAGTAGATAACTCCTACACGATAGAAAAGACGTTCAAGAGAAAACGGTCTAAGTTTTACTGCAATTAATATGCAGCAGAGCTTTCAGAAAATGCCCAAATAATATACACGTTAATTCGAACCCGTCTTGTACGCAAAGTAGCAATCCGCGGGCAATATAAGGCACTTAGCGATGCCTATCCATTTTCTATTCCATGCCAATGTAACTATCATATCTTAGCGTTCGCATACAGCACCTAGAGTTGTGACCTTGAACGCTCCTTCATAAGTAGGTAACTTCTACACGATAGAAAAGACGTTGAAGAGAAAACGGTTTAAGTTTTACTGCAATTAGTATGCAGCAGAGCTTTCAAAAAGTACCCAATTAATATACACGTCAATTCGAACGCGTTTTGTACGCAAAGTAGCAGTCCGCGGGCTATATAAGGGACTTCGCGATGTCTATCCATGTTCTATACCATGCCAATGTAACTACCATATCTTAGCGTTCGCATAGAGCACATAGAGTTGTGACCTTGAACGCTCCTTCATAAGTAGATAACTCCTACAAGATAGAAAAGACGTTCAAGAGAAAACGTTCTAAATTTTACTGCAATTAGTATGCAGCAGAGCTTTCAGAAAATGCCCAAATAATATACACGTTAATTCGAACCCGTTTTGTACGCAAAGTAGCAATCCGCGGGCAATATAAGGCACTTAGCGATGTCTATCTATGTTCTATACAATGCCAATGTAACTATCATATCTTAGCGTTCGCATAGAGCTCCTAGAGTTGTGACCTTGAACGCTCCTTCATAAGTAGATATCTCCAACTCGATATAAAAGACGAACAATAGAAAACGGACTTAGTTTAACAGCAAATAGCATGCAGCAGAGCTGCCAAATAATGCCCAGATAATATACGCGTTAATTCGAATGCGTTTTGTAAACAAAGCAGCAATCCGTGGGCTATTAAGGACACTTCGCGATGCCTATCCATTTTCTATACCATGCCATTGTAACTACCATATCTTAGCGTTCGCATACAGTACCTAGAGTTGTGACCTTGAACGCTCCTTCATAAGTAGATAACTCCTACACGATAGAAAAGACGTTCAAGAGAAAACGGTCTAAGTTTTACTGCAATTAGTATGCAGCAGAGCTTTCAGAAAATGCCCAAATAATATACATATCTTAGCGTTATCATATCATCATCATATATCATATCTTAGCGTTCGCATAGAGCACCTAGAGTTGTGACCTTGACCGCTCCTTCATAAGTAGATAACTACTACACAATAGAAAAGACGTACAAGTGAAAATGGATTTAGTTTTACTGCAATTACCATGCAGCAGAGCTGCCAAATAATGCCCAGATAATATACGCGTCAATTCTAATTCATTTTGTAAACAAAGCAGCAATCCGTGGGCTATTAAGGACACTTCGCGATGTCTATCCATGTTATATACCATGCCAATGTAACTATCATATCTTAGCGTTCGCATAGAGCACCTAGAGTTGTGACCTTGAACGTTCCTTGAATAAGTAGGTAACTCCTACACGATAGAAAAGACGTTCAAGAGAAAACGGTCTAAGATTTACTGCAATTAGTATGCAGCAGAGCTTTCAGAAAATGCCCAAATAATATACACGTTAATTCGAATCCGTTTTGTACGCAAAGTAGCAATCCGCGGGCAATATACGGCACTTAGCGATGTCTATCTATGTTCTATACCATGCCAATGTAACTATCATATCTTAGCGTTCGCATGGAGCTCCTAGAGTTGTGACCTTGAACGCTCCTCATAAGTAGATATCTCCTACACGATATAGAAGACGTACAATAGAAAACGGACTAAGTTTAACTGCAATTAGCATGCAGCAGAGCTGCCAAATAATGCCCAAATAATATACGCGTTAATTCGAATGCGTTTTGTAAACAAAGCAGCAATCCGTGGTCTATTAAGGACACTTCGCGATGCCTATCCATTTTCTATACCATGCCAATGTAACTATCATATCTTAGCGTTCGCATAGAGCACCTAGAGTTGTGACCTTGACCGCTCCTTCATAATTAGATAACTACTACACAATAGAAAAGACGTACAATTGAAAATGGATTTAGTTTTACTGCAATTACCATTCAGCAGAGCTGCCAAATAATGCCCAGATAATATACGCGTTAATTCTAAGGCGTTTTGTAAACAAAGAAGCAATCCGTGGGCTATTAAGGACACTTTGCGATGCCTATCCATTTTCTATACCATGCCAATGTAACTATCATATCTTAGCGTTCGCATACAGCACCTAGAGTTGTGACCTTGAACGCTCCTTCATAAGTAAATAACTCCTACACGATAGAAAACACGTTGAAGAGAAAACGGTTTAAGTTTTACTGCAATTAGTATGCAGCAGAGCTTTCAAAAAGTACCCAATTAATATACACGTCAATTCGAACGCGTTTTGTACGCAAAGTAGCAGTCCGCGGGCTATATAAGGCACTTCGCGATGTCTATCCATGTTCTATACCATGCCAATGTAACTACCATATCTTAGCGTTCGCATAGAGCTCCTAGAGTTGTGACCTTGAACGCTCCTTCATAAGTAGATATCTCCAACACGATATAAAAGACGTACAATAGAAAACGGACTAAGTTTAACTGCAAATAGCATGCAGCAGAGCTGCCAAATAATGCCCAGATAATATACGCGTTAATTCGAATGCGTTTTGTAAACAAAGCAGCAATCCGTGGGCTATTAAGGACACTTCGCGATGTCTATCCATGTTATATACCATGCCAATGTAACTATCATATCTTAGCGTTCGCATAGAGCACCTAGAGTTGTGACCTTGAACGCTCCTTCATAAGTAGATAACTACTACACAATAGAAAAGACGTACAAGTGAACATGGATTTGGTTTTACGGCAATTAGCATGCAGCAGAGCTGCCAAATAATGCCCAGATAATATACGCGTTAATTCTAATGCGTTTTGTAAACAAAGCAGCAATCCGTGGGCTATTAAGGACACTTTGCGATGCCTATCCATTTTCTATACCATGCCATTGTAACTACCATATCTTAGCGTTTGCATACAGCACCTAGAGTTGTGACCTTGAACGCTCCTTCATATGTAGATAACTCCCACACGATAGAAAAGACGTTCCAGAGAAAACGGTCTAAGTTTTACTGCAATTAGTATGCAAGAGCTTTCAGAAAATTCCCAAATAATATACACGTTAATTCGAACCCGTCTTGTACGCAAAGTAGCAATCCGCGGGCAATATAAGGCACTTAGCGATGTCTATCTATGTTCTATACCATGCCAATGTAACTATCATATCTTAGCGTTCGCATACAGCACCTAGAGTTGTGACCTTGAACGCTCCTTCATAAGTATATAACTCCTACACGATAGAAAAGACGTTCAAGAGAAAACGGTCTATGTTTTACTGCAATTAGTATCCAGCAGAGCTTTCAAAAAGTACCCAATTAATATACACGTCAATTCGAACGCGTTTTGTACGCAAAGTATTAATCCGCGGACTATATAAGGCACTTCGCGATGTCTATCTATGTTATATACCATGCCAATGTAACTATCATATCTTAGCGTTCGCATAGAGCACCAAGAGTTGTGACCTTGAACGCTCCTTCATAAGTAGATAACTACTACACAATAGAAAAGACGTACAAGTGAACATGGATTTAGTTTAACGGCAATTAGCATGCAGCAGAGCTGCCAAATAATGCCCAGATAATATACGCGTTAATTCTAATGCGTTTTGTAAACAAAGCAGCAATCCGTGGGCTATTAAGGACACTTTGCGATGCCTATCCATTTTCTATACCATGCCATTGTAACTACCATATCTTAGCGTTTGCATACAGCACCTAGAGTTGTGACCTTGAACTCTCCTTCATATGTAGATAACTCCTACACGATAGAAAAGACGTTCAAGAAAAAACGGTCTATGTTTTACTGCAATTAGTATGCAGCAGAGCTTTCGAAAAGTACCCAATTAATATACACGTCAATTCGAACGCGTTTTGTACGCAAAGTATCAATCCGCGGGCTATAAAAGGCACTTCGCGATGTCTATCCATGTTCTATACCATGCCAATGTAACTATCATATCTTGGCGTTCGCATAGAGCACCTAGAGTTGTGACCTTGACCGCTCCTTTATAAGTAGATAACTACTACACAATAGAAAAGACGTACAAGTGAAAATGGATTTAGTTTTACTGCAATTACCATGCAGCAGAGCTGCCAAATAATGCCCAGATAATATACGCGTTAATTCTAATGCGTTTTGTAAACAAAGCAGCAATCCGTGGGCTATTAAGGACACTTTACGATGCCTATCCATTTTCTATACCATGCCAATGTAACTATCATATCTTAGCGTTCGCATACAGCACCTAGAGTTGTGACCTTGAACGCTCCTTCATAAGTAGGTAACTCCTACACGATAGAAAAGACGTTCAAGGGAAGACGGTCTAAGTTTTACTGCAATTAGTATGCAGCAGAGCTTTCAAAATGTACCCAATTAATATACACGTCAATTCGAACGCGTTTTGTAGGCAAAGTAGCAATCCGCGGGCTATATAAGGCACTTAGCGATGTCTATCTATGTTCTATACCATGCCAATGTAACTATCATATCTTAGCGTTCCCATACAGCACCTAGAGTTGTGACCTTGAACGCTCCTTCATAAGTAGATAACTCCTACACGATAGAAAAGACGTTCAAGAGAAAACGGTCTAAGATTTACTGCAATTAGTATGCAGCAGAGCTTTCAGAAAATGCCCAAATAATATACACGTTAATTCGAACCCGTCTTGTACGCAAAGTAGCAATCCGCGGGCAATATAAGACACTTAGCGATGTCTATCTATATTCTATACCATGCCAATGTAACTATCATATCTTGGCGTTCGCATACAGCACCTAGAGTTGTGACCTTGAATGCTCTCTCATAAGTAGATAACTCCTACACGATAGAAAAGACGTTCAAGAGAAAACGGTCTATGGTTTACTGCAATTAGTATCCAGCAGAGCTTTCAAAAAGTACCCAATTAATATACACGTCAATTCGAACGCGTTTTGTACGCAAAGTATTAATCCGCGGACTATATAAGGCACTTCGCGATGTCTATCCATGTTCTATACCATGCCAATGTAACTATCATATCTTAGCGTTCGCATAGAGCACCTAGAGTTGTGACCTTGACCGCTCCTTCATAAGTAGATAACTACTACACAATAGAAAAGACGTACAAGTGAAAATGGATTTAGTTTTACTGCAATTACCATGCAGCAGAGCTGCCAAATAATGCCCAGATAATATACGCGTTAATTCTAAGGCGTTTTGTAAACAAAGCAGCAATCCGTGGGCTATTAAGGACACTTCGCGATGTATATCCATGTTATATACCATGCCAATGTAACTATCATATCTTAGCGTTCGCATAGATAACCAAGAGTTGTGACCTTGAACGCTCCTTCATAAGTAGATAACTACTACACAATAGAAAAGACGTACAAGTGAACATGGATTTAGTTTAAAGGCAATTAGCATGCAGCAGAGTTGCCAAATAATGCCCTGATAATATACGCGTTAATTCTAATGCGTTTTGTAAACAAAGCAGCAATCCGTGGGCTATTAAGGATACTTTGCGATGCCTATCCATTTTCTATACCATGCCATTGTAACTACCATATCTTAGCGTTCGCATACAGTACCTAGAGTTGTGACCTTGAACGCTCCTTCATAAGTAGATAACTCCTACACGATAGAAAAGACGTTCAAGAGAAATCGGTCTAAGTTTTACTGCAATTAGTATGCAGCAGAGCTTTCAGAAAATGCCCAGAAAATACACGTTAATTCGAAACCGTTTTGTACGCAAAGTAGCAATCCGCGGGCAAAATAAGGCACTTAGCGATGTCTATCTATGTTCTATACCATGCCAATGTAACTATCATATCTTAGCGTTTGCATACAGCACCTAGACTTGTGACCTTGAACGCTCCTTCATATGTAGATAACTCCTACACGATAGAAAAGACGTTGAAGAGAAAACGGTCTAAGTTTTACTGCAATTAGTATGCAGCAGAGCTTTCAGAAAATGCCCAAATAATATACACGTTAATTCGAACCCGTCTTGTACGCAAAGTAGCAATCCGCGGGCAATATAAGGCACTTAGCGCTGTCTATCCATGTTCTATACCATGCCAATGTAACTATCATATCTTAGCGTTCACATACAGCACCTAGAGTTGTGACCTTGAACGCTCCTTCATAAGTAGATAACTCCTACACGATAGAAAAGACGTTCAAGAGAAAACGGTCTATGTTTTACTGCAATTAGTATCCAGCAGAGCTTTCAAAAAGTACCCAATTAATATACACGTCAATTCGAATGCGTTTTGTACGCAAAGTATTAATCCGCGGACTATATAAGGCACTTCGCGATGTCTATCCATGTTCTATACCATGCCAATGTAACTATCATATCTTAGCGTTCGCATAGAGCACCTACAGTTGTGACCTTGACCGCTCCTTCATAAGTAGATAACTACTACACAATAGAAAAGACGTACAAGTGAAAATGGATTTAGTTTTACTGCAATTACCATGCAGCAGAGCTGCCAAATAATGCCCAGATAATATACGCGTTAATTTTAATCCGTTTTGTAAACAATGCACCAATCCGTGGGCTATTAAGGACACTTCGCGATGCCTATCCATTTTCTATACCATGCCATTGTAACTACCATATCTTAGCGTTCGCATACATTACCTAGAGTTGTGACCTTGAACGCTCCTTCATAAGTAGATAACTCCTACACGATAGAAAAGACGTTCAAGAGAAAACGGTCTAAGTTTTACTGCAATTAGTATGCAGCAGAGCTTTCAGAAAATGCCCAAATAATATACACGTTAATTCGAACCCGTTTTGTACGCAAAGTAGCAATCCGCGGGCAATATAAGGCACTTGGCGATGTCTATCTATGTTCTATACCATGCCAATGTAACTATCATATCTTAGCGTTTGCATACAGCACCTAGAGTTGTGACCTTGAACGCTCCTCATAAGTAGATATCTCCTACACGATATAGAAGACGTACAATAGAAAACGGACTAAGTTTAACTGCAATTAGCATGCAGCAGAGCTGCCAAATAATGCCCAAATAATATACGCGTTAATTCGAATGCGTTTTGTAAACCAAGCAGCAATCCGTGGTCTATTAAGGACACTTCGCGATGCCTATCCATTTTCTATACCATGCCATTGTAACTACCATATCTTAGCGTTCGCATACACTACCTAGAGTTGTGACCTTGAACGCTCCTTCATAAGTAGATAACTCCTACACGATAGAAAAGACGTTCAAGAGAAAACGGTCTAAGTTTTACTGCAAATAGTATGCAGCAGAGCTTTCAGAAAATGCCCAAATAATATACACGTTAATTCGAACCCGTCTTGTACGCAAAGTAGCATTCCGCGGGCAATATAAGGCACTTAGCGATGTCTATCTATGTTCTATACCATGCCAATGTAACTATCATATCTTAGCGTTCGCATACAGCACCTAGAGTTGTGACTTTGAACGCTCCTTCATAAGTAGATAACTCCTACACGATAGAAAAGACGTTCAAGAGAAAACGGTCTATGTTTTACTGCAATTAGTATCCAGCAGAGCTTTCAAAAAGTACCCAATTAATATACACGTCAATTCGAACGCGTTTTGTACGCAAAGTAGCAGTCCGCGGGCTATATAAGGCACTACGCGATGTCTATCCATGTTCTATACCATGCCAATGTAACTACCATATCTTAGCGTTCGCATAGAGCACATAGAGTTGTGACCTTGAACGCTCCTTCATAAGTAGATAACTCCTACAAGATAGAAAATACGTTCAAGAGAAAACGGTCTAAATTTTACTGCAATTAGTATGCAGCAGAGCTGTCAGAAAATGCCCAAATAATATACACGTTAATTCGAACCCGTTTTGTACGCAAAGTAACAATCCGCGGGCAACATAAGGCACTTAGCGATGTCTATCTATGTTCTATACAATGCCAATGTAACTATCATATCTTAGCGTTCGCATAGAGCTCCTAGAGTTGTGACCTTCAACGCTCCTTCATAAGTAGATATCTCCTACACGATATAAAAGACGTACAATAGAAAACGGACTAAGTTTAACTGCAAATAGTATGCAGCAGAGCTGCCAAATAATGCCCAGATAATATACGCGTTAATTCGAATGCGTTTTGTAAACAAAGCAGCTATCCGTGGGCTATTAAGGACACTTCGCGATGCCTATCCATTTTCTATACCATGCCATTGTAACTACCATATCTTAGCGTTCGCATACAGTACCTAGAGTTGTGACCTTGAACGCTCCTTCATAAGTAGATAACTCCTACACGATAGAAAAGACGTTCAAGAGAAAACGGTCAAAGTTTTACTGCAATTAGTATTCAGCAGAGCTTTCAGAAATTGCCCAAATAATATAAACGTTAATTCGAACCCGTTTTGTACGCAAAGTAGCAATCCGCGGGCAATATAAGGCATTTAGCGATGTCTTTCTATTTTCTATACCATGCCAATGTAACTATCATATCTTAGCGTTTGCATACAGCACCTAGACTTGTGACCTTGAACGCTCCTTCATATGTAGATAACTCCTACACGATAGAAAAGACGTTGAAGAGAAAACGGTCTAAGTTTTACTGCAATTAGTACGCAGCAGAGCTTTCAAAAAGTACCCAATTAATATACACGTCAATTCGAACGCGTTTTGTACGCAAAGTATTAATCCGCGGGCTATATAAGGCACTTCGCGATGTCTATCCATGTTCTATACCATGCAAATGTAACTATCATATCTTAGCGTTCGTATAGAGCACCTAGAGTTGTGACCTTGACCGCTCCTTCATAAGTAGATAACTACTACACAATAGAAAAGACGTACAAGTGAAAATGGATTTAGTTTTACTGCAATTACCATGCAGCAGAGCTGCCAAATAATGCCCAGATAATATACGCGTCAATTCTAATTCATTTTGTAAACAAAGCAGCAATCCGTGGGCTATTAAGGACACTTCGCGATGTCTATCCATGTTCTATACCATGCCAATGTAACTACCATATCTTAGCGTTCGCATAGAGCACATAGAGTTGTGACCTTGAACGCTCCTTCATAAGTAGATAACTCCTACACGATAGAAAAGACGTTCAAGAGAAAACGGTCTAAGTTTTACTGCAATTAGTATGCAGCAGAGCTTTCAGAAAATGCCCAAATAATATACACGTTAATTCGAACCCGTCTTGTACGCAAAGTAGCAATCCGCGGGCAATATAAGGCACTTAGCGATGTCTATCTATGTTCTATACCATGCCAATGTAACTATCATATCTTAGAGGTCGCATACAGCACCTAGAGTTGTGACCTTGAACGCTCCTTCATAAGTAGATAACTCCTACACGATAGAAGAGACGTTCAAGAGAAAACGGTCTAAGATTTTCTGCAATTAGTATGCAGCAGAGCTTTCAGAAAATGCCCAAATAATATACACGTTAATTCAAATCCGTTTTGTACGCAAAGTAGCAATCCGCGGGCAATATAAGGCACTTAGCGATGTCTATCTATGTTCTATACCATGCCAATGTAACTATCATATCTTAGCGTTCGCATAGAGCTCCTAGAGTTGTGACCTTGAACGCTCCTTCATAAGTAGATATCTCCTACACGATATAAAAGACGTACAATAGAAAACGGACTAAGTTTAACTGCAATTAGCATGCAGCAGAGCTGCCAAATAATGCCCAAATAATATACGCGTTAAGTCGAATGCGTTTTGTAAACAAAGCAGCAATCCGTGGTCTATTAAGGACACTTCGCGATGCCTATCCATTTTCTATACCATGCCATTGTAACTACCATATCTTAGCGTTCGCATACAGTACCTAGAGTTGTGACCTTGACCGCTCCTTCATAAGTAGATAACTACTACACAATAGAAAAGACGTACAAGTGAAAATGGATTTAGTTTTACTGCAATTACCATGCAGCAGAGCTGCCAAATAATGCCCAGATAATATACGCGTCAATTCTAATTCATTTTGTAAACAAAGCAGCAATCCGTGGGCTATTAAGGACACTTCGCGATGTCTATCCATGTTATATACCATGCCAATGTAACTATCATATCTTAGCGTTCGCATAGAGCACCTAGAGTTGTGACCTTGAACGCTCCTTCATAAGTAGATAACTACGATAAGTAGACACTTCGCGATGCCTATCCATTTTCTATACCATGCCATTGTAACTACCATATCTTAGCGTTCGCATACAGTACCTAGAGTTGTGACCTTGACCGCTCCTTCATAAGTAGATAACTACTACACAATAGAAAAGACGTACAAGTGAAAATGGATTTAGTTTTACTGCAATTACCATGCAGCAGAGCTGCCAAATAATGCCCAGATAATATACGCGTCAATTCTAATTCATTTTGTAAACAAAGCAGCAATCCGTGGGCTATTAAGGACACTTCGCGATGTCTATCCATGTTATATACCATGCCAATGTAACTATCATATCTTAGCGTTCGCATAGAGCACCTAGAGTTGTGACCTTGAACGCTCCTTCATAAGTAGATAACTACTACACAATAGAAAAGACGTACAAGTGAACATGGATTTAGTTTAACGGCAATTAGCATGCAGCAGAGCTGCCAAATAATGCCCAGATAATATACGCGTTAATTCTAATGCGTTTTGTAAAGAAAGCAGCAATCCGTGGGTTATTAAGGACACTTTGCGATGCCTATCCATTTTCTATACCAAGCCATTGTAACTACCATATCTTAGCGTTTGCATACAGCACCTAGAGTTGTGACCTTGAACGCTCCTTCATATGTAGATAACTCCTACACGATAGAAAAGACGTTCAAGAGAAAACGGTCTATGTTTTACTGCAATTAGTATGCAGCAGAGCTTTCGAAAAGTACCCAATTAATATACACGTCAATTCGAACGCGTTTTGTACGCAAAGTATCAATCCGCGGGCTATAAAAGGCTCTTCGCGATGTCTATCCATGTTCTATACCATGCCAATGTAACTATCATATCTTGGCGTTTGCATAGAGCACCTAGAGTTGTGACCTTGACCGCTCCTTCATAAGTAGATAACTACTACACAATAGAAAAGACGTACAAGTGAAAATGGATTTAGTTTTACTGCAGTTACCATGCAGCAGAGCTGCCAAATAATGCCCAGATAATATACGCGTTAATTCTAATGCGTTTTGTAAACAAAGCAGCAATCCGTGGGCTATTAAGGACACTTTGCGATGCCTATCCATTTTCTATACCATGCCAATGTAACTATCATATCTTAGCGTTCGCATACAGCACCTAGAGTTGTGACCTTGAACGCTCCTTCATAAGTAGGTAACTCCTACACGATAGAAAAGACGTTCAAGAGAAGACGGTCTAAGTTTTACTGCAATTAGTATGCAGCAGAGCTTTCAAAAAGTACCCAATTAATATACACGTCAATTCGAACGCGTTTTGTAGGCAAAGTAGCAATCCGCGGGCTATATAAGGCACTTCGCGATGTCTATCCATGTTCTATACCATGCCAATGTAACTACCATATCTTAGCGTTCGCATAGAGCACATAGAGTTGTGACCTTGCACGCTCCTTCATAAGTAGATAACTCCTACACGATAGAAAAGACGTTGAAGAGAAAACGGTCTAAGTTTTACTGCAATTAGTATGCAGCAGAGCTTTCAAAAAGTACCCAATTAATATACACGTCAATTCGAACGTGTTTTGTACGCAAAGTATTAATCCGCGGGCTATATAAGGCACTTCGCGATGTCTATCCATGTTCTATACCATGCAAATGTAACTATCATATCTTAGCGTTCGCATAGAGCACCTATAGTTGTGACCTTGACCGCTTCTTCATAAGTAGATAACTACTACACAATAGAAAAGACGTACAAGTGAAAATGGATTTAGTTTTACTGCAATTACCATGCAGCAGAGCTGCCAAATAATGCCCAGATAATATACGCGTCAATTCTAATTCATTTTGTAAACAAAGCAGCAATCCGTGGGCTATTAAGGACACTTCGCGATGTCTATCCATGTTATATACCATGCCAATGTAACTATCATATCTTAGCGTTCGCATAGAGCACCTAGAGTTGTGACCTTGAACGCTCCTTCATAAGTAGATAACTACTACACAATAGAAAAGACGTACAAGTGAACATGGATTTAGTTTTACGGCAATTAGCATGCAGCAGAGCTGACAAATAATGCCCAGATACTATACCCGTTAATTCTAATGCGTTTTGTAAACAAAGCAGCAATCCGTGGGCTATTAAGGACACTTTGCGATGCCTATCCATTTTCTATACCATGCCATTGTAACTACCATATCTTAGCGTTTGCATACAACACCTAGAGTTGTGACCTTGAACGCTCCTTCATATGTAGATAACTCCTACACGATAGAAAAGACGTTCAAGAGAAAACGGTCTATGTTTTACTGCAATTAGTATGCAGCAGAGCTTTCGAAAAGTACCCAATTAATATACACGTCAATTCGAACGCGTTTTGTACGCAAAGTATCAATCCGCGGGCTATATAAGGCACTTCGCGATGTCTATCCACGTTCTATACCATGCCAATGTAACTATCATATCTTGGCTTTCGCATAGAGCACCTAGAGTTGTGACCTTGACCGCTCCTTCATAAGTGGATAACTACTACACAATGGAAAAGACGTACATGTGAAAATGGATTTAGTTTTACTGCAATTACCATGCAGCAGAGCTGCCAGATAATGCCCAGATAATATACGCGTTAATTCTAATGCGTTTTGTAAACAAAGCAGCAATCCGTGGCTATTAAGGACACTTTGCGATGCCTATCCATTTTCTATACCATGCCAATGTAACTATCATATCTTAGCGTTCGCATACAGCACCTAGAGTTGTGACCTTGAACGCTCCTTCATAAGTAGGTAACTCCTACACGATAAAAAAGACGTTCAAGAGAAGACGGTCTAAGTTTTACTGCAATTAGTATGCAGCAGAGCTTTCAAAAAGTACCCAATTAATATACACGTCAATTCGAACGCGTTTTGTAGGCAAAGTAGCAAATCCGCGGGCTATATAAGGCACTTCGCGATGTCTATCCATGTTCTATACCATGCCAATGTAACTACCATATCTTAGCGTTCGCATAGAGCACCTAGAGTTGTGACCTTGAACGCTCCTTCATAAGTAGATAACTCCTACACGATAGAAAAGACGTTCAAGAGAAAACGGTCTAAGATTTTCTGCAATTAGTATGCAGCAGAGCTTTCAGAAAATGCCCAAATAATATACACGTTAATTCGAATCCGCTTTGTACGCAAAGTAGCAATCCGCGGGCAATATAAGGCACTTAGCGATGTCTATCTATGTTCTATACCATGCCAATGTAACTATCATATCTTAGCGGTCGCATACAGCACCTAGAGTTGTGACCTTGAACGCTCCTTCATAAGTAGATAACTCCTACACGATAGAAAAGACGTTCAAGAGAAAACGGTCTAAGATTTTCTGCAATTAGTATGCAGCAGAGCTTTCAGAAAATGCCCAAATAATATACACGTTAATTCGAATCCGTTTTGTACGCAAAGTAGCAATCCGCGGGCAATATAAGGCACTTAGCGATGTCTATCTATGTTCTATACCATGCCAATGTAACTATCATATCTTAGCGTTCGCATAGAGCTCCTAGAGTTGTGACCTTGAACGCTCCTTCATAAGTAGATATCTCCTACACGATATAAAAGACGTACAATAGAAAACGGACTAAGTTTAACTGCAATTAGCATGCAGCAGAGCTGCCAAATAATGCCCAAATAATATACGCGTTAAGTCGAATGCGTTTTGTAAACAAAGCAGCAATCCGTGGTCTATTAAGGACACTTCGCGATGCCTATCCATTTTCTATACCATGCCATTGTAACTACCATATCTTAGCGTTCGCATACAGTACCTAGAGTTGTGACCTTGACCGCTCCTTCATAAGTAGATAACTACTACACAATAGAAAAGACGTACAAGTGAAAATGGATTTAGTTTCACTGCAATTACCATGCAGCAGAGCTGCCAAATAATGCCCAGATAATATACGCGTCAATTCTAATTCATTTTGTAAACAAAGCAGCAATCCGTGGGCTATTAAGGACACTTCGCGATGTCTATCCATGTTATATACCATGCCAATGTAACTATCATATCTTAGCGTTCGCATAGAGCACCTAGAGTTGTGACCTTGAACGCTCCTTCATAAGTAGATAACTACTACACAATAGAAAAGACGTACAAGTGAACATGGATTTAGTTTAACGGCAATTAGCATGCAGCAGAGCTGCCAAATAATGCCCAGATAATATACGCGTTAATTCTAATGCGTTTTGTAAACAAAGCAGCAATCTGTGGGCTATTAAGGACACTTTGCGATGCCTATCCATTTTCTATACCAGGCCATTGTATCTACCATATCTTAGCGTTTGCATACAGCACCTAGAGTTGTGACCTTGAACTCTCCTTCATATGTAGATAACTCCTACACGATAGAAAAGACGTTCAAGAAAAAACGGTCTATGTTTTACTGCAATTAGTATGCAGCAGAGCTTTCGAAAAGTACCCAATTAATATACACGTCAATTCGAACGCGTTTTGTACGCAAAGTATCAATCCGCGGGCTATAAAAGGCACTTCGCGATGTCTATCCATGTTCTATACCATGCCAATGTAACTATCATATCTTGGCGTTCGCATAGAGCACCTAGAGTTGTGACCTTGACCGCTCCTTCATAAGTAGATAACTACTACACAATAGAAAAGACGTACAAGTGAAAATGGATTTAGTTTTACTGCAATTACCATGCAGCAGAGCTGCCAAATAATGCCCAGATAATATACGTGTTAATTCTAATGCGTTTTGTAAACAAAGCAGCAATCCGTGGGCTATTAAGGACACTTTGCGTTGCCTATCCATTTTCTATACCATGCCAATGTAACTATCATATCTTAGCGTTCGCATACAGCACCTAGAGTTGTGACCTTGAACGCTCCTTCATAAGTAGGTAACTCCTACACGATAGAAAAGACGTTCAAGGGAAGACGGTCTAAGTTTTACTGCAATTAGTATGCAGCAGAGCTTTCAAAATGTACCCAATTAATATACACGTCAATTCGAACGCGTTTTGTAGGCAAAGTAGCAATCCGCGGGCTATATAGGACACTTTGCGATGAGTATCCATTTTCTATACCATGCCAATGTAACTATCATATCTTAGCGTTCGCATACAGCACCTAGAGTTGTGACCTTGAACGCTCCTTCATAAGTAGGTAACTCCTACACGATAGAAAAGACGTTGAGGAGAAAACGGTTTAAGTTTTACTGCAATTAGTATGTAGCAGAGCTTTCAAAAAGTACCCAATTAATTAATATACACGTCAATTCGAACGCGTTTTGTACGCAAAGTAGCAGTCCGCGGGCTAAATAAGGCACTTCGCGATGTCTATCCATGTTCTATACCATTCCAATGTAACTACCATATCTTAGCGTTCGCATAGAGCACATAGAGTTGTGACCTTGAACGCTCCTTCATAAGTAGTTAACTCCTACAAGATAGAAAAGACGTTCAAGAGAAAACGGTCTAAATTTTACTGCAATTAGTATGCAGCAGAGCTTTCAGAAAATGCCCAAATATTATACACGATAATTCGAACCCGCTTTGTACGCAAAGTAGCAATCCGCGGGCAATATAAGGCACTTAGCGATGTCTATCTATGTTCTATACAATGCCAATGTAACTATCATATCTTAGCGTTCGCATAGAGCTCCTAGAGTTGTGACCTTGAACGCTCCTTCATAAGTAGATATCTCCTACACGATATAAAAGACGTACAATAGAAAGCGGACTAAGTTTAACTGCAAATAGTATGCAGCAGAGCTGCCAAATAATGCCCAGATAATATACGCGTTAATTCGAATGAGTTTTGTAAACAAAGCAGCAATCCGTGGGCTATTAAGGACACTTCGCGATGCCTATCCATTTTCTATACCATGCCATTGTAACTACCATATCTTAGCGTTCGCATACAGTACCTAGAGTTGTGACCTTGAACGCTCCTTCATAAGTAGATAACTCCTACACGATAGAAAAGACGTTCAAGAGAAAACGGTCTAAGTTTTACTGCAATTAGTATGCAGCAGACCTTTCAGAAAATGCCCAAACAATATACACGTTAATTCGAACCCGTTTTGTACGCAAAGTAGCAATCCGCGGGCAATATAAGGCACTTAGCGATGTCTATCTATGTTCTATACCATGCCAATGTAACTATCATATCTTAGCGTTTGCATACAGCACCTAGACTTGTGACCTTGAACGCTCCTTCGTATGTAGATAACTCCTACACGATAGAAAAGACGTTGAAGAGAAAACGGTCTAAGTTTTACTGCAATTAGTATGCAGCAGAGCTTTCAAAAAGTACCCAATTAATATACACGTCAATTCGAACGCGTTTTGTACGCAAAGTATTAATCCGCGGGCTATATAAGGCACTTCGCGATGTCTATCCATGTTCTATACCATGCAAATGTAACTATCATATCTTATCGTTCGCATAGAGCACCTAGAGTTGTGACCTTGACCGCTCCTTCATAAGTAGATAACTACTACACAATAGAAAAGACGTACAAGTGAAAATGGATTTAGTTTTACTGCAATTACCATGCAGCAGAGCTGCCAAA
Organism: Tetropium fuscum; assembly: GCA_964058915.1. Classification (NCBI taxonomy): domain Eukaryota; kingdom Metazoa; phylum Arthropoda; class Insecta; order Coleoptera; family Cerambycidae; genus Tetropium; species Tetropium fuscum. Next base: position 314,905 of record CAXKVY010004066.1, on the reverse strand, counting down.
TAATGCCCAGATAATATACGCGTCAATTCTAATTCATTTTGTAAACAAAGCAGCAATCCGTGGGCTATTAAGGACACTTCGCGATGTCTATCCATGTTATATACCATGCCAATGTAACTATCATATCTTAGCGTTCGCATAGAGCACCTAGAGTTGTGACCTTGAACGCTCCTTCATAAGTAGATAACTACTACACAATAGAAAAGACGTACAAGTGAACATGGATTTGGTTTTACGGCAATTAGCATGCAGCAGAGCTGCCAAATAATGCCCAGATAATATACGCGTTAATTCTAATGCGTTTTGTAAACAAAGCAGCAATCCGTGGGCTATTAAGGACACTTTGCGATGCCTATCCATTTTCTATACCATGCCATTGTAACTACCATATCTTAGCGTTTGCATACAGCACCTAGAGTTGTGACCTTGAACGCTCCTTCATATGTAGATAACTCCCACACGATAGAAAAGACGTTCCAGAGAAAACGGTCTAAGTTTTACTGCAATTAGTATGCAAGAGCTTTCAGAAAATGCCCAAATAATATACACGTTAATTCGAACCCGTCTTGTACGCAAAGTAGCAATCCGCGGGCAATATAAGGCACTTAGCGATGTCTATCTATGTTCTATACCATGTAAATGTAACTATCATATCTTAGCGTTTGCATACAGCACCTAGAGTTGTGACCTTGAACTCTCCTTCATATGTAGATAACTCCTACACGATAGAAAAGACGTTCAAGAAAAAACGGTCTATGTTTTACTTCAATTAGTATGCAGCAGAGCTTTCGAAAAGTACCCAATTAATATACACGTCAATTCGAACGCGTTTTGTACGCAAAGTATCAATCCGCGGGCTATAAAAGGCACTTCGCGATGTCTATCCATGTTCTATACCATGCCAATGTAACTATCATATCTTGGCGTTCGCATAGAGCACCTAGAGTTGTGACCTTGACCGCTCCTTTATAAGTAGATAACAACTACACAATAGAAAAGACGTACAAGTGAAAATGGATTTAGTTTTACTGCAATTACCATGCAGCAGAGCTGCCAAATAATGCCCAGATAATATACGCGTTAATTCTAATGCGTTTTGTAAACAAAGCAGCAATCCGTGGGCTATTAAGGACACTTTGCGATGCCTATCCATTTTCTATACCATGCCAATGTAACTATCATATCTTAGCGTTCGCATACAGCACCTAGAGTTGTGACCTTGAACGCTCCTTCATAAGTAGGTAACTCCTACACGATAGAAAAGACGTTCAAGGGAAGACGGTCTAAGTTTTACTGCAATTAGTATGCAGCAGAGCTTTCAAAATGTACCCAATTAATATACACGTCAATTCGAACGCGTTTTGTAGGCAAAGTAGCAATCCGCGGGCTATATAAGGCACTTCGCGATGTCTATCCATGTTCTATACCATGCCAATGTAACTACCATATCTTAGCGTTCGCATACAGCACCTAGAGTTGTGACCTTGAACGCTCCTTCATAAGTAGATAACTCCTACACGATAGAAAAGACGTTCAAGAGAAAGCGGTCTAAGTTTTACTGCAATTATTATGCAGCAGAGCTTTCAGAAAATGCCCAATAATATACACGTTAATTCGAACTCGTCTTGTACGCAAAGTAGCAATCCGCGGGCAATATAAGGCACTTAGCGATGTCTATCTATGTTCTGTACCATGCCAATGTAACTATCATATCTTAGCGTTCGCATACAGCACCTAGAGTTGTGACCTTGAACGCTCCTTCATAAGTAGATAACTCCTACACGATAGAAAAGACGTTCAAGAGAAAACGGTCTAAGATTTACTGCAATTAGTATACAGCAGAGCTTTCAGAAAATGCCCAAATAATATACACGTTAATTCGAATCAGTTTTGTACGCAAAGTAGCAATCCGCGGGCAATATAAGGCACTTAGCGATGTCTATCTATGTTCTATACCATGCCAATGTAACTATCATATTTTAGCGTTCGCATAGAGCTCCTAGAGTTGTGACCTTGAACGCTCCTTCATAAGTAGATATCTCCTACACGATATAAAAGACGTACAATAGAAAACGGACTAAGTTTAACTGCAATTAGCATGCAGCAGAGCTGCCAAATAATGCCCAAATAATATATACGCGTTAATTCGAATGCGTTTTGTAAACAAAGCAGCAATCCGTGGTCTATTAAGGACACTTCGCGATGCCTATCCATTTTCTATACCATGCCATTGTAACTACCAAATCCTAGCGTTCGCATACAGTACCTAGAGTTGTGACCTTGAACGCTCCTTCATAAGTAGATAACTCCTACACGATAGAAAAGACGTTCAAGAGAAAACGGTCTATGTTTTACTGCAATTAGTATGCAGCAGAGCTTTCGAAAAGTACCCAATTAATATACACGTCAATTAGAACGCGTTTTGTACGCAAAGTATCAATCCGCGGGCTATATAAGGCACTTCGCGATGTCTATCCATGTTCTATACCATGCAAATGTAACTATCATATCTTGGCGTTCGCATAGAGCACCTAGAGTTGTGACCTTGACCGCTCCTTCATAAGTAGATAACTACTACACAATAGAAAAGACGTACAAGTGAAAATGGATTTAGTTTTACTGCAATTACCATGCAGCAGAGCTGCCAAATAATGCCCAGATAATATACGCGTTAATTCTAATGCGTTTTGTAAACAAAGCAGCAATCCGTGGGCTATTAAGGACACTTTGCGATGCCTATCCATTTTCTATACCATGCCAATGTAACTATCATATCTTAGCGTTCGCATACAGCACCTAGAGTTGTGACCTTGAACGCTCCTTCATAAGTAGGTAACTCCTACACGATAGAAAAGACGTTCAAGAGAAGACGGTCTAAGTTTTACTGCAATTAGTATGCAGCAGAGCCTACAAAAAGTACCCAATTAATATACACGTCAATTCGAACGCGTTTTGTAGGCAAAGTAGCAATCGGGCTATATAAGGCACTTCGCGATGTCTATCCATGTTCTATACCATGCCAATGTAACTACCATATCTTAGCGTTCGCATAGAGCACATAGAGTTGTGACCTTGAATGCTCCTTCATAAGTAGATAACTCCTACACGATAGAAAAGACGTTCAAGAGAAAACGGTCTAAGATTTACTGCAATTAGTATGCAGCAGAGCTTTCAGAAAATGCCCAAATAATATACACGTTAATTCGAATCCGTTTTGTACGCAAAGTAGCAATCCGCGGGCAATATAAGGCACTTAGCGATGTCTATCTATGTTCTATACCATGCCAATGTAACTATCATATCTTAGCGTTCGCATAGAGCTCCTAGAGTTGTGACCTTGAACGCTCCTTCATAAGTAGATAACTCCTAAACGATAGAAGAGACGTTCAAGAGAAAACGGTCTAAGATTTGCTGCAATTAGTATGCAGCAGAGCTTTCAGAAAATGCCCAAATAATATACACGTTAATTCGAATCCGTTTTGTACGCAAAGTAGCAATCCGCGGGCAATATAAGGCACTTAGCGATGTCTATCTATGTTCTATACCATGCCAATGTAACTATCATATCTTAGCGTTCGCATAGAGCTCCTAGAGTTGTGACCTTGAACGCTCCTTCATAAGTAGATATCTCCTACACGATATAAAAGACGTACAATAGAAAACGGACTAAGTTTAACTGCAATTAGCATGCAGCAGAGCTGCCAAATAATGCCCAAATAATATAAGCGTTAATTCGAATGCGTTTTATAAACAAAGCAGCAATCCGTGGTCTATTAAGGACACTTCGCGATGCCTATCCATTTTCTATACCATGCCATTGAAATTACCATATCTTAGCGTTCGCATACAGTACCTAGAGTTGTGACCTTGAACGCTCCTTCATAAGTAGATAACTCCTACACGATAGAAAAGACGTTCAAGAGAAAACGGTCTAAGTTTTACTGCAATTAATATGCAGCAGAGCTTTCAGTAAATGCCCAAATAATATACACGTTAATTCGAACCCGTCTTGTACGCAAAGTAGCAATCCGCGGGCAATATAAGGCACTTAGCGATGTCTATCTATGTTCTATACCATGCCAATGTAACTATCATATCTTAGCGTTCGCATACAGCACCTAAAGTTGTGACCTTGAACGCTCCTTCATAAGTAGATAACTCCTACACGATAGAAAAGACGTTCAAGAGAAAACGGTCTATGTTTTACTGCAATTAGTATCCAGCAGAGCTTTCAAAAAGTACCCAATTAATATACACGTCAATTCGAACGCGTTTTGTACGCAAAGTATTAATCCGCGGACTATATAAGGCACTTCGCGATGTCTATCCATGTTCTATACCATGCCAATGTAACTACCATACCTTAGCGTTCGCATACAGCACCTAGAGTTGTGACCTTGAACGCTCCTTCATAAGTAGATAACTCCTACACGATAGAAAAGACGTTCAAGAGAAAACGGTCTAAGAGTTACTGCAATTAGTATGCAGCAGAGCTTTCAGAAAATGCCCAAATAATATACACGTTAATTCGAATCCGTTTTGTACGCAAAGTAGCAATCCGCGGGCAATATAAGGCACTTAGCGAAGTCTATCTATGTTCTATACCATGCCAATGTAACTATCATATCTTAGCGTTCGCATAGAGCTCCTAGAGTTGTGACCTTGACCGCTCTTTCATAAGTAGATATCTCCTACACGATATAAAAGACGTACAATAGAAAACAGACTAAGTTTAACTGCAATTAGCATGCAGCAGAGCTGCCAAATAATGCCCAAATAATATACGCGTTAATTCGAATGCGTTTTGTAAACAAAGCAGCAATCCGTGGTCTATTAAGGACACTTGGCGATGCCTATCCATTTTCTATACCATGCCATTGTAACTACCATATCCTAGCGTTCGCATACAGTACCTAGAGTTGTGACCTTGAACGCTCCTTCATAAGTAGATAACTCCTACACGATAGAAAAGACGTTCAAGAGAAAACGGTCTAAGATTTACTGCAATTAGTATGCAGCAGAGCTTTCAGAAAATGCCCAAATAATATACACGTTAATTCGAATCCGTTTTGTACGCAAAGTAGCAATCCGCGGGCAATATAAGGCACTTAGCGATGTCTATCTATGTTCTATACCATGCCAATGTAACTATCATATCTTAGCGTTCGCATAGAGCTCCAAGAGTTGTGACCTTGAACGCTCCTTCATAAGTAGATATCTCCTACACGATATAAAAGACGTACAATAGAAAACGGACTAAGTTTATCTGCAAATAGCATGCAGCAGAGCTGCCAAATAATGCCCATATAATATACGCGTTAATTCGAATGCGTTTTGTAAACAAAGCAGCAATCCGTGGGCTATTAAGGACACTTCGCGATGCCTATCCATTTTCTATACCATTCCATTGTAACTACCATATCTTAGCGTTCGCATACAGTACCTAGAGTTGTGACCTTGAACGCTCCTTCATAAGTAGATAACTTCTACACGATAGAAAAGACGTTCAAGAGAAAACGGTCTAAGTTTTACTGCAATTAGTATGCAGCAGAGCTTTCAAAAAGTACCCAATTAATATACACGTCAATTCGAACGCGTTTTGTACGCAAAGTATTAATCCGCGGGCTATATAAGGCACTTCGCGATGTCTATCCATGTTCTATACCTTGCAAATGTAACTATCATATCTTAGCGTTCGCATAGAGCACCTAGAGTTGTGACCTTGACCGCTCCTTCATAAGTAGATAACTACTACACAATAGAAAAGACGTACAAGTGAAAATGGATTTAGTTTTACTGCAATTACCATGCAGCAGAGCTGCCAAATAATGCCCAGATAATATACGCGTCAATTCTAATTCATTTTGTAAACAAAGCAGCAATCCGTGGGCTATTAAGGACACTTCGCGATGTCTATCCATGTTATATACCATGCCAATGTAACTATCATATCTTAGCGTTCGCATAGAGCACCTAGAGTTGTGACCTTGAACGCTCCTTCATAAGTAGATAACCACTACACAATAGAAAAAACGTACAAGTGAACATGGATTTAGTTTTACGGCAATTAGCATGCAGCAGAGCTGCCAAATAATGCCCAGATAATATACGCGTTAATTCTAATGCGTTTTGTAAACAAAGCAGCAATCCGTGGTCTATTAAGGACACTTCGCGATGCCTATCCATTTTCTATACCATGCCATTGTAACTACCATATCTTAGCGTTCGCATACAGTACCTAGAGTTGTGACCTTGAACGCTACTTCATAAGTAGATAACTCCTACACGATAGAAAAGACGTTCAAGAGAAAACGGTCTAAGTTTTACTGCAATTAGTATGCAGCAGAGCTTTCAGAAAATGCCCAAATAATATACACGTTAATTCGAACCCGTCTTGTACGCAAAGTAGCAATCCGCGGGCAATATAAGGCACTTAGCGATGTCTATCTATGTTCTATACCATGCCAATGTAACTATCATATCTTGGCGTTCGCATACAGCACCTAAAGTTGTGACCTTGAACGCTCCTTCATAAGTAGATAACTCCTACACGATAGAAAAGACGTTCAAGAGAAAACGGTCTATGTTTTACTGCAATTAGTATCCAGCAGAGCTTTCAAAAAGTACCCAATTAATATACACGTCAATTCGAACGCGTTTTGTACGCAAAGTATCAATCCGCGGGCTATATAAGGCACTTCGCGATGTCTATCCATGTTCTATACCATGCCAATGTAACTATCATATCTTGGCGTTCGCATAGAGCACCTAGAGTTGTGACCTTGACCGCTCCTTCATAAGTAGATAACTACTACACAATAGAAAAGACGTACAAGTGAAAATGGATTTAGTTTTACTGCAATTACCATGCAGCAGAGCTGCCAAATAATGCCCAGATAATATACGCGTTAATTCTAATGCGTTTTGTAAACAAAGCAGCAATCCGTGGGCTATTAAGGACACTTTGCGATGCCTATCCATTTTCTATCCCATGCCAATGTAACTATCATATCTTAGCGTTCGCATAGAGCACCTAGAGTTGTGACCTTGACCGCTCCTTCATAAGTAGATAACTACTACACAATAGAAAAGACGTACAAGTGAAAATGGATTTAGTTTTACTGCAATTACCATGCAGCAGAGCTGCCAAATAATGCCCAGATAATATACGCGTTAATTCTAATGCGTTTTGTAAACAAAGCAGCAATCCGTGGGCTATTAAGGACACTTTGCGATGCCTATCCATTTTCTATACCATGCCAATGTAACTATCATATCTTGGCGTTCGCATACAGCACCTAGAGTTGTGACCTTGAACGCTCCATCATAAGTAGGTAACTCCTACACGATAGAAAAGACGTTCAAGAGAAGACGGTCTAAGTTTTACTGCAATTAGTATGAAGCAGATCTTTCAAAAAGTACCCAATTAATATACACGTCAATTCGAACGCGTTTTGTAGGCAAAGTAGCAATCCGCGGGCTATATAAGGCACTTCGCGATGTCTATCCATGTTCTATACCATGCCAATGTAACTACCATATCTTAGCGTTCGCATAGAGCACATAGAGTTGTGACCTTGAACGCTCCTTCATAAGTAGATAACTCCTACAAGATAGAAAAGACGTTCAAGAGAAAACGGTCTAAATTTTACTGCAATTAGTATGCAGCAGAGCTTTCAGAAAATGCCCAAATAATATACACGTTAATTCGAATCCGTTTTGTACGCAAAGTAGCAATCCGCGGGCAATATAAGGCACTTAGCGATGTCTATCTATGTTCTATACCATGCCAATGTAACTATCATATCTTAGCGTTCGCATACAGCACCTAGAGTTGTGACCTTGAACGCTCCTTCATAAGTAGATAACTCCTACACGATAGAAAAGACGTTCAAGAGAAAACGGTCTAAGATTTACTGCAATTAGTATGCAGCAGAGCTTTCAGAAAATGCCCAAATAATATACACGTTAATTCGAATCCGTTTTGTACGCAAAGTAGCAATCCGCGGGCAATATAAGGCACTTAGCGATGTCTATCTATGTTCTATACCATGCCAATGTAACTATCATATCTTAGCGTTCGCATAGAGCTCCTAGAGTTGTGACCGTGAACGCTCCTTCAGAAGTAGATATCTCCTACACGATATAAAAGACGTACAATAGAAAACGGACTAAGTTTTACTGCAATTAGTATGCAGCAGAGCTTTCAGAAAATGCCCAAATAATATACACGTTAATTCGAACCCGTCTTGTACGCAAAGTAGCAATCCGCGGGCAATATAAGGCACTTAGAGATGTCTATCTATATTCTATACCATGCCAATGTAACTATCATATCTTAGCGTTCGCATACAGCACCTAGAGTTGTGACCTTGAACGCTCCTTCATAAGTAGATAACTCCTACACGATAGAAAAGACGTTCAAGACAAAACGGTCTAAGATTTACTGCAATTAGTATGCAGTTTATCTACAGTTTATCTAATATACACGTTAATTCGAATCCGTTTTGTACGCAAAGTAGCAATCCGCGGGCAATATAAGGCACTTAGCGATGTCTATCTATGTTCTATACCATGCCAATGTAACTAAGAAACAACAATATAACTAAGAAACATGTACAATAGAAAACGGACTAAGTTTAACTGCAAATAGTATGCAGCAGAGCTGCCAAATAATGCCCAGATAATATACGCGTTAATTCGAATGCGTTTTGTAAACAAAGCAGCAATCCGTGGGCTATTAAGGACACTTCGCGATGCCTATCCATTTTCTATACCATGCCATTGTAACTACCATATCTTATCGTTCGCATAGAGCACATAGAGTTGTGACCTTGAACGCTCCTTCATAAGTAGATAACTCCTACACGATAGAAAAGACGTTCAAGAGAAAACGGTCTATGTTTTACTGCAATTAGTATGCAGCAGAGCTTTCGAAAAGTACCCAATTAATATACACGTCAATTCGAACGCGTTTTGTACGCAAAGTATTAATCCGCGGGCTATATAAGGCACTTCGCGATGTCTATCCATGTTCTATACCATGCAAATGTAACTATCATATCTTAGCGTTCGCATAGAGCACCTATAGTTGTGACCTTGACCGCTTCTTCATAAGTAGATAACTACTACACAATAGGAAAGACGTACAAGTGAAAATGGATTTAGTTTTACTGCAATTACCATGCAGCAGAGCTGCCAAATAATGCCCAGATAATATACGCGTCAATTCTAATTCATTTTGTAAACAAAGCAGCAATCCGTGGGCTATTAAGGACACTTCGCGATGTCTATCCATGTTATATACCATGCCAATGTAACTATCATATCTTAGCGTTCGCATAGAGCACCTAGAGTTGTGACCTTGAACGCTCCTTCATAAGTAGATAACTACTACACAATATAAAAGACGTACAAGTGAACATGGATTTAGTTTTACGGCAATTAGCATGCAGCAGAGCTGACAAATAATGCCCAGATACTATACACGTTAATTCTAATGCGTTTTGTAAACAAAGCAGCAATCCGTGGGCTATTAAGGACACTTTGCGATGCCTATCCATTTTCTATACCATGCCATTGTAACTACCTTATCTTAGCGTTTGCATACAACACCTAGAGTTGTGACCTTGAACGCTCCTTCATAAGTAGGTAACTTCTACACGATAGAAAAGACGTTGAAGAGAAAACGGTTTAAGTTTTACTGCAATTAGTATGCAGCACAGCTTTCAAAAAGTACCCAATTAATATACACGTCAATTCGAACGCGTTTTGTACGCAAAGTAGCAGTCCGCGGGCTATATAAGGGACTTCGCGATGTCTATCCATGTTCTATACCATGCCAATGTAACTACCATATCTTAGCGTTCGCATAGAGCACATAGAGTTGTGACCTTGAACGCTCCTTCATAAGTAGATAACTCCTACAAGATAGAAAAGACGTTCAAGAGAAAACGGTCTAAATTTTACTGCAATTAGTATGCAGCAGAGCTTTCAGAAAATGCCCAAATAATATACACGTTAATTCGAACCCGTTTTGTACGCAAAGTAGCTATCCGCGGGCAATATAAGGCACTTAGCGATGTCTATCTATGTTCTATACAATGCCAATGTAACTATCATATCTTAGCGTTCGCATAGAGCTCCTAGAGTTGTGACCTTGAACGCTCCTTCATAAGTAGATATCTCCTACACGATATAAAAGACGTACAATAGAAAACGGACTAAGTTTAACTGCAATTAGCATGCAGCAGAGCTGCCAAATAATGCCCAAATAATATACGCGTTAAGTCGAATGCGTTTTGTAAACAAAGCAGCAATCCGTGGTCTATTAAGGACACTTCGCGATGCCTATCCATTTTCTATACCATGCCATTGTAACTACCATATCTTAGCGTTCGCATACAGTACCTAGAGTTGTGACCTTGACCGCTCCTTCATAAGTAGATAACTACTACACAATAGAAAAGACGTACAAGTGAAAATGGATTTAGTTTCACTGCAATTACCATGCAGCAGAGCTGCCAAATAATGCCCAGATAATATACGCGTCAATTCTAATTCATTTTGTAAACAAAGCAGCAATCCGTGGGCTATTAAGGACACTTCGCGATGTCTATCCATGTTATATACCATGCCAATGTAACTATCATATCTTAGCGTTCGCATAGAGCACCTAGAGTTGTGACCTTGAACGCTCCTTCATAAGTAGATAACTACTACACAATAGAAAAGACGTACAAGTGAACATGGATTTAGTTTAACGGCAATTAGCATGCAGCAGAGCTGCCAAATAATGCCCAGATAATATACGCGTTAATTCTAATGCGTTTTGTAAAGAAAGCAGCAATCCGTGGGCTATTAAGGACACTTTGCGATGCCTATCCATTTTCTATACCATGCCATTGTAACTACCATATCTTAGCGTTTGCATACAGCACCTAGAGTTGTGACCTTGAACGCTCCTTCATATGTAGATAACTCCTACACGATAGAAAAGACGTTCAAGAGAAAACGGTCTATGTTTTACTGCAATTAGTATGCAGCAGAGCTTTCGAAAAGTACCCAATTAATATACACGTCAATTCGAACGCGTTTTGTACGCAAAGTATCAATCCGCGGGCTATAAAAGGCACTTCGCGATGTCTATCCATGTTCTATACCATGCCAATGTAACTATCATATCTTGGCGTTCGCATAGAGCACCTAGAGTTGTGACCTTGACCGCTCCTTCATAAGTAGATAACTACTACACAATAGAAAAGACGTACAAGCGAAAATGGATTTAGTTTTACTGCAATTACCATGCAGCAGAGCTGCCAAATAATGCCCAGATAATATACGCGTTAATTCTAATGCGTTTTGTAAACAAAGCAGCAATCCGTGGGCTATTAAGGACACTTTGCGATGCCTATCCATTTTCTATACCATGCCAATGTAACTATCATATCTTAGCGTTCGCATACAGCACCTAGAGTTGTGACCTTGAACGCTCCTTCATAAGTAGGTAACTCCTACACGATAGAAAAGACGTTCAAGAGAAGACGGTCTAAGTTTTACTGCAATTAGTATGCAGCAGAGCTTTCAAAAAGTACCCAATTAATATACACGTCAATTCGAACGCGTTTTGTAGGCAAAGTAACAATCCGCGGGCTATATAAGGCACTTCGCGATGTCTATCCATGTTCTATACCATGCCAATGTAACTACCATATCTTAGCGTTCGCATAGAGCACATAGAGTTGTGACCTTGAACGCTCCTTCATAAGTAGATAACTCCTACACGATAGAAAAGACGTTGAAGAGAAAACGGTCTAAGTTTTACTGCAATTAGTATGCAGCAGAGCTTTCAAAAAGTACCCAATTAATATACACGTCAATTCGAACGTGTTTTGTACGCAAAGTATTAATCCGCGGGCTATATAAGGCACTTCGCGATGTCTATCCATGTTCTATACCATGCAAATGTAACTATCATATCTTAGCGTTCGCATAGAGCACCTATAGTTGTGACCTTGACCGCTTCTTCATAAGTAGATAACTACTACACAATAGAAAAGACGTACAAGTGAAAATGGATTTAGTTTTACTGCAATTACCATGCAGCAGAGCTGCCAAATAATGCCCAGATGATATACGCGTCAATTCTAATTCATTTTGTAAACAAAGCAGCAATCCGTGGGCTATTAAGGACACTTCGCGATGTCTATCCATGTTATATACCATGCCAATGTAACTATCATATCTTAGCGTTCGCATAGAGCACCTAGAGTTGTGACCTTGAACGCTCCTTCATAAGTAGATAACTACTACACAATAGAAAAGACGTACAAGTGAACATGGATTTAGTTTTACGGCAATTAGCATGCAGCAGAGCTGACAAATAATGCCCAGATACTATACACGTTAATTCTAATGCGTTTTGTAAACAAAGCAGCAATCCGTGGGCTATTAAGGACACTTTGCGATGCCTATCCATTTTCTATACCATGCCATTGTAACTACCATATCTTAGCGTTTGCATACAACACCTAGAGTTGTGACCTTGAACGCTCCTTCATATGTAGATAACTCCTACACGATAGAAAAGACGTTCAAGAGAAAACGGTCTATGTTTTACTGCAATTAGTATGCAGCAGAGCTTTCGAAAAGTACCCAATTAATATACACGTCAATTCGAACGCGTTTTGTACGCAAAGTATCAATCCGCGGGCTATATAAGGCACTTCGCGATGTCTATCCACGTTCTATACCATGCCAATGTAACTATCATATCTTGGCTTTCGCATAGAGCACCTAGAGTTGTGACCTTGACCGCTCCTTCATAAGTGGATAACTACTACACAATAGAAAAGACGTACAAGTGAAAATGGATTTAGTTTTACTGCAATTACCATGCAGCAGAGCTGCCAGATAATGCCCAGATAATATACGCGTTAATTCTAATGCGTTTTGTAAACAAAGCAGCAATCCGTGGGCTATTAAGGACACTTTGCGATGCCTATCCATTTTCTATACCATGCCAATGTAACTATCATATCTTAGCGTTCGCATACAGCACCTAGAGTTGTGACCTTGAACGCTCCTTCATAAGTAGGTAACTCCTACACGATAAAAAAGACGTTCAAGAGAAGACGGTCTAAGTTTTACTGCAATTAGTATGCAGCAGAGCTTTCAAAAAGTACCCAATTAATATACACGTCAATTCGAACGCGTTTTGTAGGCAAAGTAGCAATCCGCGGGCTATATAAGGCACTTCGCGATGTCTATCCATGTTCTATACCATGCCAATGTAACTACCATATCTTAGCGTTCGCATAGAGCACATAGAGTTGTGACCTTGAAGGCTCCTTCATAAGTAGATAACTCCTACACGAAAGAAAAGACGTTCAAGAGAAATCGGTCTAAGTTTTACTGCAATTAGTATGCAGCAGAGCTTTCAGAAAATGCCCAAATAATATACACGTTAATTCGAACCCGTCTTGTACGCAAAGTAGCAATCCGCGGGCAATATAAGGCACTTAGCGATGTCTATCTATGTTCTATACCATGCCAATGTAACTATCATATCTTAGCGTTCGCATACAGCACCTAGAGTTGTGACCTTGAACGCTCCTTCATAAGTAGATAACTCCTACACGATAGAAAAGACGTTCAAGAGAAAACGGTCTAAGATTTACTGCAATTAGTATGCAGCAGAGCTTTCAGAAAATGCCCAAATAATATACACGTTAATTCGAATCCGTTTTGTACGCAAAGTAGCAATCCGCGGGCAATATAAGGCACTTAGCGATGTCTATCTATGTTCTATACCATGCCAATGTAACTATCATATCTTAGCGTTCGCATAGAGCTCCTAGAGTTGTGACCTTGAACGCTCCTTCATAAGTAGATAACTACTACACAATAGAAAAGACGTACAAGTGAACATGGATTTAGTTTTACGGCAATTAGCATGCAGCAGAGCTGCCAAACAATGCCCAGATTATATACGCGTTAATTCTAATGCGTTTTGTAAACAAAGCAGCAATCCGTGGGCTATTAAGGACACTTTGCGATGCCTATCCATTTTCTATACCATGCCATTGTAACTACCATATCTTAGCGTTCGCATACAGTACCTAGAGTTGTGACCTTGAACGCTCCTTCATAAGTAGAAAACTCCTACACGATAGAAAAGACGTTCAAGAGAAAACGGTCTAAGTTTTACTACAATTAGTATGCAGCAGAGCTTTCAAAAAATACCCAATTAATATACACGTCAATTCGAACGCGTTTTGTACGCAAAGTATTAATCCTCGGGTTATATAAGGCACTTCGCGATGTCTATCCATGTTCTATACCATGCAAATGTAACTATCATATCTTAGCGTTCGCATAGAGCACCTAGAGTTGTGACCTTGAACGCTCCTTCATAAGTAGATAACTACTACACAATAGAAAAGACGTACAAGTGAACATGGATTTAGTTTTACGGCAATTAGCATGCAGCAGAGCTGCCAAACAATGCCCAGATTATATACGCGTTAATTCTAATGCGTTTTGTAAACAAAGCAGCAATCCGTGGGCTATTAAGGACACTTTGCGATGCCTATCCATTTTCTATACCATGCCATTGTAACTACCATATCTTAGCGTTTGCATACAGCACCTAGAGTTGTGACCTTGAACGCTCCTTCATATGTAGATAACTCCTACACGATAGAAAAGACGTTCAAGAGAAAACGGTCTATGTTTTACTGCAATTAGTATGCAGCAGAGCTTTCGAAAAGTACCCAATTAATATACACGTCAATTCGAACGCGTTTTGTAGGCAAAGTAGCAATCGGGCTATATTAGGCACTTCGCGATGTCTATCCATGTTCTATACCATGCCAATGTAACTACCATATCTTAGCGTTCGCATAGAGCACATAGAGTTGTGACCTTGAACGCTCCTTCATAAGTAGATATCTCCTACACGATATAAAAGACGTACAATAGAAAACGGACTAAGTTTAACTGCAATTAGCATGCAGCAGAGCTGCCAAATAATGCCCAAATAATATACGCGTTAATTCGAATGCGTTTTGTAAACAAAGCAGCAATCCGTGGTCTATTAAGGACACTTCGCGATGCCTATCCATTTTCTATACCATGCCATTGAAACTACCATATCTCAGCGTTCGCATACAGTACCTAGAGTTGTGACCTTGAACGCTCCTTCATAAGTAGATAACTCCTACACGATAGAAAAGACTTTCAAGAGAAAACGGTCTAAGTTTTACTGCAATTAGTATGCAGCAGAGCTTTCAGAAAATGCCCAAATAATATACACGTTAATTCGAACCCGTCTTGTACGCAAAGTAGCAATCCGCGGGCAATATAAGGCACTTAGCGATGTCTATCTATATTCTATACCATGCCAATGTAACTATCATATCTTAGCGTTCACATACAGTACCTAGAGTTGTGACCTTGAACGCTCCTTCATAAGTAGATAACTCCTACACGATAGAAAAGACGTTCAAGAGAAAACGGTCTATGTTTTACTGCAATTAGTATCCAGCAGAGCTTTCAAAAAGTACCCAATTAATATACACGTCAATTCGAACGCGTTTTGTACGCAAAGTATTAATCCGCGGGCTATATAAGGCACTTCGCGATGTCTATCCATGTTCTATACCATGCAAATGTAACTATCATATCTTAGCGATCGCATAGAGCACCTAGAGTTGTGACCTTGACCGCTCCTTCATAAGTAGATAACTACTACACAATAGAAAAGACGTACAAGTGAAAATGGATTTAGTTTTACTGCAATTATCATGCAGCAGAGCTGCCAAATAATGCCCAGATAATATACGCGTCAATTCTAATTCATTTTGTAAACAAAGCAGCAATCCGTGGGCTATTAAGGACACTTCGCGATGTCTATCCATGTTATATACCATGCCCATGTAACTATCATATCTTAGCGTTCGCATAGAGCACCTAGCGTTGTGACCTTGAACGCTCCTTCATAAGTAGATAACTACTACACAATAGAAAAGACGTACAAGTGAACATGGATTTAGTTTTACGGCAATTAGCATGCAGCAGAGCTGCCAAATAATGCCCAGATAATATACGCGTTAATTCTAATGCGTTTTGTAAACAAAGCAGCAATCCGTGGGCTATTAAGGACACTTTGCGATGCCTATCCATTTTCTATACCATGCCATTGTAACTACCATATCTTAGCGTTTGCATACAGCACCTAGAGTTGTGACCTTGAACGCTCCTTCATATGTAGATAACTCCTACACGATAGAAAAGACGTTCAAGAGAAAACGGTCTATGGTTCACTGCAATTAGTATGCAGCAGAGCTTTCGAAAAGTACCCAATTAATATACATGTCAATTCGAACGCGTTTTGTACGCAAAGTATCAATCCGCGGGCTATATAAGGCACTTCGCGATGTCTATCCATGTTCTATACCATGCCAATGTAACTATCATTTCTTGGCGTTCGCATAGAGCACCTAGAGTTGTGACCTTGACCGCTCCTTCATAAGTATATAACTACTACACAATAGAAAAGACGTACAAGTGAAAATGGATTTAGTTTTACTGCAATTACCATGCAGCAGAGCTGCTAAATAATGCCCAGATAATATACGCGTTAATTCTAATGAGTTTTGTAAACAAAGCAGCAATCCGTGGGCTATTAAGGACACTTTGCGATGCCTATCCATTTTCTATACCATGCCAATGTAACTATCATATCTTAGCGTTCGCATACAGTACCTAGAGTTGTGACCTTGAACACTTCTTCATAAGTTGATAACTCCTACACGATAGAAAAGACGTTCAAGAGAAAACGGTCTAAGATTTACTGCAATTAGTATGCAGCAGAGCTTTCAGAAAATGCCCAAATAATATACACGTTAATTCGAATCCGTTTTGTACGCAAAGTAGCAATCCGCGGGCAATATAAGGCACTTAGCGATGTCTATCTATGTTCTATACCATGCCAATGTAACTATCATATCTTAGCGTTCGCATAGAGCTCCTAGAGTTGTGACCTTGAACGCTCCTTCATAAGTAGATATCTCCAACACGATATAAAAGACGTACAATAGAAAACGGACTAAGTTTAACTGCAAATAGCATGCAGCAGAGCTGTCAAATAATGCCCAGATAATATACGCGTTAATTCGAATGCGTTTTGTAAACAAAGCAGCAATCCGTGGGCTATTAAGGACACTTCGCGATGCCTATCCATTTTCTATACCATGCCATTGTAACTACCATATCTTAGCGTTCGCATACAGTACCTAGAGTTGTGACCTTGAACGCTCCTTCATAAGTAGATAACTCCTACACGATAGAAAAGATGTTCAAGAGAAAACGGTCTAAGTTTTACTGCAATTAGTATGCAGCAGAGCTTTCAAAAAGTACCCAATTAATATACACGTCAATTCGAACGCGTTTTGTACGCAAAGTATTAATCCGCGGGTTATATAAGGCACTTCGCGATGTCTATCCATGTTCTATACCATGCAAATGTAACTATCATATCTTAGCGTTCGCATAGAGCACCTAGAGTTGTGACCTTGACCGCTCCTTCATAAGTAGATAACTACTACACAATAGAAAAGACGTACAAGTGAAAATGGATTTAGTTTTACTGCAATTACCATGCAGCAGAGCTGCCAAATAATGCCCAGATAATATACGCGTCAATTCTAATTCATTTTGTAAACAAAGCAGCAATCCGTGTGCTATTAAGGACACTTCGCGATGTCTATCCATGTTATATACCATGCCAATGTAACTATCATATCTTAGCGTTCGCATAGAGCACCTAGTGTTGTGACCTTGAACGCTCCTTCATAAGTAGATAACTACTACACAATAGAAAAGACGTACAAGTGAACATGGATTTAGTTTTACGGCAATTAGCATGCAGCAGAGCTGCCAAACAATGCCCAGATTATATACGCGTTAATTCTAATGCGTTTTGTAAACAAAGCAGCAATCCGTGGGCTATTAAGGACACTTTGCGATGCCTATCCATTTTCTATACCATGCCATTGTAACTACCATATCTTAGCGTTTGCAAACAGCACCTAGAGTTGTGACCTTGAACGCTCCTTCATATGTAGATAACTCCTACACGATAGAAAAGACGTTCAAGAGAAAACGGTCTATGTTTTACTGCAATTAGTATGCAGCAGAGCTTTCGAAAAGTACCCAATTAATATACACGTCAATTCGAACGCGTTTTGTAGGCAAAGTAGCAATCGGGCTATATTAGGCACTTCGCGATGTCTATCCATGTTCTATACCATGCCAATGTAACTACCATATCTTAGCGTTCGCATAGAGCACATAGAGTTGTGACCTTGAACGCTCCTTCATAAGTAGATATCTCCTACACGATATAAAAGACGTACAATAGAAAACGGACTAAGTTTAACTGCAATTAGCATGCAGCAGAGCTGCCAAATAATGCCCAAATAATATACGCGTTAATTCGAATGCGTTTTGTAAACAAAGCAGCAATCCGTGGTCTATTAAGGACACTTCGCGATGCCTATCCATTTTCTATACCATGCCATTGTAACTACCATATCTCAGCTTTCGCATACAGTACCTAGAGTTGTGACCTTGAACGCTCCTTCATAAGTAGATAACTCCTACACGATAGAAAAGACTTTCAAGAGAAAACGGTCTAAGTTTTACTGCAATTAGTATGCAGCAGAGCTTTCAGAAAATGCCCAAATAATATACACGTTAATTCGAACCCGTCTTGTACGCAAAGTAACAATCCGCGGGCAATATAAGGCACTTAGCGATGTCTATCTATGTTCTATACCATGCCAATGTAACTATCATATCTTAGCGTTCGCATACAGCACCTAGAGTTGTGACCTTGAACGCTCCTTCATAAGTAGATAACTCCTACACGATAGAAAAGACGTTCAAGAGGAAACGGTCTATGTTTTACTGCAATTAGTATCCAGCAGAGCTTTCAAAAAGTACCCAATTAATATACACGTCAATTCGAACGCGTTTTGTACGCAAAGTATTAATCCGCGGACTATATAAGGCACTTCGCGATGTCTATCCATGTTCTATACCATGCCAATGTAACTATCAAATCTTAGCGTTCGCATAGAGCACCTAGAGTTGTGACCTTGACCGCTCCTTCATAAGTAGATAACTACTACACAATAGAAAAAACGTACAAGTGAAAATGGATTTAGTTTTACTGCAATTACCATGCAGCAGAGCTGCCAAATAATGCCCAGATAATATACGCGTTAATTCTAAGGCGATTTGTAAACAAAGCAGCAATCCGTGGGCTATTAAGGACACTTTGCGATGCCTATCCATTTTCTATACCATGCCAATGTAACTATCATATCTTAGCGTTCGCATACAGCACCTAGAGTTGTGACCTTGAACGCTCCTTCATAAGTAGGTAACTCCTACAAGATAGAAAAGACGTTGAAGAGAAAACGGTCTAAGTTTTACTGCAATTAGTATGCAGCAGAGCTTTCAAAAAGTACCCAATTAATATACACGTCAATTCGAACGCGTTTTGTACGCAAAGTAGCAGTCCGCGGGCTATATAAGGCACTTCGCGATGTCTATCCATGTTCTATACCATGCCAATGTAACTACCATATCTTAGCGTTCGCATAGAGCACATAGAGTTGTGACCTTGAACGCTCCTTCATAAGTAGATAACTCCTACACGATAGAAATGACGTTCAAGAGAAAACGGTCCAAGTTTTACTGCAATTAGTATGCAGCAGAGCTTTCAGAAAATGCCCAAATAATATACACGTTAATTCGAATCCGTTTTGTACGCAAAGTAGCAATCCGCGGGCAATATAAGGCACTTAGCGATGTCTATCTATGTTCTATACCATGCCAATGCAACTATCATATCTTAGCGTTCGCATAGAGCTCCTAGAGTTGTGACCTTGAACGCTCCTTCATAAGTAGATATCTCCTACACGATATAAAAGACGTACAATAGAAAACGGACTAAGTTTAACTGCAAATAGCAAGCAGCCGAGCTGTCAAATAATGCCCAGATAATATACGCGTCAATTCTAATTCATTTTGTAAACAAAGCAGCAATCCGTGGGCTATTAAGGACACTTCGCGATGTCTATCCATGTTATATACCATGCCAATGTAACTATCATATCTTAGCGTTCGCATTGAGCACCTAGAGTTGTAACCTTGAACGCTCCTTCATAAGTAGATAACTACTACACAATAGAAAAGACGTACAAGTGAACATGGATTTAGTTTTACGGCAATTAGCATGCAGCAGAGCTGCCAAATAATGTCCAGATTATATACGCGTTAATTCTAATGCGTTTTGTAAACAAAGCAGCAATCCGTGGGCTATTAAGGACACTTTGCGATGCCTATCCATTTTCTATACAATGCCATTGTAACTACCATATCTTAGCGTTTGCATACAGCACCTAGAGTTGTGACCTTGAACGCTCCTTCATATGTAGATAACTCCTACACGATAGAAAAGACGTTCAAGAGAAAACCGTCTATGTTTTACTGCAATTAGTATGCAGCAGAGCTTTCGAAAAGTACCCAATTAATATACACGTCAATTCGAACGCGTTTTGTACGCAAAGTATCAATCCGTGGGCTATATAAGGCACTTCGCGATGTCTATCCATGTTCTATACCATGCCAATGTAACTACCATATCTTAGCGTTCGCAGAGAGCACATAGAGTTGTGACCTTGAGCGCTCCTTCATAAGTAGATAACTACTACACAATAGAAAAGACGTACAAGTGGAAATGGATTTAGTTTTACTGCAATTACCATGCAGCAGAGCTGCCAAATAATGCCCAGATAATATACGCGTTAATTCTAATGCGTTTTGTAAACAAAGCAGCAATCAGTGGGCTATTAAGGACACTTTGCGATGCCTATCCATTTTCTATACCATGCCAATGTAACTATCATATCTTAGCGTTCGCATAGAGGTCCTAGAGTTGTGACCTTGAACGCTCCTTCATAAGTAGATATCTCCTACACGATATAAAAGACGTACAATAGAAAACGGACTAAGTTTAACTGCAATTAGAATGCAGCAGAGCTGCCAAATAATGCCCAAATAATATACGCGTTAATTCGAATGCGTTTTGTAAACAAAGCAGCAATCCGTGGTCTATTAAGGACACTTCGCGATGCCTATCCATTTTCTATACCATGCCATTGTAACTACCATATCTTAGCGTTCGCATACAGTACCTAGAGTTGTGACCTTGAACGCTCCTTCATAAGTAGATAACTCCTACACGATAGAAAAGACGTTCAAGAGAAAACGGTCTAAGTTTTACTGCAATTAATATGCAGCAGAGCTTTCAGAAAATGCCCAAATAATATACACGTTAATTCGAACCCGTCTTGTACGCAAAGTAGCAATCCGCGGGCAATATAAGGCACTTAGCGATGCCTATCCATTTTCTATTCCATGCCAATGTAACTATCATATCTTAGCGTTCGCATACAGCACCTAGAGTTGTGACCTTGAACGCTCCTTCATAAGTAGGTAACTTCTACACGATAGAAAAGACGTTGAAGAGAAAACGGTTTAAGTTTTACTGCAATTAGTATGCAGCAGAGCTTTCAAAAAGTACCCAATTAATATACACGTCAATTCGAACGCGTTTTGTACGCAAAGTAGCAGTCCGCGGGCTATATAAGGGACTTCGCGATGTCTATCCATGTTCTATACCATGCCAATGTAACTACCATATCTTAGCGTTCGCATAGAGCACATAGAGTTGTGACCTTGAACGCTCCTTCATAAGTAGATAACTCCTACAAGATAGAAAAGACGTTCAAGAGAAAACGTTCTAAATTTTACTGCAATTAGTATGCAGCAGAGCTTTCAGAAAATGCCCAAATAATATACACGTTAATTCGAACCCGTTTTGTACGCAAAGTAGCAATCCGCGGGCAATATAAGGCACTTAGCGATGTCTATCTATGTTCTATACAATGCCAATGTAACTATCATATCTTAGCGTTCGCATAGAGCTCCTAGAGTTGTGACCTTGAACGCTCCTTCATAAGTAGATATCTCCAACTCGATATAAAAGACGTACAATAGAAAACGGACTTAGTTTAACAGCAAATAGCATGCAGCAGAGCTGCCAAATAATGCCCAGATAATATACGCGTTAATTCGAATGCGTTTTGTAAACAAAGCAGCAATCCGTGGGCTATTAAGGACACTTCGCGATGCCTATCCATTTTCTATACCATGCCATTGTAACTACCATATCTTAGCGTTCGCATACAGTACCTAGAGTTGTGACCTTGAACGCTCCTTCATAAGTAGATAACTCCTACACGATAGAAAAGACGTTCAAGAGAAAACGGTCTAAGTTTTACTGCAATTAGTATGCAGCAGAGCTTTCAGAAAATGCCCAAATAATATACATATCTTAGCGTTATCATATCATCATCATATATCATATCTTAGCGTTCGCATAGAGCACCTAGAGTTGTGACCTTGACCGCTCCTTCATAAGTAGATAACTACTACACAATAGAAAAGACGTACAAGTGAAAATGGATTTAGTTTTACTGCAATTACCATGCAGCAGAGCTGCCAAATAATGCCCAGATAATATACGCGTCAATTCTAATTCATTTTGTAAACAAAGCAGCAATCCGTGGGCTATTAAGGACACTTCGCGATGTCTATCCATGTTATATACCATGCCAATGTAACTATCATATCTTAGCGTTCGCATAGAGCACCTAGAGTTGTGACCTTGAACGTTCCTTGAATAAGTAGGTAACTCCTACACGATAGAAAAGACGTTCAAGAGAAAACGGTCTAAGATTTACTGCAATTAGTATGCAGCAGAGCTTTCAGAAAATGCCCAAATAATATACACGTTAATTCGAATCCGTTTTGTACGCAAAGTAGCAATCCGCGGGCAATATACGGCACTTAGCGATGTCTATCTATGTTCTATACCATGCCAATGTAACTATCATATCTTAGCGTTCGCATGGAGCTCCTAGAGTTGTGACCTTGAACGCTCCTCATAAGTAGATATCTCCTACACGATATAGAAGACGTACAATAGAAAACGGACTAAGTTTAACTGCAATTAGCATGCAGCAGAGCTGCCAAATAATGCCCAAATAATATACGCGTTAATTCGAATGCGTTTTGTAAACAAAGCAGCAATCCGTGGTCTATTAAGGACACTTCGCGATGCCTATCCATTTTCTATACCATGCCAATGTAACTATCATATCTTAGCGTTCGCATAGAGCACCTAGAGTTGTGACCTTGACCGCTCCTTCATAATTAGATAACTACTACACAATAGAAAAGACGTACAATTGAAAATGGATTTAGTTTTACTGCAATTACCATTCAGCAGAGCTGCCAAATAATGCCCAGATAATATACGCGTTAATTCTAAGGCGTTTTGTAAACAAAGAAGCAATCCGTGGGCTATTAAGGACACTTTGCGATGCCTATCCATTTTCTATACCATGCCAATGTAACTATCATATCTTAGCGTTCGCATACAGCACCTAGAGTTGTGACCTTGAACGCTCCTTCATAAGTAGGTAACTCCTACACGATAGAAAACACGTTGAAGAGAAAACGGTTTAAGTTTTACTGCAATTAGTATGCAGCAGAGCTTTCAAAAAGTACCCAATTAATATACACGTCAATTCGAACGCGTTTTGTACGCAAAGTAGCAGTCCGCGGGCTATATAAGGCACTTCGCGATGTCTATCCATGTTCTATACCATGCCAATGTAACTACCATATCTTAGCGTTCGCATAGAGCTCCTAGAGTTGTGACCTTGAACGCTCCTTCATAAGTAGATATCTCCAACACGATATAAAAGACGTACAATAGAAAACGGACTAAGTTTAACTGCAAATAGCATGCAGCAGAGCTGCCAAATAATGCCCAGATAATATACGCGTTAATTCGAATGCGTTTTGTAAACAAAGCAGCAATCCGTGGGCTATTAAGGACACTTCGCGATGTCTATCCATGTTATATACCATGCCAATGTAACTATCATATCTTAGCGTTCGCATAGAGCACCTAGAGTTGTGACCTTGAACGCTCCTTCATAAGTAGATAACTACTACACAATAGAAAAGACGTACAAGTGAACATGGATTTGGTTTTACGGCAATTAGCATGCAGCAGAGCTGCCAAATAATGCCCAGATAATATACGCGTTAATTCTAATGCGTTTTGTAAACAAAGCAGCAATCCGTGGGCTATTAAGGACACTTTGCGATGCCTATCCATTTTCTATACCATGCCATTGTAACTACCATATCTTAGCGTTTGCATACAGCACCTAGAGTTGTGACCTTGAACGCTCCTTCATATGTAGATAACTCCCACACGATAGAAAAGACGTTCCAGAGAAAACGGTCTAAGTTTTACTGCAATTAGTATGCAAGAGCTTTCAGAAAATTCCCAAATAATATACACGTTAATTCGAACCCGTCTTGTACGCAAAGTAGCAATCCGCGGGCAATATAAGGCACTTAGCGATGTCTATCTATGTTCTATACCATGCCAATGTAACTATCATATCTTAGCGTTCGCATACAGCACCTAGAGTTGTGACCTTGAACGCTCCTTCATAAGTATATAACTCCTACACGATAGAAAAGACGTTCAAGAGAAAACGGTCTATGTTTTACTGCAATTAGTATCCAGCAGAGCTTTCAAAAAGTACCCAATTAATATACACGTCAATTCGAACGCGTTTTGTACGCAAAGTATTAATCCGCGGACTATATAAGGCACTTCGCGATGTCTATCTATGTTATATACCATGCCAATGTAACTATCATATCTTAGCGTTCGCATAGAGCACCAAGAGTTGTGACCTTGAACGCTCCTTCATAAGTAGATAACTACTACACAATAGAAAAGACGTACAAGTGAACATGGATTTAGTTTAACGGCAATTAGCATGCAGCAGAGCTGCCAAATAATGCCCAGATAATATACGCGTTAATTCTAATGCGTTTTGTAAACAAAGCAGCAATCCGTGGGCTATTAAGGACACTTTGCGATGCCTATCCATTTTCTATACCATGCCATTGTAACTACCATATCTTAGCGTTTGCATACAGCACCTAGAGTTGTGACCTTGAACTCTCCTTCATATGTAGATAACTCCTACACGATAGAAAAGACGTTCAAGAAAAAACGGTCTATGTTTTACTGCAATTAGTATGCAGCAGAGCTTTCGAAAAGTACCCAATTAATATACACGTCAATTCGAACGCGTTTTGTACGCAAAGTATCAATCCGCGGGCTATAAAAGGCACTTCGCGATGTCTATCCATGTTCTATACCATGCCAATGTAACTATCATATCTTGGCGTTCGCATAGAGCACCTAGAGTTCTGACCTTGACCGCTCCTTTATAAGTAGATAACTACTACACAATAGAAAAGACGTACAAGTGAAAATGGATTTAGTTTTACTGCAATTACCATGCAGCAGAGCTGCCAAATAATGCCCAGATAATATACGCGTTAATTCTAATGCGTTTTGTAAACAAAGCAGCAATCCGTGGGCTATTAAGGACACTTTACGATGCCTATCCATTTTCTATACCATGCCAATGTAACTATCATATCTTAGCGTTCGCATACAGCACCTAGAGTTGTGACCTTGAACGCTCCTTCATAAGTAGGTAACTCCTACACGATAGAAAAGACGTTCAAGGGAAG
Source organism: Tetropium fuscum (assembly GCA_964058915.1). NCBI lineage: Eukaryota > Metazoa > Arthropoda > Insecta > Coleoptera > Cerambycidae > Tetropium > Tetropium fuscum. Next base: position 289,129 of record CAXKVY010004066.1, on the reverse strand, counting down.
ACGGTCTAAGTTTTACTGCAATTAGTATGCAGCAGAGCTTTCAAAATGTACCCAATTAATATACACGTCAATTCGAACGCGTTTTGTAGGCAAAGTAGCAATCCGCGGGCTATATAAGGCACTTAGCGATGTCTATCTATGTTCTATACCATGCCAATGTAACTATCATATCTTAGCGTTCCCATACAGCACCTAGAGTTGTGACCTTGAACGCTCCTTCATAAGTAGATAACTCCTACACGATAGAAAAGACGTTCAAGAGAAAACGGTCTAAGATTTACTGCAATTAGTATGCAGCAGAGCTTTCAGAAAATGCCCAAATAATATACACGTTAATTCGAACCCGTCTTGTACGCAAAGTAGCAATCCGCGGGCAATATAAGACACTTAGCGATGTCTATCTATATTCTATACCATGCCAATGTAACTATCATATCTTGGCGTTCGCATACAGCACCTAGAGTTGTGACCTTGAATGCTCTCTCATAAGTAGATAACTCCTACACGATACAAAAGACGTTCAAGAGAAAACGGTCTATGGTTTACTGCAATTAGTATCCAGCAGAGCTTTCAAAAAGTACCCAATTAATATACACGTCAATTCGAACGCGTTTTGTACGCAAAGTATTAATCCGCGGACTATATAAGGCACTTCGCGATGTCTATCCATGTTCTATACCATGCCAATGTAACTATCATATCTTAGCGTTCGCATAGAGCACCTAGAGTTGTGACCTTGACCGCTCCTTCATAAGTAGATAACTACTACACAATAGAAAAGACGTACAAGTGAAAATGGATTTAGTTTTACTGCAATTACCATGCAGCAGAGCTGCCAAATAATGCCCAGATAATATACGCGTTAATTCTAAGGCGTTTTGTAAACAAAGCAGCAATCCGTGGGCTATTAAGGACACTTCGCGATGTATATCCATGTTATATACCATGCCAATGTAACTATCATATCTTAGCGTTCGCATAGATAACCAAGAGTTGTGACCTTGAACGCTCCTTCATAAGTAGATAACTACTACACAATAGAAAAGACGTACAAGTGAACATGGATTTAGTTTAAAGGCAATTAGCATGCAGCAGAGTTGCCAAATAATGCCCTGATAATATACGCGTTAATTCTAATGCGTTTTGTAAACAAAGCAGCAATCCGTGGGCTATTAAGGATACTTTGCGATGCCTATCCATTTTCTATACCATGCCATTGTAACTACCATATCTTAGCGTTTGCATACAGCACCTAGAGTTGTGACCTTGAACGCTCCTTCATATGTAGATAACTCCTACACGATAGAAAAGACGTTCAAGAGAAAACGGTCTATGTTTTACTGCAATTAGTATCCAGCAGAGCTTTCAAAAAGTACCCAATTAATATACACGTCAATTCGAACGCGTTTTGTACGCAAAGTATTAATCCGCGGACTATATAAGGCACTTCGCGATGTCTATCCATGTTCTATACCATGCCAATGTAACTATCATATCTTGGCGTTCGCATAGAGCACCTAGAGTTGTGACCTTGACCGCTCCTTCATAAGTAGATAACTACTACACAATAGAAAAGACGTACAAGTGAAAATGGATTTAGTTTTACTGCAATTACCATGCAGCAGAGCTGCCAAATAATGCCCAGATAATATACGCGTTAATTCTAATGCGTTTTGTAAACAAAGCAGCAATCCGTGGTCTATTAAGGACACTTCGCGATGCCTATCCATTTTCTATACCATGCCATTGTAACTACCATATCTTAGCGTTCGCATACAGTACCTAGAGTTGTGACCTTGAACGCTCCTTCATAAGTAGATAACTCCTACACGATAGAAAAGACGTTCAAGAGAAATCGGTCTAAGTTTTACTGCAATTAGTATGCAGCAGAGCTTTCAGAAAATGCCCAGAAAATACACGTTAATTCGAAACCGTTTTGTACGCAAAGTAGCAATCCGCGGGCAAAATAAGGCACTTAGCGATGTCTATCTATGTTCTATACCATGCCAATGTAACTATCATATCTTAGCGTTTGCATACAGCACCTAGACTTGTGACCTTGAACGCTCCTTCATATGTAGATAACTCCTACACGATAGAAAAGACGTTGAAGAGAAAACGGTCTAAGTTTTACTGCAATTAGTATGCAGCAGAGCTTTCAGAAAATGCCCAAATAATATACACGTTAATTCGAACCCGTCTTGTACGCAAAGTAGCAATCCGCGGGCAATATAAGGCACTTAGCGATGTCTATCCATGTTCTATACCATGCCAATGTAACTATCATATCTTAGCGTTCACATACAGCACCTAGAGTTGTGACCTTGAACGCTCCTTCATAAGTAGATAACTCCTACACGATAGAAAAGACGTTCAAGAGAAAACGGTCTATGTTTTACTGCAATTAGTATCCAGCAGAGCTTTCAAAAAGTACCCAATTAATATACACGTCAATTCGAACGCGTTTTGTACGCAAAGTATTAATCCGCGGACTATATAAGGCACTTCGCGATGTCTATCCATGTTCTATACCATGCCAATGTAACTATCATATCTTAGCGTTCGCATAGAGCACCTACAGTTGTGACCTTGACCGCTCCTTCATAAGTAGATAACTACTACACAATAGAAAAGACGTACAAGTGAAAATGGATTTAGTTTTACTGCAATTACCATGCAGCAGAGCTGCCAAATAATGCCCAGATAATATACGCGTTAATTTTAATCCGTTTTGTAAACAATGCACCAATCCGTGGGCTATTAAGGACACTTCGCGATGCCTATCCATTTTCTATACCATGCCATTGTAACTACCATATCTTAGCGTTCGCATACATTACCTAGAGTTGTGACCTTGAACGCTCCTTCATAAGTAGATAACTCCTACACGATAGAAAAGACGTTCAAGAGAAAACGGTCTAAGTTTTACTGCAATTAGTATGCAGCAGAGCTTTCAGAAAATGCCCAAATAATATACACGTTAATTCGAACCCGTTTTGTACGCAAAGTAGCAATCCGCGGGCAATATAAGGCACTTGGCGATGTCTATCTATGTTCTATACCATGCCAATGTAACTATCATATCTTAGCGTTTGCATACAGCACCTAGAGTTGTGACCTTGAACGCTCCTCATAAGTAGATATCTCCTACACGATATAGAAGACGTACAATAGAAAACGGACTAAGTTTAACTGCAATTAGCATGCAGCAGAGCTGCCAAATAATGCCCAAATAATATACGCGTTAATTCGAATGCGTTTTGTAAACCAAGCAGCAATCCGTGGTCTATTAAGGACACTTCGCGATGCCTATCCATTTTCTATACCATGCCATTGTAACTACCATATCTTAGCGTTCGCATACACTACCTAGAGTTGTGACCTTGAACGCTCCTTCATAAGTAGATAACTCCTACACGATAGAAAAGACGTTCAAGAGAAAACGGTCTAAGTTTTACTGCAAATAGTATGCAGCAGAGCTTTCAGAAAATGCCCAAATAATATACACGTTAATTCGAACCCGTCTTGTACGCAAAGTAGCATTCCGCGGGCAATATAAGGCACTTAGCGATGTCTATCTATGTTCTATACCATGCCAATGTAACTATCATATCTTAGCGTTCGCATACAGCACCTAGAGTTGTGACTTTGAACGCTCCTTCATAAGTAGATAACTCCTACACGATAGAAAAGACGTTCAAGAGAAAACGGTCTATGTTTTACTGCAATTAGTATCCAGCAGAGCTTTCAAAAAGTACCCAATTAATATACACGTCAATTCGAACGCGTTTTGTACGCAAAGTAGCAGTCCGCGGGCTATATAAGGCACTACGCGATGTCTATCCATGTTCTATACCATGCCAATGTAACTACCATATCTTAGCGTTCGCATAGAGCACATAGAGTTGTGACCTTGAACGCTCCTTCATAAGTAGATAACTCCTACAAGATAGAAAATACGTTCAAGAGAAAACGGTCTAAATTTTACTGCAATTAGTATGCAGCAGAGCTGTCAGAAAATGCCCAAATAATATACACGTTAATTCGAACCCGTTTTGTACGCAAAGTAACAATCCGCGGGCAACATAAGGCACTTAGCGATGTCTATCTATGTTCTATACAATGCCAATGTAACTATCATATCTTAGCGTTCGCATAGAGCTCCTAGAGTTGTGACCTTCAACGCTCCTTCATAAGTAGATATCTCCTACACGATATAAAAGACGTACAATAGAAAACGGACTAAGTTTAACTGCAAATAGTATGCAGCAGAGCTGCCAAATAATGCCCAGATAATATACGCGTTAATTCGAATGCGTTTTGTAAACAAAGCAGCAATCCGTGGGCTATTAAGGACACTTCGCGATGCCTATCCATTTTCTATACCATGCCATTGTAACTACCATATCTTAGCGTTCGCATACAGTACCTAGAGTTGTGACCTTGAACGCTCCTTCATAAGTAGATAACTCCTACACGATAGAAAAGACGTTCAAGAGAAAACGGTCAAAGTTTTACTGCAATTAGTATTCAGCAGAGCTTTCAGAAATTGCCCAAATAATATAAACGTTAATTCGAACCCGTTTTGTACGCAAAGTAGCAATCCGCGGGCAATATAAGGCACTTAGCGATGTCTTTCTATTTTCTATACCATGCCAATGTAACTATCATATCTTAGCGTTTGCATACAGCACCTAGACTTGTGACCTTGAACGCTCCTTCATATGTAGATAACTCCTACACGATAGAAAAGACGTTGAAGAGAAAACGGTCTAAGTTTTACTGCAATTAGTACGCAGCAGAGCTTTCAAAAAGTACCCAATTAATATACACGTCAATTCGAACGCGTTTTGTACGCAAAGTATTAATCCGCGGGCTATATAAGGCACTTCGCGATGTCTATCCATGTTCTATACCATGCAAATGTAACTATCATATCTTAGCGTTCGTATAGAGCACCTAGAGTTGTGACCTTGACCGCTCCTTCATAAGTAGATAACTACTACACAATAGAAAAGACGTACAAGTGAAAATGGATTTAGTTTTACTGCAATTACCATGCAGCAGAGCTGCCAAATAATGCCCAGATAATATACGCGTCAATTCTAATTCATTTTGTAAACAAAGCAGCAATCCGTGGGCTATTAAGGACACTTCGCGATGTCTATCCATGTTCTATACCATGCCAATGTAACTACCATATCTTAGCGTTCGCATAGAGCACATAGAGTTGTGACCTTGAACGCTCCTTCATAAGTAGATAACTCCTACACGATAGAAAAGACGTTCAAGAGAAAACGGTCTAAGTTTTACTGCAATTAGTATGCAGCAGAGCTTTCAGAAAATGCCCAAATAATATACACGTTAATTCGAACCCGTCTTGTACGCAAAGTAGCAATCCGCGGGCAATATAAGGCACTTAGCGATGTCTATCTATGTTCTATACCATGCCAATGTAACTATCATATCTTAGAGGTCGCATACAGCACCTAGAGTTGTGACCTTGAACGCTCCTTCATAAGTAGATAACTCCTACACGATAGAAGAGACGTTCAAGAGAAAACGGTCTAAGATTTTCTGCAATTAGTATGCAGCAGAGCTTTCAGAAAATGCCCAAATAATATACACGTTAATTCAAATCCGTTTTGTACGCAAAGTAGCAATCCGCGGGCAATATAAGGCACTTAGCGATGTCTATCTATGTTCTATACCATGCCAATGTAACTATCATATCTTAGCGTTCGCATAGAGCTCCTAGAGTTGTGACCTTGAACGCTCCTTCATAAGTAGATATCTCCTACACGATATAAAAGACGTACAATAGAAAACGGACTAAGTTTAACTGCAATTAGCATGCAGCAGAGCTGCCAAATAATGCCCAAATAATATACGCGTTAAGTCGAATGCGTTTTGTAAACAAAGCAGCAATCCGTGGTCTATTAAGGACACTTCGCGATGCCTATCCATTTTCTATACCATGCCATTGTAACTACCATATCTTAGCGTTCGCATACAGTACCTAGAGTTGTGACCTTGACCGCTCCTTCATAAGTAGATAACTACTACACAATAGAAAAGACGTACAAGTGAAAATGGATTTAGTTTTACTGCAATTACCATGCAGCAGAGCTGCCAAATAATGCCCAGATAATATACGCGTCAATTCTAATTCATTTTGTAAACAAAGCAGCAATCCGTGGGCTATTAAGGACACTTCGCGATGTCTATCCATGTTATATACCATGCCAATGTAACTATCATATCTTAGCGTTCGCATAGAGCACCTAGAGTTGTGACCTTGAACGCTCCTTCATAAGTAGATAACTACGATAAGTAGACACTTCGCGATGCCTATCCATTTTCTATACCATGCCATTGTAACTACCATATCTTAGCGTTCGCATACAGTACCTAGAGTTGTGACCTTGACCGCTCCTTCATAAGTAGATAACTACTACACAATAGAAAAGACGTACAAGTGAAAATGGATTTAGTTTTACTGCAATTACCATGCAGCAGAGCTGCCAAATAATGCCCAGATAATATACGCGTCAATTCTAATTCATTTTGTAAACAAAGCAGCAATCCGTGGGCTATTAAGGACACTTCGCGATGTCTATCCATGTTATATACCATGCCAATGTAACTATCATATCTTAGCGTTCGCATAGAGCACCTAGAGTTGTGACCTTGAACGCTCCTTCATAAGTAGATAACTACTACACAATAGAAAAGACGTACAAGTGAACATGGATTTAGTTTAACGGCAATTAGCATGCAGCAGAGCTGCCAAATAATGCCCAGATAATATACGCGTTAATTCTAATGCGTTTTGTAAAGAAAGCAGCAATCCGTGGGTTATTAAGGACACTTTGCGATGCCTATCCATTTTCTATACCATGCCATTGTAACTACCATATCTTAGCGTTTGCATACAGCACCTAGAGTTGTGACCTTGAACGCTCCTTCATATGTAGATAACTCCTACACGATAGAAAAGACGTTCAAGAGAAAACGGTCTATGTTTTACTGCAATTAGTATGCAGCAGAGCTTTCGAAAAGTACCCAATTAATATACACGTCAATTCGAACGCGTTTTGTACGCAAAGTATCAATCCGCGGGCTATAAAAGGCTCTTCGCGATGTCTATCCATGTTCTATACCATGCCAATGTAACTATCATATCTTGGCGTTTGCATAGAGCACCTAGAGTTGTGACCTTGACCGCTCCTTCATAAGTAGATAACTACTACACAATAGAAAAGACGTACAAGTGAAAATGGATTTAGTTTTACTGCAGTTACCATGCAGCAGAGCTGCCAAATAATGCCCAGATAATATACGCGTTAATTCTAATGCGTTTTGTAAACAAAGCAGCAATCCGTGGGCTATTAAGGACACTTTGCGATGCCTATCCATTTTCTATACCATGCCAATGTAACTATCATATCTTAGCGTTCGCATACAGCACCTAGAGTTGTGACCTTGAACGCTCCTTCATAAGTAGGTAACTCCTACACGATAGAAAAGACGTTCAAGAGAAGACGGTCTAAGTTTTACTGCAATTAGTATGCAGCAGAGCTTTCAAAAAGTACCCAATTAATATACACGTCAATTCGAATGCGTTTTGTAGGCAAAGTAGCAATCCGCGGGCTATATAAGGCACTTCGCGATGTCTATCCATGTTCTATACCATGCCAATGTAACTACCATATCTTAGCGTTCGCATAGAGCACATAGAGTTGTGACCTTGCACGCTCCTTCATAAGTAGATAACTCCTACACGATAGAAAAGACGTTGAAGAGAAAACGGTCTAAGTTTTACTGCAATTAGTATGCAGCAGAGCTTTCAAAAAGTACCCAATTAATATACACGTCAATTCGAACGTGTTTTGTACGCAAAGTATTAATCCGCGGGCTATATAAGGCACTTCGCGATGTCTATCCATGTTCTATACCATGCAAATGTAACTATCATATCTTAGCGTTCGCATAGAGCACCTATAGTTGTGACCTTGACCGCTTCTTCATAAGTAGATAACTACTACACAATAGAAAAGACGTACAAGTGAAAATGGATTTAGTTTTACTGCAATTACCATGCAGCAGAGCTGCCAAATAATGCCCAGATAATATACGCGTCAATTCTAATTCATTTTGTAAACAAAGCAGCAATCCGTGGGCTATTAAGGACACTTCGCGATGTCTATCCATGTTATATACCATGCCAATGTAACTATCATATCTTAGCGTTCGCATAGAGCACCTAGAGTTGTGACCTTGAACGCTCCTTCATAAGTAGATAACTACTACACAATAGAAAAGACGTACAAGTGAACATGGATTTAGTTTTACGGCAATTAGCATGCAGCAGAGCTGACAAATAATGCCCAGATACTATACCCGTTAATTCTAATGCGTTTTGTAAACAAAGCAGCAATCCGTGGGCTATTAAGGACACTTTGCGATGCCTATCCATTTTCTATACCATGCCATTGTAACTACCATATCTTAGCGTTTGCATACAACACCTAGAGTTGTGACCTTGAACGCTCCTTCATATGTAGATAACTCCTACACGATAGAAAAGACGTTCAAGAGAAAACGGTCTATGTTTTACTGCAATTAGTATGCAGCAGAGCTTTCGAAAAGTACCCAATTAATATACACGTCAATTCGAACGCGTTTTGTACGCAAAGTATCAATCCGCGGGCTATATAAGGCACTTCGCGATGTCTATCCACGTTCTATACCATGCCAATGTAACTATCATATCTTGGCTTTCGCATAGAGCACCTAGAGTTGTGACCTTGACCGCTCCTTCATAAGTGGATAACTACTACACAATGGAAAAGACGTACATGTGAAAATGGATTTAGTTTTACTGCAATTACCATGCAGCAGAGCTGCCAGATAATGCCCAGATAATATACGCGTTAATTCTAATGCGTTTTGTAAACAAAGCAGCAATCCGTGGCTATTAAGGACACTTTGCGATGCCTATCCATTTTCTATACCATGCCAATGTAACTATCATATCTTAGCGTTCGCATACAGCACCTAGAGTTGTGACCTTGAACGCTCCTTCATAAGTAGGTAACTCCTACACGATAAAAAAGACGTTCAAGAGAAGACGGTCTAAGTTTTACTGCAATTAGTATGCAGCAGAGCTTTCAAAAAGTACCCAATTAATATACACGTCAATTCGAACGCGTTTTGTAGGCAAAGTAGCAAATCCGCGGGCTATATAAGGCACTTCGCGATGTCTATCCATGTTCTATACCATGCCAATGTAACTACCATATCTTAGCGTTCGCATAGAGCACCTAGAGTTGTGACCTTGAACGCTCCTTCATAAGTAGATAACTCCTACACGATAGAAAAGACGTTCAAGAGAAAACGGTCTAAGATTTTCTGCAATTAGTATGCAGCAGAGCTTTCAGAAAATGCCCAAATAATATACACGTTAATTCGAATCCGCTTTGTACGCAAAGTAGCAATCCGCGGGCAATATAAGGCACTTAGCGATGTCTATCTATGTTCTATACCATGCCAATGTAACTATCATATCTTAGCGTTCGCATAGAGCTCCTAGAGTTGTGACCTTGAACGCTCCTTCATAAGTAGATATCTCCTACACGATATAAAAGACGTACAATAGAAAACGGACTAAGTTTAACTGCAATTAGCATGCAGCAGAGCTGCCAAATAATGCCCAAATAATATACGCGTTAAGTCGAATGCGTTTTGTAAACAAAGCAGCAATCCGTGGTCTATTAAGGACACTTCGCGATGCCTATCCATTTTCTATACCATGCCATTGTAACTACCATATCTGAGCGTTCGCATATAGTACCTAGAGTTGTGACCTTGACCGCTCCTTCATAAGTAGATAACTACTACACAATAGAAAAGACGTACAAGTGAAAATGGATTTAGTTTTACTGCAATTACCATGCAGCAGAGCTGCCAAATAATGCCCAGATAATATACGCGTCAATTCTAATTCATTTTGTAAACAAAGCAACAATCCGTGGGCTATTAAGGACACTTCGCGATGTCTATCCATGTTATATACCATGCCAATGTAACTATCATATCTTAGCGTTCGCATAGAGCACCTAGAGTTGTGACCTTGAACGCTCCTTCATAAGTAGATAACTACTACACAATAGAAAAGACGTACAAGTGAACATGGATTTAGTTTAACGGCAATTAGCATGCAGCAGAGCTGCCAAATAATGCCAGATAATATACGCGTTAATTCTAATGCGTTTTGTAAAGAAAGCAGCAATCCGTGGGCTATTAAGGACACTTGGCGATGCCTATCCATTTTCTATACCATGCCATTGTAACTACCATATCTTAGCGTTTGCATACAGCACCTAGAGTTGTGACCTTGAACGCTCCTTCATATGTAGATAACTCCTACACGATAGAAAAGACGTACAATAGAAAACGGTCTATGTTTTACTGCAATTAGTATGCAGCAGAGCTATCGAAAAGTACCCAATTAATATACACGTCAATTCGAACGCGTTTTGTACGCAAAGTATCAATCCGCGGGCTATAAAAGGCACTTCGCGATGTCTATCCATGTTCTATACCATGCCAATGTAACTATCATATCTTGGCGTTCGCATAGAGCACCTAGAGTTGTGACCTTGACCGCTCCTTCATAAGTAGATAACTACTACACAATAGAAAAGACGTACAAGTGAAAATGGATTTAGTTTTACTGCAATTACCATGCAGCAGAGCTGCCAAATAATGCCCAGATAATATACGCGTCAATTCTAATTCATTTTGTAAACAAAGCAGCAATCCGTGGGCTATTAAGGACACTTCGCGATGTCTATCCATGTTCTATACCATGCCAATGTAACTACCATATCTTAGCGTTCGCATAGAGCACATAGAGTTGTGACCTTGAACGCTCCTTCATAAGTAGATAACTCCTACACGATAGAAAAGACGTTCAAGAGAAAACGGTCTAAGTTTTACTGCAATTAGTATGCAGCAGAGCTTTCAGAAAATGCCCAAATAATATACACGTTAATTCGAACCCGTCTTGTACGCAAAGTAGCAATCCGCGGGCAATATAAGGCACTTAGCGATGTCTATCTATGTTCTATACCATGCCAATGTAACTATCATATCTTAGAGGTCGCATACAGCACCTAGAGTTGTGACCTTGAACGCTCCTTCATAAGTAGATAACTCCTACACGATAGAAGAGACGTTCAAGAGAAAACGGTCTAAGATTTTCTGCAATTAGTATGCAGCAGAGCTTTCAGAAAATGCCCAAATAATATACACGTTAATTCAAATCCGTTTTGTACGCAAAGTAGCAATCCGCGGGCAATATAAGGCACTTAGCGATGTCTATCTATGTTCTATACCATGCCAATGTAACTATCATATCTTAGCGTTCGCATAGAGCTCCTAGAGTTGTGACCTTGAACGCTCCTTCATAAGTAGATATCTCCTACACGATATAAAAGACGTACAATAGAAAACGGACTAAGTTTAACTGCAATTAGCATGCAGCAGAGCTGCCAAATAATGCCCAAATAATATACGCGTTAAGTCGAATGCGTTTTGTAAACAAAGCAGCAATCCGTGGTCTATTAAGGACACTTCGCGATGCCTATCCATTTTCTATACCATGCCATTGTAACTACCATATCTTAGCGTTCGCATACAGTACCTAGAGTTGTGACCTTGACCGCTCCTTCATAAGTAGATAACTACTACACAATAGAAAAGACGTACAAGTGAAAATGGATTTAGTTTTACTGCAATTACCATGCAGCAGAGCTGCCAAATAATGCCCAGATAATATACGCGTCAATTCTAATTCATTTTGTAAACAAAGCAGCAATCCGTGGGCTATTAAGGACACTTCGCGATGTCTATCCATGTTATATACCATGCCAATGTAACTATCATATCTTAGCGTTCGCATAGAGCACCTAGAGTTGTGACCTTGAACGCTCCTTCATAAGTAGATAACTACGATAAGTAGACACTTCGCGATGCCTATCCATTTTCTATACCATGCCATTGTAACTACCATATCTTAGCGTTCGCATACAGTACCTAGAGTTGTGACCTTGACCGCTCCTTCATAAGTAGATAACTACTACACAATAGAAAAGACGTACAAGTGAAAATGGATTTAGTTTTACTGCAATTACCATGCAGCAGAGCTGCCAAATAATGCCCAGATAATATACGCGTCAATTCTAATTCATTTTGTAAACAAAGCAGCAATCCGTGGGCTATTAAGGACACTTCGCGATGTCTATCCATGTTATATACCATGCCAATGTAACTATCATATCTTAGCGTTCGCATAGAGCACCTAGAGTTGTGACCTTGAACGCTCCTTCATAAGTAGATAACTACTACACAATAGAAAAGACGTACAAGTGAACATGGATTTAGTTTAACGGCAATTAGCATGCAGCAGAGCTGCCAAATAATGCCCAGATAATATACGCGTTAATTCTAATGCGTTTTGTAAAGAAAGCAGCAATCCGTGGGTTATTAAGGACACTTTGCGATGCCTATCCATTTTCTATACCATGCCATTGTAACTACCATATCTTAGCGTTTGCATACAGCACCTAGAGTTGTGACCTTGAACGCTCCTTCATATGTAGATAACTCCTACACGATAGAAAAGACGTTCAAGAGAAAACGGTCTATGTTTTACTGCAATTAGTATGCAGCAGAGCTTTCGAAAAGTACCCAATTAATATACACGTCAATTCGAACGCGTTTTGTACGCAAAGTATCAATCCGCGGGCTATAAAAGGCTCTTCGCGATGTCTATCCATGTTCTATACCATGCCAATGTAACTATCATATCTTGGCGTTTGCATAGAGCACCTAGAGTTGTGACCTTGACCGCTCCTTCATAAGTAGATAACTACTACACAATAGAAAAGACGTACAAGTGAAAATGGATTTAGTTTTACTGCAGTTACCATGCAGCAGAGCTGCCAAATAATGCCCAGATAATATACGCGTTAATTCTAATGCGTTTTGTAAACAAAGCAGCAATCCGTGGGCTATTAAGGACACTTTGCGATGCCTATCCATTTTCTATACCATGCCAATGTAACTATCATATCTTAGCGTTCGCATACAGCACCTAGAGTTGTGACCTTGAACGCTCCTTCATAAGTAGGTAACTCCTACACGATAGAAAAGACGTTCAAGAGAAGACGGTCTAAGTTTTACTGCAATTAGTATGCAGCAGAGCTTTCAAAAAGTACCCAATTAATATACACGTCAATTCGAATGCGTTTTGTAGGCAAAGTAGCAATCCGCGGGCTATATAAGGCACTTCGCGATGTCTATCCATGTTCTATACCATGCCAATGTAACTACCATATCTTAGCGTTCGCATAGAGCACATAGAGTTGTGACCTTGCACGCTCCTTCATAAGTAGATAACTCCTACACGATAGAAAAGACGTTGAAGAGAAAACGGTCTAAGTTTTACTGCAATTAGTATGCAGCAGAGCTTTCAAAAAGTACCCAATTAATATACACGTCAATTCGAACGTGTTTTGTACGCAAAGTATTAATCCGCGGGCTATATAAGGCACTTCGCGATGTCTATCCATGTTCTATACCATGCAAATGTAACTATCATATCTTAGCGTTCGCATAGAGCACCTATAGTTGTGACCTTGACCGCTTCTTCATAAGTAGATAACTACTACACAATAGAAAAGACGTACAAGTGAAAATGGATTTAGTTTTACTGCAATTACCATGCAGCAGAGCTGCCAAATAATGCCCAGATAATATACGCGTCAATTCTAATTCATTTTGTAAACAAAGCAGCAATCCGTGGGCTATTAAGGACACTTCGCGATGTCTATCCATGTTATATACCATGCCAATGTAACTATCATATCTTAGCGTTCGCATAGAGCACCTAGAGTTGTGACCTTGAACGCTCCTTCATAAGTAGATAACTACTACACAATAGAAAAGACGTACAAGTGAACATGGATTTAGTTTTACGGCAATTAGCATGCAGCAGAGCTGACAAATAATGCCCAGATACTATACCCGTTAATTCTAATGCGTTTTGTAAACAAAGCAGCAATCCGTGGGCTATTAAGGACACTTTGCGATGCCTATCCATTTTCTATACCATGCCATTGTAACTACCATATCTTAGCGTTTGCATACAACACCTAGAGTTGTGACCTTGAACGCTCCTTCATATGTAGATAACTCCTACACGATAGAAAAGACGTTCAAGAGAAAACGGTCTATGTTTTACTGCAATTAGTATGCAGCAGAGCTTTCGAAAAGTACCCAATTAATATACACGTCAATTCGAACGCGTTTTGTACGCAAAGTATCAATCCGCGGGCTATATAAGGCACTTCGCGATGTCTATCCACGTTCTATACCATGCCAATGTAACTATCATATCTTGGCTTTCGCATAGAGCACCTAGAGTTGTGACCTTGACCGCTCCTTCATAAGTGGATAACTACTACACAATGGAAAAGACGTACATGTGAAAATGGATTTAGTTTTACTGCAATTACCATGCAGCAGAGCTGCCAGATAATGCCCAGATAATATACGCGTTAATTCTAATGCGTTTTGTAAACAAAGCAGCAATCCGTGGCTATTAAGGACACTTTGCGATGCCTATCCATTTTCTATACCATGCCAATGTAACTATCATATCTTAGCGTTCGCATACAGCACCTAGAGTTGTGACCTTGAACGCTCCTTCATAAGTAGGTAACTCCTACACGATAAAAAAGACGTTCAAGAGAAGACGGTCTAAGTTTTACTGCAATTAGTATGCAGCAGAGCTTTCAAAAAGTACCCAATTAATATACACGTCAATTCGAACGCGTTTTGTAGGCAAAGTAGCAAATCCGCGGGCTATATAAGGCACTTCGCGATGTCTATCCATGTTCTATACCATGCCAATGTAACTACCATATCTTAGCGTTCGCATAGAGCACCTAGAGTTGTGACCTTGAACGCTCCTTCATAAGTAGATAACTCCTACACGATAGAAAAGACGTTCAAGAGAAAACGGTCTAAGATTTTCTGCAATTAGTATGCAGCAGAGCTTTCAGAAAATGCCCAAATAATATACACGTTAATTCGAATCCGCTTTGTACGCAAAGTAGCAATCCGCGGGCAATATAAGGCACTTAGCGATGTCTATCTATGTTCTATACCATGCCAATGTAACTATCATATCTTAGCGTTCGCATAGAGCTCCTAGAGTTGTGACCTTGAACGCTCCTTCATAAGTAGATATCTCCTACACGATATAAAAGACGTACAATAGAAAACGGACTAAGTTTAACTGCAATTAGCATGCAGCAGAGCTGCCAAATAATGCCCAAATAATATACGCGTTAAGTCGAATGCGTTTTGTAAACAAAGCAGCAATCCGTGGTCTATTAAGGACACTTCGCGATGCCTATCCATTTTCTATACCATGCCATTGTAACTACCATATCTGAGCGTTCGCATATAGTACCTAGAGTTGTGACCTTGACCGCTCCTTCATAAGTAGATAACTACTACACAATAGAAAAGACGTACAAGTGAAAATGGATTTAGTTTTACTGCAATTACCATGCAGCAGAGCTGCCAAATAATGCCCAGATAATATACGCGTCAATTCTAATTCATTTTGTAAACAAAGCAACAATCCGTGGGCTATTAAGGACACTTCGCGATGTCTATCCATGTTATATACCATGCCAATGTAACTATCATATCTTAGCGTTCGCATAGAGCACCTAGAGTTGTGACCTTGAACGCTCCTTCATAAGTAGATAACTACTACACAATAGAAAAGACGTACAAGTGAACATGGATTTAGTTTAACGGCAATTAGCATGCAGCAGAGCTGCCAAATAATGCCAGATAATATACGCGTTAATTCTAATGCGTTTTGTAAAGAAAGCAGCAATCCGTGGGCTATTAAGGACACTTGGCGATGCCTATCCATTTTCTATACCATGCCATTGTAACTACCATATCTTAGCGTTTGCATACAGCACCTAGAGTTGTGACCTTGAACGCTCCTTCATATGTAGATAACTCCTACACGATAGAAAAGACGTACAATAGAAAACGGTCTATGTTTTACTGCAATTAGTATGCAGCAGAGCTATCGAAAAGTACCCAATTAATATACACGTCAATTCGAACGCGTTTTGTACGCAAAGTATCAATCCGCGGGCTATAAAAGGCACTTCGCGATGTCTATCCATGTTCTATACCATGCCAATGTAACTATCATATCTTGGCGTTCGCATAGAGCACCTAGAGTTGTGACCTTGACCGCTCCTTCATAAGTAGATAACTACTACACAATAGAAAAGACGTACAAGTGAAAATGGATTTAGTTTTACTGCAATTACCATGCAGCAGAGCTGCCAAATAATGCCCAGATAATATACGCGTCAATTCTAATTCATTTTGTAAACAAAGCAGCAATCCGTGGGCTATTAAGGACACTTCGCGATGTCTATCCATGTTCTATACCATGCCAATGTAACTACCATATCTTAGCGTTCGCATAGAGCACATAGAGTTGTGACCTTGAACGCTCCTTCATAAGTAGATAACTCCTACACGATAGAAAAGACGTTCAAGAGAAAACGGTCTAAGTTTTACTGCAATTAGTATGCAGCAGAGCTTTCAGAAAATGCCCAAATAATAAACACGTTAATTCGAACCCGTCTTGTACGCAAAGTAGCAATCCGCGGGCAATATAAGGCACTTAGCGATGTCTATCTATGTTCTATACCATGCCAATGTAACTATCATATCTTAGCGGTCGCATACAGCACCTAGAGTTGTGACCTTGAACGCTCCTTCATAAGTAGATAACTCCTACACGATAGAAAAGACGTTCAAGAGAAAACGGTCTAAGATTTTCTGCAATTAGTATGCAGCAGAGCTTTCAGAAAATGCCCAAATAATATACACGTTAATTCGAATCCGTTTTGTACGCAAAGTAGCAATCCGCGGGCAATATAAGGCACTTAGCGATGTCTATCTATGTTCTATACCATGCCAATGTAACTATCATATCTTAGCGTTCGCATAGAGCTCCTAGAGTTGTGACCTTGAACGCTCCTTCATAAGTAGATATCTCCTACACGATATAAAAGACGTACAATAGAAAACGGACTAAGTTTAACTGCAATTAGCATGCAGCAGAGCTGCCAAATAATGCCCAAATAATATACGCGTTAAGTCGAATGCGTTTTGTAAACAAAGCAGCAATCCGTGGTCTATTAAGGACACTTCGCGATGCCTATCCATTTTCTATACCATGCCATTGTAACTACCATATCTTAGCGTTCGCATACAGTACCTAGAGTTGTGACCTTGACCGCTCCTTCATAAGTAGATAACTACTACACAATAGAAAAGACGTACAAGTGAAAATGGATTTAGTTTCACTGCAATTACCATGCAGCAGAGCTGCCAAATAATGCCCAGATAATATACGCGTCAATTCTAATTCATTTTGTAAACAAAGCAGCAATCCGTGGGCTATTAAGGACACTTCGCGATGTCTATCCATGTTATATACCATGCCAATGTAACTATCATATCTTAGCGTTCGCATAGAGCACCTAGAGTTGTGACCTTGAACGCTCCTTCATAAGTAGATAACTACTACACAATAGAAAAGACGTACAAGTGAACATGGATTTAGTTTAACGGCAATTAGCATGCAGCAGAGCTGCCAAATAATGCCCAGATAATATACGCGTTAATTCTAATGCGTTTTGTAAAGAAAGCAGCAATCCGTGGGCTATTAAGGACACTTTGCGATGCCTATCCATTTTCTATACCATGCCATTGTAACTACCATATCTTAGCGTTTGCATACAGCACCTAGAGTTGTGACCTTGAACGCTCCTTCATATGTAGATAACTCCTACACGATAGAAAAGACGTTCAAGAGAAAACGGTCTATGTTTTACTGCAATTAGTATGCAGCAGAGCTTTCGAAAAGTACCCAATTAATATACACGTCAATTCGAACGCGTTTTGTACGCAAAGTATCAATCCGCGGGCTATAAAAGGCACTTCGCGATGTCTATCCACGTTCTATACCATGCCAATGTAACTATCATATCTTGGCTTTCGCATAGAGCACCTAGAGTTGTGACCTTGACCGCTCCTTCATAAGTGGATAACTACTACACAATAGAAAAGACGTACAAGTGAAAATGGATTTAGTTTTACTGCAATTACCATGCAGCAGAGCTGCCAGATAATGCCCAGATAATATACGCGTTAATTCTAATGCGTTTTGTAAACAAAGCAGCAATCCGTGGGCTATTAAGGACACTTTGCGATGCCTATCCATTTTCTATACCATGCCAATGTAACTATCATATCTTAGCGTTCGCATACAGCACCTAGAGTTGTGACCTTGAACGCTCCTTCATAAGTAGGTAACTCCTACACGATAAAAAAGACGTTCAAGAGAAGACGGTCTAAGTTTTACTGCAATTAGTATGCAGCAGAGCTTTCAAAAAGTACCCAATTAATATACACGTCAATTCGAACGCGTTTTGTAGGCAAAGTAGCAATCCGCGGGCTATATAAGGCACTTCGCGATGTCTATCCATGTTCTATACCATGCCAATGTAACTACCATATCTTAGCGTTCGCATAGAGCACATAGAGTTGTGACCTTGAAGGCTCCTTCATAAGTAGATAACTCCTACACGAAAGAAAAGACGTTCAAGAGAAATCGGTCTAAGTTTTACTGCAATTAGTATGCAGCAGAGCTTTCAGAAAATGCCCAAATAATATACACGTTAATTCGAACCCGTCTTGTACGCAAAGTAGCAATCCGCGGGCAATATAAGGCACTTAGCGATGTCTATCTATGTTCTATACCATGCCAATGTAACTATCATATCTTAGCGTTCGCATACAGCACCTAGAGTTGTGACCTTGAACGCTCCTTCATAAGTAGATAACTACTACACAATAGAAAAGACGTACAAGTGAACATGGATTTAGTTTTACGGCAATTAGCATGCAGCAGAGCTGCCAAACAATGCCCAGATTATATACGCGTTAATTCTAATGCGTTTTGTAAACAAAGCAGCAATCCGTGGGCTATTAAGGACACTTTGCGATGCCTATCCATTTTCTATACCATGCCATTGTAACTACCATATCTTAGCGTTCGCATACAGTACCTAGAGTTGTGACCTTGAACGCTCCTTCATAAGTAGAAAACTCCTACACGATAGAAAAGACGTTCAAGAGAAAACGGTCTAAGTTTTACTACAATTAGTATGCAGCAGAGCTTTCAAAAAATACCCAATTAATATACACGTCAATTCGAACGCGTTTTGTACGCAAAGTATTAATCCTCGGGTTATATAAGGCACTTCGCGATGTCTATCCATGTTCTATACCATGCAAATGTAACTATCATATCTTAGCGTTCGCATAGAGCACCTAGAGTTGTGACCTTGAACGCTCCTTCATAAGTAGATAACTACTACACAATAGAAAAGACGTACAAGTGAACATGGATTTAGTTTTACGGCAATTAGCATGCAGCAGAGCTGCCAAACAATGCCCAGATTATATACGCGTTAATTCTAATGCGTTTTGTAAACAAAGCAGCAATCCGTGGGCTATTAAGGACACTTTGCGATGCCTATCCATTTTCTATACCATGCCATTGTAACTACCATATCTTAGCGTTTGCATACAGCACCTAGAGTTGTGACCTTGAACGCTCCTTCATATGTAGATAACTCCTACACGATAGAAAAGACGTTCAAGAGAAAACGGTCTATGTTTTACTGCAATTAGTATGCAGCAGAGCTTTCGAAAAGTACCCAATTAATATACACGTCAATTCGAACGCGTTTTGTAGGCAAAGTAGCAATCGGGCTATATTAGGCACTTCGCGATGTCTATCCATGTTCTATACCATGCCAATGTAACTACCATATCTTAGCGTTCGCATAGAGCACATAGAGTTGTGACCTTGAACGCTCCTTCATAAGTAGATATCTCCTACACGATATAAAAGACGTACAATAGAAAACGGACTAAGTTTAACTGCAATTAGCATGCAGCAGAGCTGCCAAATAATGCCCAAATAATATACGCGTTAATTCGAATGCGTTTTGTAAACAAAGCAGCAATCCGTGGTCTATTAAGGACACTTCGCGATGCCTATCCATTTTCTATACCATGCCATTGAAACTACCATATCTCAGCGTTCGCATACAGTACCTAGAGTTGTGACCTTGAACGCTCCTTCATAAGTAGATAACTCCTACACGATAGAAAAGACTTTCAAGAGAAAACGGTCTAAGTTTTACTGCAATTAGTATGCAGCAGAGCTTTCAGAAAATGCCCAAATAATATACACGTTAATTCGAACCCGTCTTGTACGCAAAGTAGCAATCCGCGGGCAATATAAGGCACTTAGCGATGTCTATCTATATTCTATACCATGCCAATGTAACTATCATATCTTAGCGTTCACATACAGTACCTAGAGTTGTGACCTTGAACGCTCCTTCATAAGTAGATAACTCCTACACGATAGAAAAGACGTTCAAGAGAAAACGGTCTATGTTTTACTGCAATTAGTATCCAGCAGAGCTTTCAAAAAGTACCCAATTAATATACACGTCAATTCGAACGCGTTTTGTACGCAAAGTATTAATCCGCGGGCTATATAAGGCACTTCGCGATGTCTATCCATGTTCTATACCATGCAAATGTAACTATCATATCTTAGCGATCGCATAGAGCACCTAGAGTTGTGACCTTGACCGCTCCTTCATAAGTAGATAACTACTACACAATAGAAAAGACGTACAAGTGAAAATGGATTTAGTTTTACTGCAATTATCATGCAGCAGAGCTGCCAAATAATGCCCAGATAATATACGCGTCAATTCTAATTCATTTTGTAAACAAAGCAGCAATCCGTGGGCTATTAAGGACACTTCGCGATGTCTATCCATGTTATATACCATGCCCATGTAACTATCATATCTTAGCGTTCGCATAGAGCACCTAGCGTTGTGACCTTGAACGCTCCTTCATAAGTAGATAACTACTACACAATAGAAAAGACGTACAAGTGAACATGGATTTAGTTTTACGGCAATTAGCATGCAGCAGAGCTGCCAAATAATGCCCAGATAATATACGCGTTAATTCTAATGCGTTTTGTAAACAAAGCAGCAATCCGTGGGCTATTAAGGACACTTTGCGATGCCTATCCATTTTCTATACCATGCCATTGTAACTACCATATCTTAGCGTTTGCATACAGCACCTAGAGTTGTGACCTTGAACGCTCCTTCATATGTAGATAACTCCTACACGATAGAAAAGACGTTCAAGAGAAAACGGTCTATGGTTCACTGCAATTAGTATGCAGCAGAGCTTTCGAAAAGTACCCAATTAATATACATGTCAATTCGAACGCGTTTTGTACGCAAAGTATCAATCCGCGGGCTATATAAGGCACTTCGCGATGTCTATCCATGTTCTATACCATGCCAATGTAACTATCATTTCTTGGCGTTCGCATAGAGCACCTAGAGTTGTGACCTTGACCGCTCCTTCATAAGTATATAACTACTACACAATAGAAAAGACGTACAAGTGAAAATGGATTTAGTTTTACTGCAATTACCATGCAGCAGAGCTGCTAAATAATGCCCAGATAATATACGCGTTAATTCTAATGAGTTTTGTAAACAAAGCAGCAATCCGTGGGCTATTAAGGACACTTTGCGATGCCTATCCATTTTCTATACCATGCCAATGTAACTATCATATCTTAGCGTTCGCATACAGTACCTAGAGTTGTGACCTTGAACACTTCTTCATAAGTTGATAACTCCTACACGATAGAAAAGACGTTCAAGAGAAAACGGTCTAAGATTTACTGCAATTAGTATGCAGCAGAGCTTTCAGAAAATGCCCAAATAATATACACGTTAATTCGAATCCGTTTTGTACGCAAAGTAGCAATCCGCGGGCAATATAAGGCACTTAGCGGTGTCTATCTATGTTCTATACCATGCCAATGTAACTATCATATCTTAGCGTTCGCATAGAGCTCCTAGAGTTGTGACCTTGAACGCTCCTTCATAAGTAGATATCTCCAACACGATATAAAAGACGTACAATAGAAAACGGACTAAGTTTAACTGCAAATAGCATGCAGCAGAGCTGTCAAATAATGCCCAGATAATATACGCGTTAATTCGAATGCGTTTTGTAAACAAAGCAGCAATCCGTGGGCTATTAAGGACACTTCGCGATGCCTATCCATTTTCTATACCATGCCATTGTAACTACCATATCTTAGCGTTCGCATACAGTACCTAGAGTTGTGACCTTGAACGCTCCTTCATAAGTAGATAACTCCTACACGATAGAAAAGATGTTCAAGAGAAAACGGTCTAAGTTTTACTGCAATTAGTATGCAGCAGAGCTTTCAAAAAGTACCCAATTAATATACACGTCAATTCGAACGCGTTTTGTACGCAAAGTATTAATCCGCGGGTTATATAAGGCACTTCGCGATGTCTATCCATGTTCTATACCATGCAAATGTAACTATCATATCTTAGCGTTCGCATAGAGCACCTAGAGTTGTGACCTTGACCGCTCCTTCATAAGTAGATAACTACTACACAATAGAAAAGACGTACAAGTGAAAATGGATTTAGTTTTACTGCAATTACCATGCAGCAGAGCTGCCAAATAATGCCCAGATAATATACGCGTCAATTCTAATTCATTTTGTAAACAAAGCAGCAATCCGTGTGCTATTAAGGACACTTCGCGATGTCTATCCATGTTATATACCATGCCAATGTAACTATCATATCTTAGCGTTCGCATAGAGCACCTAGTGTTGTGACCTTGAACGCTCCTTCATAAGTAGATAACTACTACACAATTGAAAAGACGTACAAGTGAACATGGATTTAGTTTTACGGCAATTAGCATGCAGCAGAGCTGCCAAACAATGCCCAGATTATATACGCGTTAATTCTAATGCGTTTTGTAAACAAAGCAGCAATCCGTGGGCTATTAAGGACACTTTGCGATGCCTATCCATTTTCTATACCATGCCATTGTAACTACCATATCTTAGCGTTTGCAAACAGCACCTAGAGTTGTGACCTTGAACGCTCCTTCATATGTAGATAACTCCTACACGATAGAAAAGACGTTCAAGAGAAAACGGTCTATGTTTTACTGCAATTAGTATGCAGCAGAGCTTTCGAAAAGTACCCAATTAATATACACGTCAATTCGAACGCGTTTTGTAGGCAAAGTAGCAATCGGGCTATATTAGGCACTTCGCGATGTCTATCCATGTTCTATACCATGCCAATGTAACTACCATATCTTAGCGTTCGCATAGAGCACATAGAGTTGTGACCTTGAACGCTCCTTCATAAGTAGATATCTCCTACACGATATAAAAGACGTACAATAGAAAACGGACTAAGTTTAACTGCAATTAGCATGCAGCAGAGCTGCCAAATAATGCCCAAATAATATACGCGTTAATTCGAATGCGTTTTGTAAACAAAGCAGCAATCCGTGGTCTATTAAGGACACTTCGCGATGCCTATCCATTTTCTATACCATGCCATTGTAACTACCATATCTCAGCTTTCGCATACAGTACCTAGAGTTGTGACCTTGAACGCTCCTTCATAAGTAGATAATTCCTACACGATAGAAAAGACTTTCAAGAGAAAACGGTCTAAGTTTTACTGCAATTAGTATGCAGCAGAGCTTTCAGAAAATGCCCAAATAATATACACGTTAATTCGAACCCGTCTTGTACGCAAAGTAACAATCCGCGGGCAATATAAGGCACTTAGCGATGTCTATCTATGTTCTATACCATGCCAATGTAACTATCATATCTTAGCGTTCGCATACAGCACCTAGAGTTGTGACCTTGAACGCTCCTTCATAAGTAGATAACTCCTACACGATAGAAAAGACGTTCAAGAGAAAACGGTCTATGTTTTACTGCAATTAGTATCCAGCAGAGCTTTCAAAAAGTACCCAATTAATATACACGTCAATTCGAACGCGTTTTGTACGCAAAGTATTAATCCGCGGACTATATAAGGCACTTCGCGATGTCTATCCATGTTCTATACCATGCCAATGTAACTATCAAATCTTAGCGTTCGCATAGAGCACCTAGAGTTGTGACCTTGACCGCTCCTTCATAAGTAGATAACTACTACACAATAGAAAAAACGTACAAGTGAAAATGGATTTAGTTTTACTGCAATTACCATGCAGCAGAGCTGCCAAATAATGCCCAGATAATATACGCGTTAATTCTAAGGCGATTTGTAAACAAAGCAGCAATCCGTGGGCTATTAAGGACACTTTGCGATGCCTATCCATTTTCTATACCATGCCAATGTAACTATCATATCTTAGCGTTCGCATACAGCACCTAGAGTTGTGACCTTGAACGCTCCTTCATAAGTAGGTAACTCCTACAAGATAGAAAAGACGTTGAAGAGAAAACGGTCTAAGTTTTACTGCAATTAGTATGCAGCAGAGCTTTCAAAAAGTACCCAATTAATATACACGTCAATTCGAACGCGTTTTGTACGCAAAGTAGCAGTCCGCGGGCTATATAAGGCACTTCGCGATGTCTATCCATGTTCTATACCATGCCAATGTAACTACCATATCTTAGCGTTCGCATAGAGCACATAGAGTTGTGACCTTGAACGCTCCTTCATAAGTAGATAACTCCTACACGATAGAAATGACGTTCAAGAGAAAACGGTCCAAGTTTTACTGCAATTAGTATGCAGCAGAGCTTTCAGAAAATGCCCAAATAATATACACGTTAATTCGAATCCGTTTTGTACGCAAAGTAGCAATCCGCGGGCAATATAAGGCACTTAGCGATGTCTATCTATGTTCTATACCATGCCAATGCAACTATCATATCTTAGCGTTCGCATAGAGCTCCTAGAGTTGTGACCTTGAACGCTCCTTCATAAGTAGATATCTCCTACACGATATAAAAGACGTACAATAGAAAACGGACTAAGTTTAACTGCAAATAGCAAGCAGCCGAGCTGTCAAATAATGCCCAGATAATATACGCGTCAATTCTAATTCATTTTGTAAACAAAGCAGCAATCCGTGGGCTATTAAGGACACTTCGCGATGTCTATCCATGTTATATACCATGCCAATGTAACTATCATATCTTAGCGTTCGCATTGAGCACCTAGAGTTGTAACCTTGAACGCTCCTTCATAAGTAGATAACTACTACACAATAGAAAAGACGTACAAGTGAACATGGATTTAGTTTTACGGCAATTAGCATGCAGCAGAGCTGCCAAATAATGCCCAGATTATATACGCGTTAATTCTAATGCGTTTTGTAAACAAAGCAGCAATCCGTGGGCTATTAAGGACACTTTGCGATGCCTATCCATTTTCTATACAATGCCATTGTAACTACCATATCTTAGCGTTTGCATACAGCACCTAGAGTTGTGACCTTGAACGCTCCTTCATATGTAGATAACTCCTACACGATAGAAAAGACGTTCAAGAGAAAACCGTCTATGTTTTACTGCAATTAGTATGCAGCAGAGCTTTCGAAAAGTACCCAATTAATATACACGTCAATTCGAACGCGTTTTGTACGCAAAGTATCAATCCGTGGGCTATATAAGGCACTTCGCGATGTCTATCCATGTTCTATACCATGCCAATGTAACTACCATATCTTAGCGTTCGCAGAGAGCACATAGAGTTGTGACCTTGAACGCTCCTTCATAAGTAGATAACTACTACACAATAGAAAAGACGTACAAGTGGAAATGGATTTAGTTTTACTGCAATTACCATGCAGCAGAGCTGCCAAATAATGCCCAGATAATATACGCGTTAATTCTAATGCGTTTTGTAAACAAAGCAACAATCAGTGGGCTATTAAGGACACTTTGCGATGCCTATCCATTTTCTATACCATGCCAATGTAACTATCATATCTTAGCGTTCGCATAGAGGTCCTAGAGTTGTGACCTTGAACGCTCCTTCATAAGTAGATATCTCCTACACGATATAAAAGACGTACAATAGAAAACGGACTAAGTTTAACTGCAATTAGAATGCAGCAGAGCTGCCAAATAATGCCCAAATAATATACGCGTTAATTCGAATGCGTTTTGTAAACAAAGCAGCAATCCGTGGTCTATTAAGGACACTTCGCGATGCCTATCCATTTTCTATACCATGCCATTGTAACTACCATATCTTAGCGTTCGCATACAGTACCTAGAGTTGTGACCTTGAACGCTCCTTCATAAGTAGATAACTCCTACACGATAGAAAAGACGTTCAAGAGAAAACGGTCTAAGTTTTACTGCAATTAATATGCAGCAGAGCTTTCAGAAAATGCCCAAATAATATACACGTTAATTCGAACCCGTCTTGTACGCAAAGTAGCAATCCGCGGGCAATATAAGGCACTTAGCGATGCCTATCCATTTTCTATTCCATGCCAATGTAACTATCATATCTTAGCGTTCGCATACAGCACCTAGAGTTGTGACCTTGAACGCTCCTTCATAAGTAGGTAACTTCTACACGATAGAAAAGACGTTGAAGAGAAAACGGTTTAAGTTTTACTGCAATTAGTATGCAGCAGAGCTTTCAAAAAGTACCCAATTAATATACACGTCAATTCGAACGCGTTTTGTACGCAAAGTAGCAGTCCGCGGGCTATATAAGGGACTTCGCGATGTCTATCCATGTTCTATACCATGCCAATGTAACTACCATATCTTAGCGTTCGCATAGAGCACATAGAGTTGTGACCTTGAACGCTCCTTCATAAGTAGATAACTCCTACAAGATAGAAAAGACGTTCAAGAGAAAACGTTCTAAATTTTACTGCAATTAGTATGCAGCAGAGCTTTCAGAAAATGCCCAAATAATATACACGTTAATTCGAACCCGTTTTGTACGCAAAGTAGCAATCCGCGGGCAATATAAGGCACTTAGCGATGTCTATCTATGTTCTATACAATGCCAATGTAACTATCATATCTTAGCGTTCGCATAGAGCTCCTAGAGTTGTGACCTTGAACGCTCCTTCATAAGTAGATATCTCCAACTCGATATAAAAGACGTACAATAGAAAACGGACTTAGTTTAACAGCAAATAGCATGCAGCAGAGCTGCCAAATAATGCCCAGATAATATACGCGTTAATTCGAATGCGTTTTGTAAACAAAGCAGCAATCCGTGGGCTATTAAGGACACTTCGCGATGCCTATCCATTTTCTATACCATGCCATTGTAACTACCATATCTTAGCGTTCGCATACAGTACCTAGAGTTGTGACCTTGAACGCTCCTTCATAAGTAGATAACTCCTACACGATAGAAAAGACGTTCAAGAGAAAACGGTCTAAGTTTTACTGCAATTAGTATGCAGCAGAGCTTTCAGAAAATGCCCAAATAATATACATATCTTAGCGTTATCATATCATCATCATATATCATATCTTAGCGTTCGCATAGAGCACCTAGAGTTGTGACCTTGACCGCTCCTTCATAAGTAGATAACTACTACACAATAGAAAAGACGTACAAGTGAAAATGGATTTAGTTTTACTGCAATTACCATGCAGCAGAGCTGCCAAATAATGCCCAGATAATATACGCGTCAATTCTAATTCATTTTGTAAACAAAGCAGCAATCCGTGGGCTATTAAGGACACTTCGCGATGTCTATCCATGTTATATACCATGCCAATGTAACTATCATATCTTAGCGTTCGCATAGAGCACCTAGAGTTGTGACCTTGAACGTTCCTTGAATAAGTAGGTAACTCCTACACGATAGAAAAGACGTTCAAGAGAAAACGGTCTAAGATTTACTGCAATTAGTATGCAGCAGAGCTTTCAGAAAATGCCCAAATAATATACACGTTAATTCGAACCCGTCTTGTACGCAAAGTAGCAATCCGCGGGCAATATAAGGCACTTAGCGATGTCTATCTATGTTCTATACCATGCCAATGTAACTATCATATCTTAGCGTTCGCATACAGCACCTAGAGTTGTGACCTTGAACGCTCCTTCATAAGTAGATAACTCCTACACGATAGAAAAGACGTTCAAGAGAAAACGGTCTAAGATTTACTGCAATTAGTATGCAGCAGAGCTTTCAGAAAATGCCCAAATAATATACACGTTAATTCGAATCCGTTTTGTACGCAAAGTAGCAATCCGCGGGCAATATACGGCACTTAGCGATGTCTATCTATGTTCTATACCATGCCAATGTAACTATCATATCTTAGCGTTCGCATGGAGCTCCTAGAGTTGTGACCTTGAACGCTCCTCATAAGTAGATATCTCCTACACGATATAGAAGACGTACAATAGAAAACGGACTAAGTTTAACTGCAATTAGCATGCAGCAGAGCTGCCAAATAATGCCCAAATAATATACGCGTTAATTCGAATGCGTTTTGTAAACAAAGCAGCAATCCGTGGTCTATTAAGGACACTTCGCGATGCCTATCCATTTTCTATACCATGCCAATGTAACTATCATATCTTAGCGTTCGCATAGAGCACCTAGAGTTGTGACCTTGACCGCTCCTTCATAATTAGATAACTACTACACAATAGAAAAGACGTACAATTGAAAATGGATTTAGTTTTACTGCAATTACCATTCAGCAGAGCTGCCAAATAATGCCCAGATAATATACGCGTTAATTCTAAGGCGTTTTGTAAACAAAGAAGCAATCCGTGGGCTATTAAGGACACTTTGCGATGCCTATCCATTTTCTATACCATGCCAATGTAACTATCATATCTTAGCGTTCGCATACAGCACCTAGAGTTGTGACCTTGAACGCTCCTTCATAAGTAGGTAACTCCTACACGATAGAAAACACGTTGAAGAGAAAACGGTTTAAGTTTTACTGCAATTAGTATGCAGCAGAGCTTTCAAAAAGTACCCAATTAATATACACGTCAATTCGAACGCGTTTTGTACGCAAAGTAGCAGTCCGCGGGCTATATAAGGCACTTCGCGATGTCTATCCATGTTCTATACCATGCCAATGTAACTACCATATCTTAGCGTTCGCATAGAGCACATAGAGTTGTGACCTTGAACGCTCCTTCATAAGTAGATAACTCCTACAAGATAGAAAAGACGTTCAAGAGAAAACGGTCTAAATTTTACTGCAATTAGTATGCAGCAGAGCTTTCAGAAAATGCCCAAATAATATACACGTTAATTCGAACCCGTTTTGTACGCAAAGTAGCAATCCGCGGGCAATATAAGGCACTTGCGATGTCTATCTATGTTCTATACAATGCCAATGTAACTATCATATCTTAGCGTTCGCATAGAGCTCCTAGAGTTGTGACCTTGAACGCTCCTTCATAAGTAGATATCTCCAACACGATATAAAAGACGTACAATAGAAAACGGACTAAGTTTAACTGCAAATAGCATGCAGCAGAGCTGCCAAATAATGCCCAGATAATATACGCGTTAATTCGAATGCGTTTTGTAAACAAAGCAGCAATCCGTGGGCTATTAAGGACACTTCGCGATGTCTATCCATGTTATATACCATGCCAATGTAACTATCATATCTTAGCGTTCGCATAGAGCACCTAGAGTTGTGACCTTGAACGCTCCTTCATAAGTAGATAACTACTACACAATAGAAAAGACGTACAAGTGAACATGGATTTGGTTTTACGGCAATTAGCATGCAGCAGAGCTGCCAAATAATGCCCAGATAATATACGCGTTAATTCTAATGCGTTTTGTAAACAAAGCAGCAATCCGTGGGCTATTAAGGACACTTTGCGATGCCTATCCATTTTCTATACCATGCCATTGTAACTACCATATCTTAGCGTTTGCATACAGCACCTAGAGTTGTGACCTTGAACGCTCCTTCATATGTAGATAACTCCCACACGATAGAAAAGACGTTCCAGAGAAAACGGTCTAAGTTTTACTGCAATTAGTATGCAAGAGCTTTCAGAAAATTCCCAAATAATATACACGTTAATTCGAACCCGTCTTGTACGCAAAGTAGCAATCCGCGGGCAATATAAGGCACTTAGCGATGTCTATCTATGTTCTATACCATGCCAATGTAACTATCATATCTTAGCGTTCGCATACAGCACCTAGAGTTGTGACCTTGAACGCTCCTTCATAAGTATATAACTCCTACACGATAGAAAAGACGTTCAAGAGAAAACGGTCTATGTTTTACTGCAATTAGTATCCAGCAGAGCTTTCAAAAAGTACCCAATTAATATACACGTCAATTCGAACGCGTTTTGTACGCAAAGTATTAATCCGCGGACTATATAAGGCACTTCGCGATGTCTATCTATGTTATATACCATGCCAATGTAACTATCATATCTTAGCGTTCGCATAGAGCACCAAGAGTTGTGACCTTGAACGCTCCTTCATAAGTAGATAACTACTACACAATAGAAAAGACGTACAAGTGAACATGGATTTAGTTTAACGGCAATTAGCATGCAGCAGAGCTGCCAAATAATGCCCAGATAATATACGCGTTAATTCTAATGCGTTTTGTAAACAAAGCAGCAATCCGTGGGCTATTAAGGACACTTTGCGATGCCTATCCATTTTCTATACCATGCCATTGTAACTACCATATCTTAGCGTTTGCATACAGCACCTAGAGTTGTGACCTTGAACTCTCCTTCATATGTAGATAACTCCTACACGATAGAAAAGACGTTCAAGAAAAAACGGTCTCTGTTTTACTGCAATTAGTATGCAGCAGAGCTTTCGAAAAGTACCCAATTAATATACACGTCAATTCGAACGCGTTTTGTACGCAAAGTATCAATCCGCGGGCTATAAAAGGCACTTCGCGATGTCTATCCATGTTCTATACCATGCCAATGTAACTATCATATCTTGGCGTTCGCATAGAGCACCTAGAGTTGTGACCTTGACCGCTCCTTTATAAGTAGATAACTACTACACAATAGAAAAGACGTACAAGTGAAAATGGATTTAGTTTTACTGCAATTACCATGCAGCAGAGCTGCCAAATAATGCCCAGATAATATACGCGTTAATTCTAATGCGTTTTGTAAACAAAGCAGCAATCCGTGGGCTATTAAGGACACTTTACGATGCCTATCCATTTTCTATACCATGCCAATGTAACTATCATATCTTAGCGTTCGCATACAGCACCTAGAGTTGTGACCTTGAACGCTCCTTCATAAGTAGGTAACTCCTACACGATAGAAAAGACGTTCAAGGGAAGACGGTCTAAGTTTTACTGCAATTAGTATGCAGCAGAGCTTTCAAAATGTACCCAATTAATATACACGTCAATTCGAACGCGTTTTGTAGGCAAAGTAGCAATCCGCGGGCTATATAAGGCACTTAGCGATGTCTATCTATGTTCTATACCATGCCAATGTAACTATCATATCTTAGCGTTCCCATACAGCACCTAGAGTTGTGACCTTGAACGCTCCTTCATAAGTAGATAACTCCTACACGATAGAAAAGACGTTCAAGAGAAAACGGTCTAAGATTTACTGCAATTAGTATGCAGCAGAGCTTTCAGAAAATGCCCAAATAATATACACGTTAATTCGAACCCGTCTTGTACGCAAAGTAGCAATCCGCGGGCAATATAAGACACTTAGCGATGTCTATCTATATTCTATACCATGCCAATGTAACTATCATATCTTGGCGTTCGCATACAGCACCTAGAGTTGTGACCTTGAACGCTCTCTCATAAGTAGATAACACCTACACGATAGAAAAGACGTTCAAGAGAAAACGGTCTATGGTTTACTGCAATTAGTATCCAGCAGAGCTTTCAAAAAGTACCCAATTAATATACACGTCAATTCGAACGCGTTTTGTACGCAAAGTATTAATCCGCGGACTATATAAGGCACTTCGCGATGTCTATCCATGTTCTATACCATGCCAATGTAACTATCATATCTTAGCGTTCGCATAGAGCACCTAGAGTTGTGACCTTGACCGCTCCTTCATAAGTAGATAACTACTACACAATAGAAAAGACGTACAAGTGAAAATGGATTTAGTTTTACTGCAATTACCATGCAGCAGAGCTGCCAAATAATGCCCAGATAATATACGCGTTAATTCTAAGGCGTTTTGTAAACAAAGCAGCAATCCGTGGGCTATTAAGGACACTTCGCGATGTATATCCATGTTATATACCATGCCAATGTAACTATCATATCTTAGCGTTCGCATAGATAACCAAGAGTTGTGACCTTGAACGCTCCTTCATAAGTAGATAACTACTACACAATAGAAAAGACGTACAAGTGAACATGGATTTAGTTTAAAGGCAATTAGCATGCAGCAGAGTTGCCAAATAATGCCCTGATAATATACGCGTTAATTCTAATGCGTTTTGTAAACAAAGCAGCAATCCGTGGGCTATTAAGGATACTTTGCGATGCCTATCCATTTTCTATACCATGCCATTGTAACTACCATATCTTAGCGTTTGCATACAGCACCTAGAGTTGTGACCTTGAACGCTCCTTCATATGTAGATAACTCCTACACGATAGAAAAGACGTTCAAGAGAAAACGGTCTATGTTTTACTGCAATTAGTATCCAGCAGAGCTTTCAAAAAGTACCCAATTAATATACACGTCAATTCGAACGCGTTTTGTACGCAAAGTATTAATCCGCGGACTATATAAGGCACTTCGCGATGTCTATCCATGTTCTATACCATGCCAATGTAACTATCATATCTTGGCGTTCGCATAGAGCACCTAGAGTTGTGACCTTGACCGCTCCTTCATAAGTAGATAACTACTACACAATTGAAAAGACGTACAAGTGAAAATGGATTTAGTTTTACTGCAATTACCATGCAGCAGAGCTGCCAAATAATGCCCAGATAATATACACGTTAATTCTAATGCGTTTTGTAAACAAAGCAGCAATCCGTGGTCTATTAAGGACACTTCGCGATGCCTATCCATTTTCTATACCATGCCATTGTAACTACCATATCTTAGCGTTCGCATACAGTACCTAGAGTTGTGACCTTGAACGCTCCTTCATAAGTAGATAACTCCTACACGATAGAAAAGACGTTCAAGAGAAATCGGTCTAAGTTTTACTGCAATTAGTATGCAGCAGAGCTTTCAGAAAATGCCCAGAAAATACACGTTAATTCGAAACCGTTTTGTACGCAAAGTAGCAATCCGCGGGCAAAATAAGGCACTTAGCGATGTCTATCTATGTTCTATACCATGCCAATGTAACTATCATATCTTAGCGTTTGCATACAGCACCTAGACTTGTGACCTTGAACGCTCCTTCATATGTAGATAACTCCTACACGATAGAAAAGACGTTGAAGAGAAAACGGTCTAAGTTTTACTGCAATTAGTATGCAGCAGAGCTTTCAGAAAATGCCCAAATAATATACACGTTAATTCGAACCCGTCTTGTACGCAAAGTAGCAATCCGCGGGCAATATAAGGCACTTAGCGATGTCTATCCATGTTCTATACCATGCCAATGTAACTATCATATCTTAGCGTTCACATACAGCACCTAGAGTTGTGACCTTGAACGCTCCTTCATAAGTAGATAACTCCTACACGATAGAAAAGACGTTCAAGAGAAAACGGTCTATGTTTTACTGCAATTAGTATCCAGCAGAGCTTTCAAAAAGTACCCAATTAATATACACGTCAATTCGAACGCGTTTTGTACGCAAAGTATTAATCCGCGGACTATATAAGGCACTTCGCGATGTCTATCCATGTTCTATACCATGCCAATGTAACTATCATATCTTAGCGTTCGCATAGAGCACCTACAGTTGTGACCTTGACCGCTCCTTCATAAGTAGATAACTACTACACAATAGAAAAGACGTACAAGTGAAAATGGATTTAGTTTTACTGCAATTACCATGCAGCAGAGCTGCCAAATAATGCCCAGATAATATACGCGTTAATTTTAATCCGTTTTGTAAACAATGTACCAATCCGTGGGCTATTAAGGACACTTCGCGATGCCTATCCATTTTCTATACCATGCCATTGTAACTACCATATCTTAGCGTTCGCATACATTACCTAGAGTTGTGACCTTGAACGCTCCTTCATAAGTAGATAACTCCTACACGATAGAAAAGACGTTCAAGAGAAAACGGTCTAAGTTTTACTGCAATTAGTATGCAGCAGAGCTTTCAGAAAATGCCCAAATAATATACACGTTAATTCGAACCCGTTTTGTACGCAAAGTAGCAATCCGCGGGCAATATAAGGCACTTGGCGATGTCTATCTATGTTCTATACCATGCCAATGTAACTATCATATCTTAGCGTTTGCATACAGCACCTAGAGTTGTGACCTTGAACGCTCCTCATAAGTAGATATCTCCTACACGATATAGAAGACGTACAATAGAAAACGGACTAAGTTTAACTGCAATTAGCATGCAGCAGAGCTGCCAAATAATGCCCAAATAATATACGCGTTAATTCGAATGCGTTTTGTAAACCAAGCAGCAATCCGTGGTCTATTAAGGACACTTCGCGATGCCTATCCATTTTCTATACCATGCCATTGTAACTACCATATCTTAGCGTTCGCATACACTACCTAGAGTTGTGACCTTGAACGCTCCTTCATAAGTAGATAACTCCTACACGATAGAAAAGACGTTCAAGAGAAAACGGTCTAAGTTTTACTGCAAATAGTATGCAGCAGAGCTTTCAGAAAATGCCCAAATAATATACACGTTAATTCGAACCCGTCTTGTACGCAAAGTAGCATTCCGCGGGCAATATAAGGCACTTAGCGATGTCTATCTATGTTCTATACCATGCCAATGTAACTATCATATCTTAGCGTTCGCATACAGCACCTAGAGTTGTGACTTTGAACGCTCCTTCATATGTAGATAACTCCTACACGATAGAAAAGACGTTCAAGAGAAAACGGTCTATGTTTTACTGCAATTAGTATGCAGCAGAGCTTTCGAAAAGTACCCAATTAATATACACGTCAATTCGAACGCGTTTTGTACGCAAAGTATCAATCCGCGGGCTATAAAAGGCTCTTCGCGATGTCTATCCATGTTCTATACCATGCCAATGTAACTATCATATCTTGGCGTTTGCATAGAGCACCTAGAGTTGTGACCTTGACCGCTCCTTCATAAGTAGATAACTACTACACAATAGAAAAGACGTACAAGTGAAAATGGATTTAGTTTTACTGCAGTTACCATGCAGCAGAGCTGCCAAATAATGCCCAGATAATATACGCGTTAATTCTAATGCGTTTTGTAAACAAAGCAGCAATCCGTGGGCTATTAAGGACACTTTGCGATGCCTATCCATTTTCTATACCATGCCAATGTAACTATCATATCTTAGCGTTCGCATACAGCACCTAGAGTTGTGACCTTGAACGCTCCTTCATAAGTAGGTAACTCCTACACGATAGAAAAGACGTTCAAGAGAAGACGGTCTAAGTTTTACTGCAATTAGTATGCAGCAGAGCTTTCAAAAAGTACCCAATTAATATACACGTCAATTCGAACGCGTTTTGTAGGCAAAGTAGCAATCCGCGGGCTATATAAGGCACTTCGCGATGTCTATCCATGTTCTATACCATGCCAATGTAACTACCATATCTTAGCGTTCGCATAGAGCACATAGAGTTGTGACCTTGAACGCTCCTTCATAAGTAGATAACTCCTACACGATAGAAAAGACGTTGAAGAGAAAACGGTCTAAGTTTTACTGCAATTAGTATGCAGCAGAGCTTTCAAAAAGTACCCAATTAATATACACGTCAATTCGAACGTGTTTTGTACGCAAAGTATTAATCCGCGGGCTATATAAGGCACTTCGCGATGTCTATCCATGTTCTATACCATGCAAATGTAACTATCATATCTTAGCGTTCGCATAGAGCACCTATAGTTGTGACCTTGACCGCTTCTTCATAAGTAGATAACTACTACACAATAGAAAAGACGTACAAGTGAAAATGGATTTAGTTTTACTGCAATTACCATGCAGCAGAGCTGCCAAATAATGCCCAGATAATATACGCGTCAATTCTAATTCATTTTGTAAACAAAGCAGCAATCCGTGGGCTATTAAGGACACTTCGCGATGTCTATCCATGTTATATACCATGCCAATGTAACTATCATATCTTAGCGTTCGCATAGAGCACCTAGAGTTGTGACCTTGAACGCTCCTTCATAAGTAGATAACTACTACACAATAGAAAAGACGTACAAGTGAACATGGATTTAGTTTTACGGCAATTAGCATGCAGCAGAGCTGACAAATAATGCCCAGATACTATACCCGTTAATTCTAATGCGTTTTGTAAACAAAGCAGCAATCCGTGGGCTATTAAGGACACTTTGCGATGCCTATCCATTTTCTATACCATGCCATTGTAACTACCATATCTTAGCGTTTGCATACAACACCTAGAGTTGTGACCTTGAACGCTCCTTCATATGTAGATAACTCCTACACGATAGAAAAGACGTTCAAGAGAAAACGGTCTATGTTTTACTGCAATTAGTATGCAGCAGAGCTTTCGAAAAGTACCCAATTAATATACACGTCAATTCGAACGCGTTTTGTACGCAAAGTATCAATCCGCGGGCTATATAAGGCACTTCGCGATGTCTATCCACGTTCTATACCATGCCAATGTAACTATCATATCTTGGCTTTCGCATAGAGCACCTAGAGTTGTGACCTTGACCGCTCCTTCATAAGTGGATAACTACTACACAATAGAAAAGACGTACATGTGAAAATGGATTTAGTTTTACTGCAATTACCATGCAGCAGAGCTGCCAGATAATGCCCAGATAATATACGCGTTAATTCTAATGCGTTTTGTAAACAAAGCAGCAATCCGTGGCTATTAAGGACACTTTGCGATGCCTATCCATTTTCTATACCATGCCAATGTAACTATCATATCTTAGCGTTCGCATACAGCACCTAGAGTTGTGACCTTGAACGCTCCTTCATAAGTAGGTAACTCCTACACGATAAAAAAGACGTTCAAGAGAAGACGGTCTAAGTTTTACTGCAATTAGTATGCAGCAGAGCTTTCAAAAAGTACCCAATTAATATACACGTCAATTCGAACGCGTTTTGTAGGCAAAGTAGCAAATCCGCGGGCTATATAAGGCACTTCGCGATGTCTATCCATGTTCTATACCATGCCAATGTAACTACCATATCTTAGCGTTCGCATAGAGCACCTAGAGTTGTGACCTTGAACGCTCCTTCATAAGTAGATAACTCCTACACGATAGAAAAGACGTTCAAGAGAAAACGGTCTAAGATTTTCTGCAATTAGTATGCAGCAGAGCTTTCAGAAAATGCCCAAATAATATACACGTTAATTCGAATCCGCTTTGTACGCAAAGTAGCAATCCGCGGGCAATATAAGGCACTTAGCGATGTCTATCTATGTTCTATACCATGCCAATGTAACTATCATATCTTAGCGTTCGCATAGAGCTCCTAGAGTTGTGACCTTGAACGCTCCTTCATAAGTAGATATCTCCTACACGATATAAAAGACGTACAATAGAAAACGGACTAAGTTTAACTGCAATTAGCATGCAGCAGAGCTGCCAAATAATGCCCAAATAATATACGCGTTAAGTCGAATGCGTTTTGTAAACAAAGCAGCAATCCGTGGTCTATTAAGGACACTTCGCGATGCCTATCCATTTTCTATACCATGCCATTGTAACTACCATATCTTAGCGTTCGCATATAGTACCTAGAGTTGTGACCTTGACCGCTCCTTCATAAGTAGATAACTACTACACAATAGAAAAGACGTACAAGTGAAAATGGATTTAGTTTTACTGCAATTACCATGCAGCAGAGCTGCCAAATAATGCCCAGATAATATACGCGTCAATTCTAATTCATTTTGTAAACAAAGCAACAATCCGTGGGCTATTAAGGACACTTCGCGATGTCTATCCATGTTATATACCATGCCAATGTAACTATCATATCTTAGCGTTCGCATAGAGCACCTAGAGTTGTGACCTTGAACGCTCCTTCATAAGTAGATAACTACTACACAATAGAAAAGACGTACAAGTGAACATGGATTTAGTTTAACGGCAATTAGCATGCAGCAGAGCTGCCAAATAATGCCAGATAATATACGCGTTAATTCTAATGCGTTTTGTAAAGAAAGCAGCAATCCGTGGGCTATTAAGGACACTTGGCGATGCCTATCCATTTTCTATACCATGCCATTGTAACTACCATATCTTAGCGTTTGCATACAGCACCTAGAGTTGTGACCTTGAACGCTCCTTCATATGTAGATAACTCCTACACGATAGAAAAGACGTACAATAGAAAACGGTCTATGTTTTACTGCAATTAGTATGCAGCAGAGCTATCGAAAAGTACCCAATTAATATACACGTCAATTCGAACGCGTTTTGTACGCAAAGTATCAATCCGCGGGCTATAAAAGGCACTTCGCGATGTCTATCCATGTTCTATACCATGCCAATGTAACTACCATATCTTAGCGTTCGCATAGAGCACATAGAGTTGTGACCTTGAAGGCTCCTTCATAAGTAGATAACTCCTACACGATAGAAAAGACGTTCAAGAGAAATCGGTCTAAGTTTTACTGCAATTAGTATGCAGCAGAGCTTTCAGAAAATGCCCAAATAATATACACGTTAATTCGAACCCGTCTTGTACGCAAAGTAGCAATCCGCGGGCAATATAAGGCACTTAGCGATGTCTATCTATGTTCTATACCATGCCAATGTAACTATCATATCTTAGCGTTCGCATACAGCACCTAGAGTTGTGACCTTGAACGCTCCTTCATAAGTAGATAACTCCTACACGATATAAAAGACGTTCAAGAGAAAACGGTCTAAGATTTACTGCAATTAGTATGCAGCAGAGCTTTCAGAAAATGCCCAAATAATATACACGTTAATTCGAATCCGTTTTGTACGCAAAGTAGCAATCCGCGGGCAATATAAGGCACTTAGCGATGTCTATCTATGTTCTATACCATGCCAATGTAACTATCATATCTTAGCGTTCGCATAGAGCTCCTAGAGTTGTGACCTTGAACGCTCCTTCATAAGTAGATATCTCCTACACGATATAAAAGACGTACAATAGAAAACGGACTAAGTTTAACTGCAATTAGCATGCAGCAGAGCTGCCAAATAATGCCCAAAGAATATACGCGTTAATTCGAATGAGTTTTGTAAACAAAGAAGCAATCCGTGGTCTATTAAGGACACTTCGCGATGCCTATCCATTTTCTATACCATGCCATTGTAACTACCATATCTTAGCGTTCGCATACAGTACCTAGAGTTGTGACCTTGAACGCTCCTTCATAAGTAGATAACTCCTACACGATAGAAAAGACGTTCAAGAGAAAACGGTCTATGTTTTACTGCAATTAGTATCCAGCAGAGCTTTCAAAAAGTACCCAATTAATATACACGTCAATTCGAACGCATTTTGTACGCAAAGTATTAATCCGCGGACTATATAAGGCACTTCGCGATGTCTATCCATGTTCTATACCATGCCAATGTAACTATCATATCTTAGCGTTCGCATAGAGCACCTAGAGTTGTGACCTTGTCCGCTCCTTCATAAGTAGATAACTACTACACAATAGAAAAGACGTACAAGTGAAAATAGATTTAGTTTTACTGCAATTACCATGCAGCAGAGCTGCCAAATAATGCCCAGATAATATACGCATTAATTCTAAGGCGTTTTGTAAACAAAGCAGCAATCCGTGGGCTATTAAGGACACTTTGCGATGCCTATCCATTTTCTATACCATGCCAATGTAACTATCATATCTTAGCGTTCGCATACAGCACCTAGAGTTGTGACCTTGAACGCTCCTTCATAAGTAGGTAACTCCTACACAATAGAAAAGACGTTGAAGAGAAAACGGTTTAAGTTTTACTGCAATTAGTAAGCAGCAGAGCTTTCAAAAAGTACCCAATTAATATACACGTCAATTCGAACGCGTTTTGTACGCAAAGTAGCAGTCCCCGGGCTATATAAGGCACTCGCGATGTCTATCCATGTTCTATACCATGCAAATGTAACTATCATATCTTAGCGTTCGTATAGAGCACCTAGAGTTGTGACCTTGACCGCTCCTTCATAAGTAGATAACTACTACACAATAGAAAAGACGTACAGTACAAGTGAAAATGGATTTAGTTTTACTGCAATTACCATGCAGCAGAGCTGCCAAATAATGCCCAGATAATATACGCGTCAATTCTAATTCATTTTGTAAACAAAACAGCAATCCGTGGGCTATTAAGGACACTTCGCGATGTCTATCCATGTTATATACCATGCCAATGTAACTATCATATCTTAGCGTTCGCATAGAGCACCTAGAGTTGTGACCTTGAACGCTCCTTCATAAGTAGATAACTACTACACAATGGAAAAGACGTACAAGTGAACATGGATTTAGTTTTACGGCAATTAGCATGCAGCAGAGCTGCCAAATAATGCCCAGATAATATACGCGTTAATTCTAATGCGTTTTGTAAACAAAGCAGCAATCCGTGGGCTATTAAGGACACTTTGCGATGCCTATCCATTTTCTATACCATGCTATTATTGTAACTACCATATCTTAGCGTTTGCATACAGCACCTATAGTTGTGACCTTGAACGCTCCTTCATATGTAGATAACTCCTACACGATAGAAAAGACGTTCAAGAGAAAACGGTCTATGTTTTACTGCAATTAGTATGCAGCAGAGCTTTCGAAAAGTACCCAATTAATATACACGTCAATTCGAACGCGTTTTGTACACAAAGTAGCAATCCGCGGGCAATATAAGGCACTTAGCGATGTCTATCTATGTTCTGTACCATGCCAATGTAACTATCATATCTTAGCGTTCGCATACAGCACCTAGAGTTGTGACCTTGAACGCTCCTTCATAAGTAGATAACTCCTACACGATAGAAAAGACGTTCAAGAGAAAACGGTCTAAGATTTACTGCAATTAGTATACAGCAGAGCTTTCAGAAAATGCCCAAATAATATACACGTTAATTCGAATCCGTTTTGTACGCAAAGTAGCAATCCGCGGGCAATATAAGGCACTTAGCAATGTCTATCTATGTTCTATACCATGCCAATGTAACTATCATATTTTAGCGTTCGCATAGAGCTCCTAGAGTTGTGACCTTGAACGCTCCTTCATAAGTAGATATCTCCTACACGATATAAAAGACGTACAATAGAAAACGGACTAAGTTTAACTGCAATTAGCATGCAGCAGAGCTGCCAAATAATGCCCAAATAATATATACGCGTTAATTCGAATGCGTTTTGTAAACAAAGCAGCAATCCGTGGTCTATTAAGGACACTTCGCGATGCCTATCCATTTTCTATACCATGCCATTGTAACTACCATCTCCTAGCGTTCGCATACAGTACCTAGAGTTGTGACCTTGAACGCTCCTTCATAAGTAGATAACTCCTACACGATAGAAAAGACGTTCAAGAGAAAACGGTCTATGTTTTACTGCAATTAGTATGCAGCAGAGCTTTCGAAAAGTACCCAATTAATATACACGTCAATTAGAACGCGTTTTGTACGCAAAGTATCAATCCGCGGGCTATATAAGGCACTTCGCGATGTCTATCCATGTTCTATACCATGCAAATGTAACTATCATATCTTGGCGTTCGCATAGAGCACCTAGAGTTGTGACCTTGACCGCTCCTTCATAAGTAGATAACTACTACACAATAGAAAAGACGTACAAGTGAAAATGGATTTAGTTTTACTGCAATTACCATGCAGCAGAGCTGCCAAATAATGCCCAGATAATATACGCGTTAATTCTAATGCGTTTTGTAAACAAAGCAGCAATCCGTGGGCTATTAAGGACACTTTGCGATG
Source organism: Tetropium fuscum (assembly GCA_964058915.1). Lineage (NCBI taxonomy): Eukaryota > Metazoa > Arthropoda > Insecta > Coleoptera > Cerambycidae > Tetropium > Tetropium fuscum. Next base: position 246,952 of record CAXKVY010004066.1, on the reverse strand, counting down.
CCTATCCATTTTCTATACCATGCCAATGTAACTATCATATCTTAGCGTTCGCATACAGCACCTAGAGTTGTGACCTTGAACGCTCCTTCATAAGTAGGTAACTTCTACACGATAGAAAAGACGTTGAAGAGAAAACGGTTTAATTTTTACTGCAATTAGTATGCAGCACAGCTTTCAAAAAGTACCCAATTAATATACACGTCAATTCGAACGCGTTTTGTACGCAAAGTAGCAGTCCGCGGGCTATATAAGGGACTTCGCGATGTCTATCCATGTTCTATACCATGCCAATGTAACTACCATATCTTAGCGTTCGCATAGAGCACATAGAGTTGTGACCTTGAACGCTCCTTCATAAGTAGATAACTCCTACAAGATAGAAAAGACGTTCAAGAGAAAACGGTCTAAATTTTACTGCAATTAGTATGCAGCAGAGCTTTCAGAAAATGCCCAAATAATATACACGTTAATTCGAACCCGTTTTGTACGCAAAGTAGCTATCCGCGGGCAATATAAGGCACTTAGCGATGTCTATCTATGTTCTATACAATGCCAATGTAACTATCATATCTTAGCGTTCGCATAGAGCTCCTAGAGTTGTGACCTTGAACGCTCCTTCATAAGTAGATATCTCCAACTCGATATAAAAGACGTACAATAGAAAACGGACTTAGTTTAACAGCAAATAGCATGCAGCAGAGTTGCCAAATAATGCCCAGATAATATACGCGTTAATTCGAATGCGTTTTGTAAACAAAACAGCAATCCGTGGGCTATTAAGGACACTTCGCGATGCCTATCCATTTTCTATACCATGCCATTGTAACTACCATATCTTAGCGTTCGCATACAGTACCTAGAGTTGTGACCTTGAACGCTCCTTCATAAGTAGATAACTCCTACACGATAGAAAAGACGTTCAAGAGAAAACGGTCTAAGTTTTACTGCAATTAGTATGCAGCAGAGCTTTCAGAAAATGCCCAAATAATATACACGTTAAATCGAACCCGTCTTGTACGCAAAGTAGCAATCCAGGGCATTATAAGGCACTTAGCGATGTCTATCTATGTTCTATACCATGCCAATATAACTATCATATCTTAGCGTTCGCATAGAGCACCTAGAGTTGTGACCTTGACGCTCCTTCATAAGTAGATAACTACTACACAATAGAAAAGACGTACAAGTGAACATGGATTTAGTTTAACGGCAATTAGCATGCAGCAGAGCTGCCAAATAATGCCCAGATAATATACGCGTTAATTCTAATGCGTTTTGTAAAGAAAGCAGCAATCCGTGGGTTATTAAGGACACTTTGCGATGCCTATCCATTTTCTATACCATGCCATTGTAACTACCATATCTTAGCGTTTGCATACAGCACCTAGAGTTGTGACCTTGAACGCTCCTTCATATGTAGATAACTCCTACACGATAGAAAAGACGTTCAAGAGAAAACGGTCTATGTTTTACTGCAATTAGTATGCAGCAGAGCTTTCGAAAAGTACCCAATTAATATACACGTCAATTCGAACGCGTTTTGTACGCAAAGTATCAATCCGCGGGCTATAAAAGGCTCTTCGCGATGTCTATCCATGTTCTATACCATGCCAATGTAACTATCATATCTTGGCGTTTGCATAGAGCACCTAGAGTTGTGACCTTGACCGCTCCTTCATAAGTAGATAACTACTACACAATAGAAAAGACGTACAAGTGAAAATGGATTTAGTTTTACTGCAGTTACCATGCAGCAGAGCTGCCAAATAATGCCCAGATAATATACGCGTTAATTCTAATGCGTTTTGTAAACAAAGCAGCAATCCGTGGGCTATTAAGGACACTTTGCGATGCCTATCCATTTTCTATACCATGCCAATGTAACTATCATATCTTAGCGTTCGCATACAGCACCTAGAGTTGTGACCTTGAACGCTCCTTCATAAGTAGGTAACTCCTACACGATAGAAAAGACGTTCAAGAGAAGACGGTCTAAGTTTTACTGCAATTAGTATGCAGCAGAGCTTTCAAAAAGTACCCAATTAATATACACGTCAATTCGAACGCGTTTTGTAGGCAAAGTAGCAATCCGCGGGCTATATAAGGCACTTCGCGATGTCTATCCATGTTCTATACCATGCCAATGTAACTACCATATCTTAGCGTTCGCATAGAGCACATAGAGTTGTGACCTTGAACGCTCCTTCATAAGTAGATAACTCCTACACGATAGAAAAGACGTTCAAGAGAAAACGGTCTATGGTTTACTGCAATTAGTATCCAGCAGAGCTTTCAAAAAGTACCCAATTAATATACACGTCAATTCGAACGCGTTTTGTACGCAAAGTATTAATCCGCGGACTATATAAGGCACTTCGCGATGTCTATCCATGTTCTATACCATGCCAATGTAACTATCATATCTTAGCGTTCGCATAGAGCACCTAGAGTTGTGACCTTGACCGCTCCTTCATAAGTAGATAACTACTACACAATAGAAAAGACGTACAAGTGAAAATGGATTTAGTTTTACTGCAATTACCATGCAGCAGAGCTGCCAAATAATGCCCAGATAATATACGCGTTAATTCTAAGGCGTTTTGTAAACAAAGCAGCAATCCGTGGGCTATTAAGGACACTTCGCGATGTATATCCATGTTATATACCATGCCAATGTAACTATCATATCTTAGCGTTCGCATAGATAACCAAGAGTTGTGACCTTGAACGCTCCTTCATAAGTAGATAACTACTACACAATAGAAAAGACGTACAAGTGAACATGGATTTAGTTTAAAGGCAATTAGCATGCAGCAGAGTTGCCAAATAATGCCCTGATAATATACGCGTTAATTCTAATGCGTTTTGTAAACAAAGCAGCAATCCGTGGGCTATTAAGGATACTTTGCGATGCCTATCCATTTTCTATACCATGCCATTGTAACTACCATATCTTAGCGTTTGCATACAGCACCTAGAGTTGTGACCTTGAACGCTCCTTCATATGTAGATAACTCCTACACGATAGAAAAGACGTTCAAGAGAAAACGGTCTATGTTTTACTGCAATTAGTATCCAGCAGAGCTTTCAAAAAGTACCCAATTAATATACACGTCAATTCGAACGCGTTTTGTACGCAAAGTATTAATCCGCGGACTATATAAGGCACTTCGCGATGTCTATCCATGTTCTATACCATGCCAATGTAACTATCATATCTTGGCGTTCGCATAGAGCACCTAGAGTTGTGACCTTGACCGCTCCTTCATAAGTAGATAACTACTACACAATAGAAAAGACGTACAAGTGAAAATGGATTTAGTTTTACTGCAATTACCATGCAGCAGAGCTGCCAAATAATGCCCAGATAATATACACGTTAATTCTAATGCGTTTTGTAAACAAAGCAGCAATCCGTGGTCTATTAAGGACACTTCGCGATGCCTATCCATTTTCTATACCATGCCATTGTAACTACCATATCTTAGCGTTCGCATACAGTACCTAGAGTTGTGACCTTGAACGCTCCTTCATAAGTAGATAACTCCTACACGATAGAAAAGACGTTCAAGAGAAATCGGTCTAAGTTTTACTGCAATTAGTATGCAGCAGAGCTTTCAGAAAATGCCCAGAAAATACACGTTAATTCGAAACCGTTTTGTACGCAAAGTAGCAATCCGCGGGCAAAATAAGGCACTTAGCGATGTCTATCTATGTTCTATACCATGCCAATGTAACTATCATATCTTAGCGTTTGCATACAGCACCTAGACTTGTGACCTTGAACGCTCCTTCATATGTAGATAACTCCTACACGATAGAAAAGACGTTGAAGAGAAAACGGTCTAAGTTTTACTGCAATTAGTATGCAGCAGAGCTTTCAGAAAATGCCCAAATAATATACACGTTAATTCGAACCCGTCTTGTACGCAAAGTAGCAATCCGCGGGCAATATAAGGCACTTAGCGATGTCTATCCATGTTCTATACCATGCCAATGTAACTATCATATCTTAGCGTTCACATACAGCACCTAGAGTTGTGACCTTGAACGCTCCTTCATAAGTAGATAACTCCTACACGATAGAAAAGACGTTCAAGAGAAAACGGTCTATGTTTTACTGCAATTAGTATCCAGCAGAGCTTTCAAAAAGTACCCAATTAATATACACGTCAATTCGAACGCGTTTTGTACGCAAAGTATTAATCCGCGGACTATATAAGGCACTTCGCGATGTCTATCCATGTTCTATACCATGCCAATGTAACTATCATATCTTAGCGTTCGCATAGAGCACCTACAGTTGTGACCTTGACCGCTCCTTCATAAGTAGATAACTACTACACAATAGAAAAGACGTACAAGTGAAAATGGATTTAGTTTTACTGCAATTACCATGCAGCAGAGCTGCCAAATAATGCCCAGATAATATACGCGTTAATTTTAATCCGTTTTGTAAACAATGCACCAATCCGTGGGCTATTAAGGACACTTCGCGATGCCTATCCATTTTCTATACCATGCCATTGTAACTACCATATCTTAGCGTTCGCATACATTACCTAGAGTTGTGACCTTGAACGCTCCTTCATAAGTAGATAACTCCTACACGATAGAAAAGACGTTCAAGAGAAAACGGTCTAAGTTTTACTGCAATTAGTATGCAGCAGAGCTTTCAGAAAATGCCCAAATAATATACACGTTAATTCGAACCCGTTTTGTACGCAAAGTAGCAATCCGCGGGCAATATAAGGCACTTGGCGATGTCTATCTATGTTCTATACCATGCCAATGTAACTATCATATCTTAGCGTTTGCATACAGCACCTAGAGTTGTGACCTTGAACGCTCCTCATAAGTAGATATCTCCTACACGATATAGAAGACGTACAATAGAAAACGGACTAAGTTTAACTGCAATTAGCATGCAGCAGAGCTGCCAAATAATGCCCAAATAATATACGCGTTAATTCGAATGCGTTTTGTAAACCAAGCAGCAATCCGTGGTCTATTAAGGACACTTCGCGATGCCTATCCATTTTCTATACCATGCCATTGTAACTACCATATCTTAGCGTTCGCATACACTACCTAGAGTTGTGACCTTGAACGCTCCTTCATAAGTAGATAACTCCTACACGATAGAAAAGACGTTCAAGAGAAAACGGTCTAAGTTTTACTGCAAATAGTATGCAGCAGAGCTTTCAGAAAATGCCCAAATAATATACACGTTAATTCGAACCCGTCTTGTACGCAAAGTAGCATTCCGCGGGCAATATAAGGCACTTAGCGATGTCTATCTATGTTCTATACCATGCCAATGTAACTATCATATCTTAGCGTTCGCATACAGCACCTAGAGTTGTGACTTTGAACGCTCCTTCATAAGTAGATAACTCCTACACGATAGAAAAGACGTTCAAGAGAAAACGGTCTATGTTTTACTGCAATTAGTATCCAGCAGAGCTTTCAAAAAGTACCCAATTAATATACACGTCAATTCGAACGCGTTTTGTACGCAAAGTAGCAGTCCGCGGGCTATATAAGGCACTACGCGATGTCTATCCATGTTCTATACCATGCCAATGTAACTACCATATCTTAGCGTTCGCATAGAGCACATAGAGTTGTGACCTTGAACGCTCCTTCATAAGTAGATAACTCCTACAAGATAGAAAATACGTTCAAGAGAAAACGGTCTAAATTTTACTGCAATTAGTATGCAGCAGAGCTGTCAGAAAATGCCCAAATAATATACACGTTAATTCGAACCCGTTTTGTACGCAAAGTAACAATCCGCGGGCAACATAAGGCACTTAGCGATGTCTATCTATGTTCTATACAATGCCAATGTAACTATCATATCTTAGCGTTCGCATAGAGCTCCTAGAGTTGTGACCTTCAACGCTCCTTCATAAGTAGATATCTCCTACACGATATAAAAGACGTACAATAGAAAACGGACTAAGTTTAACTGCAAATAGTATGCAGCAGAGCTGCCAAATAATGCCCAGATAATATACGCGTTAATTCGAATGCGTTTTGTAAACAAAGCAGCAATCCGTGGGCTATTAAGGACACTTCGCGATGCCTATCCATTTTCTATACCATGCCATTGTAACTACCATATCTTAGCGTTCGCATACAGTACCTAGAGTTGTGACCTTGAACGCTCCTTCATAAGTAGATAACTCCTACACGATAGAAAAGACGTTCAAGAGAAAACGGTCAAAGTTTTACTGCAATTAGTATTCAGCAGAGCTTTCAGAAATTGCCCAAATAATATAAACGTTAATTCGAACCCGTTTTGTACGCAAAGTAGCAATCCGCGGGCAATAAAAGGCACTTAGCGATGTCTTTCTATTTTCTATACCATGCCAATGTAACTATCATATCTTAGCGTTTGCATACAGCACCTAGACTTGTGACCTTGAACGCTCCTTCATATGTAGATAACTCCTACACGATAGAAAAGACGTTGAAGAGAAAACGGTCTAAGTTTTACTGCAATTAGTACGCAGCAGAGCTTTCAAAAAGTACCCAATTAATATACACGTCAATTCGAACGCGTTTTGTACGCAAAGTATTAATCCGCGGGCTATATAAGGCACTTCGCGATGTCTATCCATGTTCTATACCATGCAAATGTAACTATCATATCTTAGCGTTCGTATAGAGCACCTAGAGTTGTGACCTTGACCGCTCCTTCATAAGTAGATAACTACTACACAATAGAAAAGACGTACAAGTGAAAATGGATTTAGTTTTACTGCAATTACCATGCAGCAGAGCTGCCAAATAATGCCCAGATAATATACGCGTCAATTCTAATTCATTTTGTAAACAAAGCAGCAATCCGTGGGCTATTAAGGACACTTCGCGATGTCTATCCATGTTCTATACCATGCCAATGTAACTACCATATCTTAGCGTTCGCATAGAGCACATAGAGTTGTGACCTTGAACGCTCCTTCATAAGTAGATAACTCCTACACGATAGAAAAGACGTTCAAGAGAAAACGGTCTAAGTTTTACTGCAATTAGTATGCAGCAGAGCTTTCAGAAAATGCCCAAATAATATACACGTTAATTCGAACCCGTCTTGTACGCAAAGTAGCAATCCGCGGGCAATATAAGGCACTTAGCGATGTCTATCTATGTTCTATACCATGCCAATGTAACTATCATATCTTAGAGGTCGCATACAGCACCTAGAGTTGTGACCTTGAACGTTCCTTCATAAGTAGATAACTCCTACACGATAGAAGAGACGTTCAAGAGAAAACGGTCTAAGATTTTCTGCAATTAGTATGCAGCAGAGCTTTCAGAAAATGCCCAAATAATATACACGTTAATTCAAATCCGTTTTGTACGCAAAGTAGCAATCCGCGGGCAATATAAGGCACTTAGCGATGTCTATCTATGTTCTATACCATGCCAATGTAACTATCATATCTTAGCGTTCGCATAGAGCTCCTAGAGTTGTGACCTTGAACGCTCCTTCATAAGTAGATATCTCCTACACGATATAAAAGACGTACAATAGAAAACGGACTAAGTTTAACTGCAATTAGCATGCAGCAGAGCTGCCAAATAATGCCCAAATAATATACGCGTTAAGTCGAATGCGTTTTGTAAACAAAGCAGCAATCCGTGGTCTATTAAGGACACTTCGCGATGCCTATCCATTTTCTATACCATGCCATTGTAACTACCATATCTTAGCGTTCGCATACAGTACCTAGAGTTGTGACCTTGACCGCTCCTTCATAAGTAGATAACTACTACACAATAGAAAAGACGTACAAGTGAAAATGGATTTAGTTTTACTGCAATTACCATGCAGCAGAGCTGCCAAATAATGCCCAGATAATATACGCGTCAATTCTAATTCATTTTGTAAACAAAGCAGCAATCCGTGGGCTATTAAGGACACTTCGCGATGTCTATCCATGTTATATACCATGCCAATGTAACTATCATATCTTAGCGTTCGCATAGAGCACCTAGAGTTGTGACCTTGAACGCTCCTTCATAAGTAGATAACTACGATAAGTAGACACTTCGCGATGCCTATCCATTTTCTATACCATGCCATTGTAACTACCATATCTTAGCGTTCGCATACAGTACCTAGAGTTGTGACCTTGACCGCTCCTTCATAAGTAGATAACTACTACACAATAGAAAAGACGTACAAGTGAAAATGGATTTAGTTTTACTGCAATTACCATGCAGCAGAGCTGCCAAATAATGCCCAGATAATATACGCGTCAATTCTAATTCATTTTGTAAACAAAGCAGCAATCCGTGGGCTATTAAGGACACTTCGCGATGTCTATCCATGTTATATACCATGCCAATGTAACTATCATATCTTAGCGTTCGCATAGAGCACCTAGAGTTGTGACCTTGACGCTCCTTCATAAGTAGATAACTACTACACAATAGAAAAGACGTACAAGTGAACATGGATTTAGTTTAACGGCAATTAGCATGCAGCAGAGCTGCCAAATAATGCCCAGATAATATACGCGTTAATTCTAATGCGTTTTGTAAAGAAAGCAGCAATCCGTGGGTTATTAAGGACACTTTGCGATGCCTATCCATTTTCTATACCATGCCATTGTAACTACCATATCTTAGCGTTTGCATACAGCACCTAGAGTTGTGACCTTGAACGCTCCTTCATATGTAGATAACTCCTACACGATAGAAAAGACGTTCAAGAGAAAACGGTCTATGTTTTACTGCAATTAGTATGCAGCAGAGCTTTCGAAAAGTACCCAATTAATATACACGTCAATTCGAACGCGTTTTGTACGCAAAGTATCAATCCGCGGGCTATAAAAGGCTCTTCGCGATGTCTATCCATGTTCTATACCATGCCAATGTAACTATCATATCTTGGCGTTTGCATAGAGCACCTAGAGTTGTGACCTTGACCGCTCCTTCATAAGTAGATAACTACTACACAATAGAAAAGACGTACAAGTGAAAATGGATTTAGTTTTACTGCAGTTACCATGCAGCAGAGCTGCCAAATAATGCCCAGATAATATACGCGTTAATTCTAATGCGTTTTGTAAACAAAGCAGCAATCCGTGGGCTATTAAGGACACTTTGCGATGCCTATCCATTTTCTATACCATGCCAATGTAACTATCATATCTTAGCGTTCGCATACAGCACCTAGAGTTGTGACCTTGAACGCTCCTTCATAAGTAGGTAACTCCTACACGATAGAAAAGACGTTCAAGAGAAGACGGTCTAAGTTTTACTGCAATTAGTATGCAGCAGAGCTTTCAAAAAGTACCCAATTAATATACACGTCAATTCGAACGCGTTTTGTAGGCAAAGTAGCAATCCGCGGGCTATATAAGGCACTTCGCGATGTCTATCCATGTTCTATACCATGCCAATGTAACTACCATATCTTAGCGTTCGCATAGAGCACATAGAGTTGTGACCTTGAACGCTCCTTCATAAGTAGATAACTCCTACACGATAGAAAAGACGTTGAAGAGAAAACGGTCTAAGTTTTACTGCAATTAGTATGCAGCAGAGCTTTCAAAAAGTACCCAATTAATATACACGTCAATTCGAACGTGTTTTGTACGCAAAGTATTAATCCGCGGGCTATATAAGGCACTTCGCGATGTCTATCCATGTTCTATACCATGCAAATGTAACTATCATATCTTAGCGTTCGCATAGAGCACCTATAGTTGTGACCTTGACCGCTTCTTCATAAGTAGATAACTACTACACAATAGAAAAGACGTACAAGTGAAAATGGATTTAGTTTTACTGCAATTACCATGCAGCAGAGCTGCCAAATAATGCCCAGATAATATACGCGTCAATTCTAATTCATTTTGTAAACAAAGCAGCAATCCGTGGGCTATTAAGGACACTTCGCGATGTCTATCCATGTTATATACCATGCCAATGTAACTATCATATCTTAGCGTTCGCATAGAGCACCTAGAGTTGTGACCTTGAACGCTCCTTCATAAGTAGATAACTACTACACAATAGAAAAGACGTACAAGTGAACATGGATTTAGTTTTACGGCAATTAGCATGCAGCAGAGCTGACAAATAATGCCCAGATACTATACCCGTTAATTCTAATGCGTTTTGTAAACAAAGCAGCAATCCGTGGGCTATTAAGGACACTTTGCGATGCCTATCCATTTTCTATACCATGCCATTGTAACTACCATATCTTAGCGTTTGCATACAACACCTAGAGTTGTGACCTTGAACGCTCCTTCATATGTAGATAACTCCTACACGATAGAAAAGACGTTCAAGAGAAAACGGTCTATGTTTTACTGCAATTAGTATGCAGCAGAGCTTTCGAAAAGTACCCAATTAATATACACGTCAATTCGAACGCGTTTTGTACGCAAAGTATCAATCCGCGGGCTATATAAGGCACTTCGCGATGTCTATCCACGTTCTATACCATGCCAATGTAACTATCATATCTTGGCTTTCGCATAGAGCACCTAGAGTTGTGACCTTGACCGCTCCTTCATAAGTGGATAACTACTACACAATAGAAAAGACGTACATGTGAAAATGGATTTAGTTTTACTGCAATTACCATGCAGCAGAGCTGCCAGATAATGCCCAGATAATATACGCGTTAATTCTAATGCGTTTTGTAAACAAAGCAGCAATCCGTGGCTATTAAGGACACTTTGCGATGCCTATCCATTTTCTATACCATGCCAATGTAACTATCATATCTTAGCGTTCGCATACAGCACCTAGAGTTGTGACCTTGAACGCTCCTTCATAAGTAGGTAACTCCTACACGATAAAAAAGACGTTCAAGAGAAGACGGTCTAAGTTTTACTGCAATTAGTATGCAGCAGAGCTTTCAAAAAGTACCCAATTAATATACACGTCAATTCGAACGCGTTTTGTAGGCAAAGTAGCAAATCCGCGGGCTATATAAGGCACTTCGCGATGTCTATCCATGTTCTATACCATGCCAATGTAACTACCATATCTTAGCGTTCGCATAGAGCACCTAGAGTTGTGACCTTGAACGCTCCTTCATAAGTAGATAACTCCTACACGATAGAAAAGACGTTCAAGAGAAAACGGTCTAAGATTTTCTGCAATTAGTATGCAGCAGAGCTTTCAGAAAATGCCCAAATAATATACACGTTAATTCGAATCCGCTTTGTACGCAAAGTAGCAATCCGCGGGCAATATAAGGCACTTAGCGATGTCTATCTATGTTCTATACCATGCCAATGTAACTATCATATCTTAGCGTTCGCATAGAGCTCCTAGAGTTGTGACCTTGAACGCTCCTTCATAAGTAGATATCTCCTACACGATATAAAAGACGTACAATAGAAAACGGACTAAGTTTAACTGCAATTAGCATGCAGCAGAGCTGCCAAATAATGCCCAAATAATATACGCGTTAAGTCGAATGCGTTTTGTAAACAAAGCAGCAATCCGTGGTCTATTAAGGACACTTCGCGATGCCTATCCATTTTCTATACCATGCCATTGTAACTACCATATCTTAGCGTTCGCATATAGTACCTAGAGTTGTGACCTTGACCGCTCCTTCATAAGTAGATAACTACTACACAATAGAAAAGACGTACAAGTGAAAATGGATTTAGTTTTACTGCAATTACCATGCAGCAGAGCTGCCAAATAATGCCCAGATAATATACGCGTCAATTCTAATTCATTTTGTAAACAAAGCAACAATCCGTGGGCTATTAAGGACACTTCGCGATGTCTATCCATGTTATATACCATGCCAATGTAACTATCATATCTTAGCGTTCGCATAGAGCACCTAGAGTTGTGACCTTGAACGCTCCTTCATAAGTAGATAACTACTACACAATAGAAAAGACGTACAAGTGAACATGGATTTAGTTTAACGGCAATTAGCATGCAGCAGAGCTGCCAAATAATGCCAGATAATATACGCGTTAATTCTAATGCGTTTTGTAAAGAAAGCAGCAATCCGTGGGCTATTAAGGACACTTGGCGATGCCTATCCATTTTCTATACCATGCCATTGTAACTACCATATCTTAGCGTTTGCATACAGCACCTAGAGTTGTGACCTTGAACGCTCCTTCATATGTAGATAACTCCTACACGATAGAAAAGACGTACAATAGAAAACGGTCTATGTTTTACTGCAATTAGTATGCAGCAGAGCTATCGAAAAGTACCCAATTAATATACACGTCAATTCGAACGCGTTTTGTACGCAAAGTATCAATCCGCGGGCTATAAAAGGCACTTCGCGATGTCTATCCATGTTCTATACCATGCCAATGTAACTATCATATCTTGGCGTTCGCATAGAGCACCTAGAGTTGTGACCTTGACCGCTCCTTCATAAGTAGATAACTACTACACAATAGAAAAGACGTACAAGTGAAAATGGATTTAGTTTTACTGCAATTACCATGCAGCAGAGCTGCCAAATAATGCCCAGATAATATACGCGTTAATTCTAATGCGTTTTGTAAACAAAGCAGCAATCCGTGGGCTATTAAGGACACTTTGCGATGCCTATCCATTTTCTATACCATGCCAATGTAACTACCATATCTTAGCGTTTGCATACAACACCTAGAGTTGTGACCTTGAACGCTCCTTCATATGTAGATAACTCCTACACGATAGAAAAGACGTTCAAGAGAAAACGGTCTATGTTTTACTGCAATTAGTATGCAGCAGAGCTTTCGAAAAGTACCCAATTAATATACACGTCAATTCGAACGCGTTTTGTAGGCAAAGAAGCAATCCGCGGGCTATATAAGGCACTTCGCGATGTCTATCCATGTTCTATACCATGCCAATGTAACTACCATATCTTAGCGTTCGCATAGAGCACATAGAGTTGTGACCTTGAAGGCTCCTTCATAAGTAGATAACTCCTACACGATAGAAAAGACGTTCAAGAGAAATCGGTCTAAGTTTTACTGCAATTAGTATGCAGCAGAGCTTTCAGAAAATGCCCAAATAATATACACGTTAATTCGAACCCGTCTTGTACGCAAAGTAGCAATCCGCGGGCAATATAAGGCACTTAGCGATGTCTATCTATGTTCTATACCATGCCAATGTAACTATCATATCTTAGCGTTCGCATACAGCACCTAGAGTTGTGACCTTGAACGCTCCTTCATAAGTAGATAACTCCTACACGATATAAAAGACGTTCAAGAGAAAACGGTCTAAGATTTACTGCAATTAGTATGCAGCAGAGCTTTCAGAAAATGCCCAAATAATATACACGTTAATTCGAATCCGTTTTGTACGCAAAGTAGCAATCCGCGGGCAATATAAGGCACTTAGCGATGTCTATCTATGTTCTATACCATGCCAATGTAACTATCATATCTTAGCGTTCGCATAGAGCTCCTAGAGTTGTGACCTTGAACGCTCCTTCATAAGTAGATATCTCCTACACGATATAAAAGACGTACAATAGAAAACGGACTAAGTTTAACTGCAATTAGCATGCAGCAGAGCTGCCAAATAATGCCCAAAGAATATACGCGTTAATTCGAATGAGTTTTGTAAACAAAGCAGCAATCCGTGGTCTATTAAGGACACTTCGCGATGCCTATCCATTTTCTATACCATGCCATTGTAACTACCATATCTTAGCGTTCGCATACAGTACCTAGAGTTGTGACCTTGAACGCTCCTTCATAAGTAGATAACTCCTACACGATAGAAAAGACGTTCAAGAGAAAACGGTCTATGTTTTACTGCAATTAGTATCCAGCAGAGCTTTCAAAAAGTACCCAATTAATATACACGTCAATTCGAACGCATTTTGTACGCAAAGTATTAATCCGCGGACTATATAAGGCACTTCGCGATGTCTATCCATGTTCTATACCATGCCAATGTAACTATCATATCTTAGCGTTCGCATAGAGCACCTAGAGTTGTGACCTTGTCCGCTCCTTCATAAGTAGATAACTACTACACAATAGAAAAGACGTACAAGTGAAAATAGATTTAGTTTTACTGCAATTACCATGCAGCAGAGCTGCCAAATAATGCCCAGATAATATACGCATTAATTCTAAGGCGTTTTGTAAACAAAGCAGCAATCCGTGGGCTATTAAGGACACTTTGCGATGCCTATCCATTTTCTATACCATGCCAATGTAACTATCATATCTTAGCGTTCGCATACAGCACCTAGAGTTGTGACCTTGAACGCTCCTTCATAAGTAGGTAACTCCTACACAATAGAAAAGACGTTGAAGAGAAAACGGTTTAAGTTTTACTGCAATTAGTAAGCAGCAGAGCTTTCAAAAAGTACCCAATTAATACACACGTCAATTCGAACGCGTTTTGTACGCAAAGTAGCAGTCCCCGGGCTATATAAGGCACTCGCGATGTCTATCCATGTTCTATACCATGCAAATGTAACTATCATATCTTAGCGTTCGTATAGAGCACCTAGAGTTGTGACCTTGACCGCTCCTTCATAAGTAGATAACTACTACACAATAGAAAAGACGTACAGTACAAGTGAAAATGGATTTAGTTTTACTGCAATTACCATGCAGCAGAGCTGCCAAATAATGCCCAGATAATATACGCGTCAATTCTAATTCATTTTGTAAACAAAACAGCAATCCGTGGGCTATTAAGGACACTTCGCGATGTCTATCCATGTTATATACCATGCCAATGTAACTATCATATCTTAGCGTTCGCATAGAGCACCTAGAGTTGTGACCTTGAACGCTCCTTCATAAGTAGATAACTACTACACAATGGAAAAGACGTACAAGTGAACATGGATTTAGTTTTACGGCAATTAGCATGCAGCAGAGCTGCCAAATAATGCCCAGATAATATACGCGTTAATTCTAATGCGTTTTGTAAACAAAGCAGCAATCCGTGGGCTATTAAGGACACTTTGCGATGCCTATCCATTTTCTATACCATGCTATTGTAACTACCATATCTTAGCGTTTGCATACAGCACCTATAGTTGTGACCTTGAACGCTCCTTCATATGTAGATAACTCCTACACGATAGAAAAGACGTTCAAGAGAAAACGGTCTATGTTTTACTGCAATTAGTATGCAGCAGAGCTTTCGAAAAGTACCCAATTAATATACACGTCAATTCGAACGCGTTTTGTACACAAAGTAGCAATCCGCGGGCAATATAAGGCACTTAGCGATGTCTATCTATGTTCTGTACCATGCCAATGTAACTATCATATCTTAGCGTTCGCATACAGCACCTAGAGTTGTGACCTTGAACGCTCCTTCATAAGTAGATAACTCCTACACGATAGAAAAGACGTTCAAGAGAAAACGGTCTAAGATTTACTGCAATTAGTATACAGCAGAGCTTTCAGAAAATGCCCAAATAATATACACGTTAATTCGAATCCGTTTTGTACGCAAAGTAGCAATCCGCGGGCAATATAAGGCACTTAGCAATGTCTATCTATGTTCTATACCATGCCAATGTAACTATCATATTTTAGCGTTCGCATAGAGCTCCTAGAGTTGTGACCTTGAACGCTCCTTCATAAGTAGATATCTCCTACACGATATAAAAGACGTACAATAGAAAACGGACTAAGTTTAACTGCAATTAGCATGCAGCAGAGCTGCCAAATAATGCCCAAATAATATATACGCGTTAATTCGAATGCGTTTTGTAAACAAAGCAGCAATCCGTGGTCTATTAAGGACACTTCGCGATGCCTATCCATTTTCTATACCATGCCATTGTAACTACCATCTCCTAGCGTTCGCATACAGTACCTAGAGTTGTGACCTTGAACGCTCCTTCATAAGTAGATAACTCCTACACGATAGAAAAGACGTTCAAGAGAAAACGGTCTATGTTTTACTGCAATTAGTATGCAGCAGAGCTTTCGAAAAGTACCCAATTAAT
Organism: Tetropium fuscum; assembly: GCA_964058915.1. Lineage (NCBI taxonomy): Eukaryota > Metazoa > Arthropoda > Insecta > Coleoptera > Cerambycidae > Tetropium > Tetropium fuscum. The sequence goes on along the minus strand of CAXKVY010004066.1, from coordinate 230,997 downwards.
ATACACGTCAATTAGAACGCGTTTTGTACGCAAAGTATCAATCCGCGGGCTATATAAGGCACTTCGCGATGTCTATCCATGTTCTATACCATGCAAATGTAACTATCATATCTTGGCGTTCGCATAGAGCACCTAGAGTTGTGACCTTGACCGCTCCTTCATAAGTAGATAACTACTACACAATAGAAAAGACGTACAAGTGAAAATGGATTTAGTTTTACTGCAATTACCATGCAGCAGAGCTGCCAAATAATGCCCAGATAATATACGCGTTAATTCTAATGCGTTTTGTAAACAAAGCAGCAATCCGTGGGCTATTAAGGACACTTTGCGATGCCTATCCATTTTCTATACCATGCCAATGTAACTATCATATCTTAGCGTTCGCATACAGCACCTAGAGTTGTGACCTTGAACGCTCCTTCATAAGTAGGTAACTTCTACACGATAGAAAAGACGTTGAAGAGAAAACGGTTTAATTTTTACTGCAATTAGTATGCAGCACAGCTTTCAAAAAGTACCCAATTAATATACACGTCAATTCGAACGCGTTTTGTACGCAAAGTAGCAGTCCGCGGGCTATATAAGGGACTTCGCGATGTCTATCCATGTTCTATACCATGCCAATGTAACTACCATATCTTAGCGTTCGCATAGAGCACATTGAGTTGTGACCTTGAACGCTCCTTCATAAGTAGATAACTCCTACAAGATAGAAAAGACGTTCAAGAGAAAACGGTCTAAATTTTACTGCAATTAGTATGCAGCAGAGCTTTCAGAAAATGCCCAAATAATATACACGTTAATTCGAACCCGTTTTGTACGCAAAGTAGCTATCCGCGGGCAATATAAGGCACTTAGCGATGTCTATCTATGTTCTATACAATGCCAATGTAACTATCATATCTTAGCGTTCGCATAGAGCTCCTAGAGTTGTGACCTTGAACGCTCCTTCATAAGTAGATATCTCCAACTCGATATAAAAGACGTACAATAGAAAACGGACTTAGTTTAACAGCAAATAGCATGCAGCAGAGTTGCCAAATAATGCCCAGATAATATACGCGTTAATTCGAATGCGTTTTGTAAACAAAACAGCAATCCGTGGGCTATTAAGGACACTTCGCGATGCCTATCCATTTTCTATACCATGCCATTGTAACTACCATATCTTAGCGTTCGCATACAGTACCTAGAGTTGTGACCTTGAACGCTCCTTCATAAGTAGATAACTCCTACACGATAGAAAAGACGTTCAAGAGAAAACGGTCTAAGTTTTACTGCAATTAGTATGCAGCAGAGCTTTCAGAAAATGCCCAAATAATATACACGTTAAATCGAACCCGTCTTGTACGCAAAGTAGCAATCCAGGGCATTATAAGGCACTTAGCGATGTCTATCTATGTTCTATACCATGCCAATATAACTATCATATCTTAGCGTTCGCATAGAGCATCTAGAGTTGTGACCTTGACCGCTCCTTCATAAGTAGATAACTACTACACAATAGAAAAGACGTACAAGTGAAAATGGATTTAGTTTTACTGCAATTACCATGCAGCAGAGCTGCCAAATAATTCCCAGATAATATACGCGTTAATTCTAATGCGTTTTGTAAACAAAGCAGCAATCCGTGGTCTATTAAGGACACTTCGCGATGCCTATCCATTTTCTATACCATGCCAATGTTACTATCATATCTTAGCGTTCGCATACAGCACCTAGAGTTGTGACCTTGACCGCTCCTTCATTAGTGGATAACTACTACACCATAGAAAAGACGTACAAGTGAAAATGGATTTAGTTTTACTGCAATTACCATGCAGCAGAGCTGCCAAATAATTCCCAGATAATATACGCGTTAATTCTAATGCGTTTTGTTAACAAAGCAGCAATCCGTGGGATATTAAGGACACTTTGCGATGCCTATCCATTTTCTATACCATGCCAATGTAACTATCATATCTTAGCGTTCGCATACAGCACCTAGAGTTGTGACCTTGAACGCTCCTTCATAAGTAGGTAACTCCTACACGATAGAAAAGACGTTCAAGAGAAGACGGTCTAAGTTTTACTGCAATTAGTATGCAGCAGAGCTTTCAAAAAGTACCCAATTAATATACACGTCAATTCGAACGCGTTTTGTAGGCAAAGTAGCAATCCGCGGGCTATATAAGGCACTTCGCGATGTCTATCCATGTTCTATACCATGCCAATGTAACTATCATATCTTAGCGTTCGCATACAGCACCTTGAGTTGTGACCTTGAACGCTCCTTCATAAGTAGATAACTCCTACACGATAGAAAAGACGTTCAAGAGAAAACGGTCTAAGATTTACAGCAATTAGTATGCAGCAGAGCTTTCAGAAAATGCCCAAATAATATACACGTTAATTCGAACCCGTCTTGTACGCAAAGTAGCAATCCGCGGGCAATATAAGGCACTTAGCGATGTCTATCTATGTTCTATACCATGCCAATGTAACTATCATATCTTAGCGTTCGCATACAGCACCTAGAGTTGTGACCTTGAACGCTCCTTCATAAGTAGATAACTCCTACACGATAGAAAAGACGTTCAAGAGAAAACGGTCTAAGTTTTACTGCAAATAGTATGCAGCAGAGCTTTCAGAAAATGCCCAAATAATATACACGTTAATTCGAACCCGTCTTGTACGCAAAGTAGCATTCCGCGGGCAATATAAGGCACTTAGCGATGTCTATCTATGTTCTATACCATGCCAATGTAACTATCATATCTTAGCGTTCGCATACAGCACCTAGAGTTGTGACTTTGAACGCTCCTTCATAAGTAGATAACTCCTACACGATAGAAAATACGTTCAAGAGAAAACGGTCTAAAATTTACTGCAATTAGTATGCAGCAGAGCTGTCAGAAAATGCCCAAATAATATACACGTTAATTCGAACCCGTTTTGTACGCAAAGTAGCAATCCGCGGGCAACATAAGGCACTTAGCGATGTCTATCTATGTTCTATACAATGCCAATGTAACTATCATATCTTAGCGTTCGCATAGAGCTCCTAGAGTTGTGACCTTCAACGCTCCTTCATAAGTAGATATCTCCTACACGATATAAAAGACGTACAATAGAAAACGGACTAAGTTTAACTGCAAATAGTATGCAGCAGAGCTGCCAAATAATGCCCAGATAATATACGCGTTAATTCGAATGCGTTTTGTAAACAAAGCAGCAATCCGTGGGCTATTAAGGACACTTCGCGATGCCTATCCATTTTCTATACCATGCCATTGTAACTACCATATCTTAGCGTTCGCATACAGTACCTAGAGTTGTGACCTTGAACGCTCCTTCATAAGTAGATAACTCCTACACGATAGAAAAGACGTTCAAGAGAAAACGGTCAAAGTTTTACTGCAATTAGTATTCAGCAGAGCTTTCAGAAATTGCCCAAATAATATAAACGTTAATTCGAACCCGTTTTGTACGCAAAGTAGCAATCCGCGGGCAATATAAGGCACTTAGCAATGTCTTTCTATTTTCTATACCATGCCAATGTAACTATCATATCTTAGCGTTTGCATACAGCACCTAGACTTGTGACCTTGAACGCTCCTTCATATGTAGATAACTCCTACACGATAGAAAAGACGTTGAAGAGAAAACGGTCTAAGTTTTACTGCAATTAGTACGCAGCAGAGCTTTCAAAAAGTACCCAATTAATATACACGTCAATTCGAACGCGTTTTGTACGCAAAGTATTAATCCGCGGGCTATATAAGGCACTTCGCGATGTCTATCCATGTTCTATACCATGCAAATGTAACTATCATATCTTAGCGTTCGTATAGAGCACCTAGAGTTGTGACCTTGACCGCTCCTTCATAAGTAGATAACTACTACACAATAGAAAAGACGTACAAGTGAAAATGGATTTAGTTTTACTGCAATTACCATGCAGCAGAGCTGCCAAATAATGCCCAGATAATATACGCGTCAATTCTAATTCATTTTGTAAACAAAGCAGCAATCCGTGGGCTATTAAGGACACTTCGCGATGTCTATCCATGTTCTATACCATGCCAATGTAACTACCATATCTTAGCGTTCGCATAGAGCACATAGAGTTGTGACCTTGAACGCTCCTTCATAAGTAGATAACTCCTACACGATAGAAAAGACGTTCAAGAGAAAACGGTGTACGTTTTACTGCAATTAGTATGCAGCAGAGCTTTCAGAAAATGCCCAAATAATATACACGTTAATTCGAACCCGTCTTGTACGCAAAGTAGCAATCCGCGGGAAATATAAGGCACTTAGCGATGTCTATCTATGTTCTATACCATGCCAATGTAACTATCATATCTTAGAGGTCGCATACAGCACCTAGAGTTGTGACCTTGAACGCTCCTTCATAAGTAGATAACTCCTACACGATAGAAAAGACGTTCAAGAGAAAACGGTCTAAGATTTTCTGCAATTAGTATGCAGCAGAGCTTTCAAAAAGTACCCAATTAATATACACGTCAATTCGAACGCGTTTTGTACGCAAAGTATTAATCCGCGGGTTATATAAGGCACTTCGCGATGTCTATCCATGTTCTATACCATGCAAATGTAACTATCATATCTTAGCGTTCGCATAGAGCACCTAGAGTTGTGACCTTGACCGCTCCTTCATAAGTAGATAACTACTACACAATAGAAAAGACGTACAAGTGAAAATGGATTTAGTTTTACTGCAATTACCATGCAGCAGAGCTGCCAAATAATGCCCAGATAATATACGCGTCAATTCTCCTACACGATAGAAAAGACGTTCAAGAGAAAACGGTCTAAGTTTTACTGCAATTAGTATGCAGCAGACCTTTCAGAAAATGCCCAAACAATATACACGTTAATTCGAACCCGTTTTGTACGCAAAGTAGCAATCCGCGGGCAATATAAGGCACTTAGCGATGTCTATCTATGTTCTATACCATGCCAATGTAACTATCATATCTTAGCGTTTGCATATAGCACCTAGACTTGTGACCTTGAACGTTCCTTCGTATGTAGATAACTCCTACACGATAGAAAAGACGTTGAAGAGAAAACGGTCTAAGTTTTACTGCAATTAGTATGCAGCAGAGCTTTCAAAAAGTACCCAATTAATATACATGTCAATTCGAACGCGTTTTGTACGCAAAGTATTAATCCGAGGGCTATATAAGGCACTTCGCGATGTCTATCCATGTTCTATACCATGCAAATGTAACTATCATATCTTATCGTTCGCATAGAGCACCTAGAGTTGTGACCTTGACCGCTCCTTCATAAGTAGATAACTACTACACAATAGAAAAGACGTACAAGTGAAAATGGATTTAGTTTTACTGCAATTACCATGCAGCAGAGCTGCCAAATAATGCCCAGATAATATACGCGTCAATTCTAATTCATTTTGTAAACAAAGCAGCAATCCGTGGGCTATTAAGGACACTTCGCGATGTCTATCCATGTTATATACCATGCCAATGTAACTATCATATCTTAGCGTTCGCATAGAGCACCTAGAGTTGTGACCTTGAACGCTCCTTCATAAGTAGATAACTACTACACAATAGAAAAGACGTACAAGTGAACATGGATTTGGTTTTACGGCAATTAGCATGCAGCAGAGCTGCCAAATAATGCCCAGATAATATACGCGTTAATTCTAATGCGTTTTGTAAACAAAGCAGCAATCCGTGGGCTATTAAGGACACTTTGCGATGCCTATCCATTTTCTATACCATGCCATTGTAACTACCATATCTTAGCGTTTGCATACAGCACCTAGAGTTGTGACCTTGAACGCTCCTTCATATGTAGATAACTCCCACACGATAGAAAAGACGTTCCAGAGAAAACGGTCTAAGTTTTACTGCAATTAGTATGCAAGAGCTTTCAGAAAATGCCCAAATAATATACACGTTAATTCGAACCCGTCTTGTACGCAAAGTAGCAATCCGCGGGCAATATAAGGCACTTAGCGATGTCTATCTATGTTCTATACCATGCAAATGTAACTATCATATCTTATCGTTCGCATAGAGCACCTAGAGTTGTGACCTTGACCGCTCCTTCATAAGTAGATAACTACTACACAATAGAAAAGACGTACAAGTGAAAATGGATTTAGTTTTACTGCAATTACCATGCAGCAGAGCTGCCAAATAATGCCCAGATAATATACGCTTCAATTCTAATTCATTTTGTAAACAAAGCAGCAATCCGTGGGCTATTAAGGACACTTCGCGATGTCTATCCATGTTATATACCATGCCAATGTAACTATCATATCTTAGCGTTCGCATAGAGCACCTAGAGTTGTGACCTTGAACGCTCCTTCATAAGTAGATAACTACTACACCATAGAAAAGACGTACAAGTGAACATGGATTTGGTTTTACGGCAATTAGCATGCAGCAGAGCTGCCAAATAATGCCCAGATAATATACGCGTTAATTCTAATGCGTTTTGTAAACAAAGCAGCAATCCGTGGGCTATTAAGGACACTTTGCGATGCCTATCCATTTTCTATACCATGCCATTGTAACTACCATATCTTAGCGTTTGCATACAGCACCTAGAGTTGTGACCTTGAACGCTCCTTCATATGTATATAACTCCCACACGATAGAAAAGACGTTCCAGAGAAAACGGTCTAAGTTTTACTGCAATTAGTATGCAAGAGCTTTCAGAAAATGCCCAAATAATATACACGTTAATTCGAACCCGTCTTGTACGCAAAGTAGCAATCCGCGGACTATATAAGGCACTTCGCGATGTCTATCTATGTTCTATACCATGCCAATGTAACTATCATATCTTAGCGTTCGCATAGAGCACCTAGAGTTGTGACCTTGACCGCTCCTTCATAAGTAGATAACTACTACACAATAGAAAAGACGTACAAGTGAAAATGGATTTAGTTTTACTGCAATTACCATGCAGCAGAGCTGCCAAATAATGCCCAGATAATATACGCGTTAATTCTAATGCGTTTTGTAAACAAAGCAGCAATCCGTGGGATATTAAGGACACTTTGCGATGCCTATCCATTTTCTATATCATGCCAATGTAACTATCATATCTTAGCGTTCGCATACAGCACCTAGAGTTGTGACCTTGAACGCTCCATCATAAGTAGGTAACTCCTACACGATAGAAAAGACGTTCAAGAGAAGACGGTCTAAGTTTTACTGCAATTAGTATGAAGCAGATCTTTCAAAAAGTACCCAATTAATATACACGTCAATTCGAACGCGTTTTGTAGGCAAAGTAGCAATCCGCGGGCTATATAAGGCACTTCGCGATGTCTATCCATGTTCTATACCATGCCAATGTAACTACCATATCTTAGCGTTCGCATAGAGCACATAGAGTTGTGACCTTGAACGCTCCTTCATAAGTAGATAACTCCTACAAGATAGAAAAGACGTTCAAGAGAAAACGGTCTAAATTTTACTGAAATTAGTATGCAGCAGAGCTTTCAGAAAATGCCCAAATAATATACACGTTAATTCGAATCCGTTTTGTACGCAAAGTAGCAATCCGCGGGCAATATAAGGCACTTAGCGATGTCTATCTATGTTCTATACCATGCCAATGTAACTATCATATCTTAGCGTTCGCATACAGCACCTAGAGTTGTGACCTTGAACGCTCCTTCATAAGTAGATAACTCCTACACGATAGAAAAGACGTTCAAGAGAAAACGGTCTAAGATTTACTGCAATTAGTATGCAGCAGAGCTTTCAGAAAATGCCAAAATAATATACACGTTAATTCGAATCCGTTTTGTACGCAAAGTAGCAATCCGCGGGCAATATAAGGCACTTAGCGATGTCTATCTATGTTCTATACCATGCCAATGTAACTATCATATCTTAGCGTTCGCATAGAGCTCCTAGAGTTGTGACCTTGAACGCTCCTTCATAAGTAGATATCTCCTACACGATATAAAAGACGTACAATAGAAAACGGACTAAGTTTTACTGCAATTAGTATGCAGCAGAGCTTTCAGAAAATGCCCAAATAATATACACGTTAATTCGAACCCGTCTTGTACGCAAAGTAGCAATCCGCGGGCAATATAAGACACTTAGCGATGTCTATCTATATTCTATACCATGCCAATGTAACTATCATATCTTGGCGTTCGCATACAGCACCTAGAGTTGTGACCTTGAACGCTCTCTCATAAGTAGATAACTCCTACACGATAGAAAAGACGTTCAAGAGAAAACGGTCTATGGTTTACTGCAATTAGTATCCAGCAGAGCTTTCAAAAAGTACCCAATTAATATACACGTCAATTCGAACGCGTTTTGTACGCAAAGTATTAATCCGCGGACTATATAAGGCACTTCGCGATGTCTATCCATGTTCTATACCATGCCACAATGTAACTATCATATCTTAGCGTTCGCATAGAGCACCTAGAGTTGTGACCTTGACCGCTCCTTCATAAGTAGATAACTACTACACAATAGAAAAGACGTACAAGTGAAAATGGATTTAGTTTTACTGCAATTACCATGCAGCAGAGCTGCCAAATAATGCCCAGATAATATACGCGTTAATTCTAAGGCGTTTTGTAAACAAAGCAGCAATCCGTGGGCTATTAAGGACACTTCGCGATGTATATCCATGTTATATACCATGCCAATGTAACTATCAGATCTTAGCGTTTGCATACAGCACCTAGAGTTGTGACCTTGAACGCTCCTCATAAGTAGATATCTCCTACACGATATAGAAGACGTACAATAGAAAACGGACTAAGTTTAACTGCAATTAGCATGCAGCAGAGCTGCCAAATAATGCCCAAATAATATACGCGTTAATTCGAATGCGTTTTGTAAACCAAGCAGCAATCCGTGGTCTATTAAGGACACTTCGCGATGCCTATCCATTTTCTATACCATGCCATTGTAACTACCATATCTTAGCGTTCGCATACAGTACCTAGAGTTGTGACCTTGAACGCTCCTTCATAAGTAGATAACTCCTACACGATAGAAAAGACGTTCAAGAGAAAACGGTCTAAGTTTTACTGCAAATAGTATGCAGCAGAGCTTTCAGAAAATGCCCAAATAATATACACGTTAATTCGAACCCGTCTTGTACGCAAAGTAGCATTCCGCGGGCAATATAAGGCACTTAGCGATGTCTATCTATGTTCTATACCATGCCAATGTAACTATCATATCTTAGCGTTCGCATACAGCACCTGGAGTTGTGACTTTGAACGCTCCTTCATAAGTAGATAACTCCTACACGATAGAGAAGACGTTCAAGAGAAAACGGTCTATGTTTTACTGCAATTAGTATCCAGCAGAGCTTTCAAAAAGTACCCAATTAATATACACGTCAATTCGAACGCGTTTTGTACGCAAAGTAGCAGTCCGCGGGCTATATAAGGCACTACGCGATGTCTATCCATGTTCTATACCATGCCAATGTAACTACCATATCTTAGCGTTCGCATAGAGCACATAGAGTTGTGACCTTGAACGCTCCTTCATAAGTAGATAACTCCTACAAGATAGAAAATACGTTCAAGAGAAAACGGTCTAAATTTTACTGCAATTAGTATGCAGCAGAGCTGTCAGAAAATGCCCAAATAATATACACGTTAATTCGAACCCGTTTTGTACGCAAAGTAACAATCCGCGGGCAACATAAGGCACTTAGCGATGTCTATCTATGTTCTATACAATGCCAATGTAACTATCATATCTTAGCGTTCGCATAGAGCTCCTAGAGTTGTGACCTTCAACGCTCCTTCATAAGTAGATATCTCCTACACGATATAAAAGACGTACAATAGAAAACGGACTAAGTTTAACTGCAAATAGTATGCAGCAGAGCTGCCAAATAATGCCCAGATAATATACGCGTTAATTCGAATGCGTTTTGTAAACAAAGCAGCAATCCGTGGGCTATTAAGGACACTTCGCGATGCCTATCCATTTTCTATACCATGCCGTTGTAACTACCATATCTTAGCGTTCGCATACAGTACCTAGAGTTGTGACCTTGAACGCTCCTTCATAAGTAGATAACTCCTACACGATAGAAAAGACGTTCAAGAGAAAACGGTCAAAGTTTTACTGCAATTAGTATTCAGCAGAGCTTTCAGAAATTGCCCAAATAATATAAACGTTAATTCGAACCCGTTTTGTACGCAAAGTAGCAATCCGCGGGCAATATAAGGCACTTAGCGATGTCTTTCTATTTTCTATACCATGCCAATGTAACTATCATATCTTAGCGTTTGCATACAGCACCTAGACTTGTGACCTTGAACGCTCCTTCATATGTAGATAACTCCTACACGATAGAAAAGACGTTGAAGAGAAAACGGTCTAAGTTTTACTGCAATTAGTACGCAGCAGAGCTTTCAAAAAGTACCCAATTAATATACACGTCAATTCGAACGCGTTTTGTACGCAAAGTATTAATCCGCGGGCTATATAAGGCACTTCGCGATGTCTATCCATGTTCTATACCATGCAAATGTAACTATCATATCTTAGCGTTCGTATAGAGCACCTAGAGTTGTGACCTTGACCGCTCCTTCATAAGTAGATAACTACTACACAATAGAAAAGACGTACAAGTGAAAATGGATTTAGTTTTACTGCAATTACCATGCAGCAGAGCTGCCAAATAATGCCCAGATAATATACGCGTCAATTCTAATTCATTTTGTAAACAAAGCAGCAATCCGTGGGCTATTAAGGACACTTCGCGATGTCTATCCATGTTCTATACCATGCCAATGTAACTACCATATCTTAGCGTTCGCATAGAGCACATAGAGTTGTGACCTTGAACGCTCCTTCATAAGTAGATAACTCCTACACGATAGAAAAGACGTTCAAGAGAAAACGGTCTAAGTTTTACTGCAATTAGTATGCAGCAGAGCTTTCAGAAAATGCCCAAATAATATACACGTTAATTCGAACCCGTCTTGTACGCAAAGTAGCAATCCGCGGGCAATATAAGGCACTTAGCGATGTCTATCTATGTTCTATACCATGCCAATGTAACTATCATATCTTAGAGGTCGCATACAGCACCTAGAGTTGTGACCTTGAACGCTCCTTCATAAGTAGATAACTCCTACACGATAGAAGAGACGTTCAAGAGAAAACGGTCTAAGATTTTCTGCAATTAGTATGCAGCAGAGCTTTCAGAAAATGCCCAAATAATATACACGTTAATTCGAATCCGTTTTGTACGCAAAGTAGCAATCCGCGGGCAATATAAGGCACTTAGCGATGTCTATCTATGTTCTATACCATGCCAATGTAACTATCATATCTTAGCGTTCGCATAGAGCTCCTAGAGTTGTGACCTTGAACGCTCCTTCATAAGTAGATATCTCCTACACGATATAAAAGACGTACAATAGAAAACGGACTAAGTTTAACTGCAATTAGCATGCAGCAGAGCTGCCAAATAATGCCCAAATAATATACGCGTTAAGTCGAATGCGTTTTGTAAACAAAGCAGCAATCCGTGGTCTATTAAGGACACTTCGCGATGCCTATCCATTTTCTATACCATGCCATTGTAACTACCATATCTTAGCGTTCGCATACAGTACCTAGAGTTGTGACCTTGACCGCTCCTTCATAAGTAGATAACTACTACACAATAGAAAAGACGTACAAGTGAAAATGGATTTAGTTTTACTGCAATTACCATGCAGCAGAGCTGCCAAATAATGCCCAGATAATATACGCGTCAATTCTAATTCATTTTGTAAACAAAGCAGCAATCCGTGGGCTATTAAGGACACTTCGCGATGTCTATCCATGTTATATACCATGCCAATGTAACTATCATATCTTAGCGTTCGCATAGAGCACCTAAAGTTGTGACCTTGAACGCTCCTTCATAAGTAGATAACTACGATAAGTAGACACTTCGCGATGCCTATCCATTTTCTATACCATGCCATTGTAACTACCATATCTTAGCGTTCGCATACAGTACCTAGAGTTGTGACCTTGACCGCTCCTTCATAAGTAGATAACTACTACACAATAGAAAAGACGTACAAGTGAAAATGGATTTAGTTTTACTGCAATTACCATGCAGCAGAGCTGCCAAATAATGCCCAGATAATATACGCGTCAATTCTAATTCATTTTGTAAACAAAGCAGCAATCCGTGGGCTATTAAGGACACTTCGCGATGTCTATCCATGTTATATACCATGCCAATGTAACTATCATATCTTAGCGTTCGCATAGAGCACCTAGAGTTGTGACCTTGAACGCTCCTTCATAAGTAGATAACTACTACACAATAGAAAAGACGTACAAGTGAACATGGATTTAGTTTAACGGCAATTAGCATGCAGCAGAGCTGCCAAATAATGCCCAGATAATATACGCGTTAATTCTAATGCGTTTTGTAAAGAAAGCAGCAATCCGTGGGCTATTAAGGACACTTTGCGATGCCTATCCATTTTCTATACCATGCCATTGTAACTACCATATCTTAGCGTTTGCATACAGCACCTAGAGTTGTGACCTTGAACGCTCCTTCATATGTAGATAACTCCTACACGATAGAAAAGACGTTCAAGAGAAAACGGTCTATGTTTTACTGCAATTAGTATGCAGCAGAGCTTTCGAAAAGTACCCAATTAATATACACGTCAATTCGAACGCGTTTTGTACGCAAAGTATCAATCCGCGGGCTATAAAAGGCTCTTCGCGATGTCTATCCATGTTCTATACCATGCCAATGTAACTATCATATCTTGGCGTTTGCATAGAGCACCTAGAGTTGTGACCTTGACCGCTCCTTCATAAGTAGATAACTACTACACAATAGAAAAGACGTACAAGTGAAAATGGATTTAGTTTTACTGCAGTTACCATGCAGCAGAGCTGCCAAATAATGCCCAGATAATATACGCGTTAATTCTAATGCGTTTTGTAAACAAAGCAGCAATCCGTGGGCTATTAAGGACACTTTGCGATGCCTATCCATTTTCTATACCATGCCAATGTAACTATCATATCTTAGCGTTCGCATACAGCACCTAGAGTTGTGACCTTGAACGCTCCTTCATAAGTAGGTAACTCCTACACGATAGAAAAGACGTTCAAGAGAAGACGGTCTAAATTTTACTGCAATTAGTATGCAGCAGAGCTTTCAAAAAGTACCCAATTAATATACACGTCAATTCGAACGCGTTTTGTAGGCAAAGTAGCAATCCGCGGGCTATATAAGGCACTTCGCGATGTCTATCCATGTTCTATACCATGCCAATGTAACTACCATATCTTAGCGTTCGCATAGAGCACATAGAGTTGTGACCTTGAACGCTCCTTCATAAGTAGATAACTCCTACACGATAGAAAAGACGTTGAAGAGAAAACGGTCTAAGTTTTACTGCAATTAGTATGCAGCAGAGCTTTCAAAAAGTACCCAATTAATATACACGTCAATTCGAACGTGTTTTGTACGCAAAGTATTAATCCGCGGGCTATATAAGGCACTTCGCGATGTCTATCCATGTTCTATACCATGCAAATGTAACTATCATATCTTAGCGTTCGCATAGAGCACCTATAGTTGTGACCTTGACCGCTTCTTCATAAGTAGATAACTACTACACAATAGAAAAGACGTACAAGTGAAAATGGATTTAGTTTTACTGCAATTACCATGCAGCAGAGCTGCCAAATAATGCCCAGATAATATACGCGTCAATTCTAATTCATTTTGTAAACAAAGCAGCAATCCGTGGGCTATTAAGGACACTTCGCGATGTCTATCCATGTTATATACCATGCCAATGTAACTATCATATCTTAGCGTTCGCATAGAGCACCTAGAGTTGTGACCTTGAACGCTCCTTCATAAGTAGATAACTACTACACAATAGAAAAGACGTACAAGTGAACATGGATTTAGTTTTACGGCAATTAGCATGCAGCAGAGCTGACAAATAATGCCCAGATACTATACCCGTTAATTCTAATGCGTTTTGTAAACAAAGCAGCAATCCGTGGGCTATTAAGGACACTTTGCGATGCCTATCCATTTTCTATACCATGCCATTGTAACTACCATATCTTAGCGTTTGCATACAACACCTAGAGTTGTGACCTTGAACGCTCCTTCATATGTAGATAACTCCTACACGATAGAAAAGACGTTCAAGAGAAAACGGTCTATGTTTTACTGCAATTAGTATGCAGCAGAGCTTTCGAAAAGTACCCAATTAATATACACGTCAATTCGAACGCGTTTTGTACGCAAAGTATCAATCCGCGGGCTATATAAGGCACTTCGCGATGTCTATCCACGTTCTATACCATGCCAATGTAACTATCATATCTTGGCTTTCGCATAGAGCACCTAGAGTTGTGACCTTGACCGCTCCTTCATAAGTGGATAACTACTACACAATAGAAAAGACGTACATGTGAAAATGGATTTAGTTTTACTGCAATTACCATGCAGCAGAGCTGCCAGATAATGCCCAGATAATATACGCGTTAATTCTAATGCGTTTTGTAAACAAAGCAGCAATCCGTGGCTATTAAGGACACTTTGCGATGCCTATCCATTTTCTATACCATGCCAATGTAACTATCATATCTTAGCGTTCGCATACAGCACCTAGAGTTGTGACCTTGAACGCTCCTTCATAAGTAGGTAACTCCTACACGATAAAAAAGACGTTCAAGAGAAGACGGTCTAAGTTTTACTGCAATTAGTATGCAGCAGAGCTTTCAAAAAGTACCCAATTAATATACACGTCAATTCGAACGCGTTTTGTAGGCAAAGTAGCAAATCCGCGGGCTATATAAGGCACTTCGCGATGTCTATCCATGTTCTATACCATGCCAATGTAACTACCATATCTTAGCGTTCGCATAGAGCACCTAGAGTTGTGACCTTGAACGCTCCTTCATAAGTAGATAACTCCTACACGATAGAAAAGACGTTCAAGAGAAAACGGTCTAAGATTTTCTGCAATTAGTATGCAGCAGAGCTTTCAGAAAATGCCCAAATAATATACACGTTAATTCGAATCCGCTTTGTACGCAAAGTAGCAATCCGCGGGCAATATAAGGCACTTAGCGATGTCTATCTATGTTCTATACCATGCCAATGTAACTATCATATCTTAGCGTTCGCATAGAGCTCCTAGAGTTGTGACCTTGAACGCTCCTTCATAAGTAGATATCTCCTACACGATATAAAAGACGTACAATAGAAAACGGACTAAGTTTAACTGCAATTAGCATGCAGCAGAGCTGCCAAATAATGCCCAAATAATATACGCGTTAAGTCGAATGCGTTTTGTAAACAAAGCAGCAACCCGTGGTCTATTAAGGACACTTCGCGATGCCTATCCATTTTCTATACCATGCCATTGTAACTACCATATCTTAGCGTTCGCATACAGTACCTAGAGTTGTGACCTTGACCGCTCCTTCATAAGTAGATAACTACTACACAATAGAAAAGACGTACAAGTGAAAATGGATTTAGTTTTACTGCAATTACCATGCAGCAGAGCTGCCAAATAATGCCCAGATAATATACGCGTCAATTCTAATTCATTTTGTAAACAAAGCAACAATCCGTGGGCTATTAAGGACACTTCGCGATGTCTATCCATGTTATATACCATGCCAATGTAACTATCATATCTTAGCGTTCGCATAGAGCACCTAGAGTTGTGACCTTGAACGCTCCTTCATAAGTAGATAACTACTACACAATAGAAAAGACGTACAAGTGAACATGGATTTAGTTTAACGGCAATTAGCATGCAGCAGAGCTGCCAAATAATGCCAGATAATATACGCGTTAATTCTAATGCGTTTTGTAAAGAAAGCAGCAATCCGTGGGCTATTAAGGACACTTGGCGATGCCTATCCATTTTCTATACCATGCCATTGTAACTACCATATCTTAGCGTTTGCATACAGCACCTAGAGTTGTGACCTTGAACGCTCCTTCATATGTAGATAACTCCTACACGATAGAAAAGACGTACAATAGAAAACGGTCTATGTTTTACTGCAATTAGTATGCAGCAGAGCTATCGAAAAGTACCCAATTAATATACACGTCAATTCGAACGCGTTTTGTACGCAAAGTATCAATCCGCGGGCTATAAAAGGCACTTCGCGATGTCTATCCATGTTCTATACCATGCCAATGTAACTATCATATCTTGGCGTTCGCATAGAGCACCTAGAGTTGTGACCTTGACCGCTCCTTCATAAGTAGATAACTACTACACAATAGAAAAGACGTACAAGTGAAAATGGATTTAGTTTTACTGCAATTACCATGCAGCAGAGCTGCCAAATAATGCCCAGATAATATACGCGTTAATTCTAATGCGTTTTGTAAACAAAGCAGCAATCCGTGGGCTATTAAGGACACTTTGCGATGCCTATCCATTTTCTATACCATGACAATGTAACTACCATATCTTAGCGTTTGCATACAACACCTAGAGTTGTGACCTTGAACGCTCCTTCATATGTAGATAACTCCTACACGATAGAAAAGACGTTCAAGAGAAAACGGTCTATGTTTTACTGCAATTAGTATGCAGCAGAGCTTTCGAAAAGTACCCAATTAATATACACGTCAATTCGAACGCGTTTTGTAGGCAAAGAAGCAATCCGCGGGCTATATAAGGCACTTCGCGATGTCTATCCATGTTCTATACCATGCCAATGTAACTACCATATCTTAGCGTTCGCATAGAGCACATAGAGTTGTGACCTTGAAGGCTCCTTCATAAGTAGATAACTCCTACACGGTAGAAAAGACGTTCAAGAGAAATCGGTCTAAGTTTTACTGCAATTAGTATGCAGCAGAGCTTTCAGAAAATGCCCAAATAATATACACGTTAATTCGAACCCGTCTTGTACGCAAAGTAGCAATCCGCGGGCAATATAAGGCACTTAGCGATGTCTATCTATGTTCTATACCATGCCAATGTAACTATCATATCTTAGCGTTCGCATACAGCACCTAGAGTTGTGACCTTGAACGCTCCTTCATAAGTAGATAACTCCTACACGATAGAAAAGACGTTCAAGAGAAAACGGTCTAAGATTTACTGCAATTAGTATGCAGCAGAGCTTTCAGAAAATGCCCAAATAATATACACGTTAATTCGAATCCGTTTTGAACGCAAAGTAGCAATCCGCGGGCAATATAAGGCACTTAGCGATGTCTATCTATGTTCTATACCATGCCAATGTAACTATCATATCTTAGCGTTCGCATAGAGCTCCTAGAGTTGTGACCTTGAACGCTCCTTCATAAGTAGATATCTCCTACACGATATAAAAGACGTACAATAGAAAACGGACTAAGTTTAACTGCAATTAGCATGCAGCAGAGCTGCCAAATAATGCCCAAAGAATATACGCGTTAATTCGAATGAGTTTTGTAAACAAAGCAGCAATCCGTGGTCTATTAAGGACACTTCGCGATGCCTATCCATTTTCTATACCATGCCATTGTAACTACCATATCTTAGCGTTCGCATACAGTACCTAGAGTTGTGACCTTGAACGCTCCTTCATAAGTAGATAACTCCTACACGATAGAAAAGACGTTCAAGAGAAAACGGTCTATGTTTTACTGCAATTAGTATCCAGCAGAGCTTTCAAAAAGTACCCAATTAATATACACGTCAATTCGAACGCATTTTGTACGCAAAGTATTAATCCGCGGACTATATAAGGCACTTCGCGATGTCTATCCATGTTCTATACCATGCCAATGTAACTATCATATCTTAGCGTTCGCATAGAGCACCTAGAGTTGTGACCTTGTCCGCTCCTTCATAAGTAGATAACTACTACACAATAGAAAAGACGTACAAGTGAAAATAGATTTAGTTTTACTGCAATTACCATGCAGCAGAGCTGCCAAATAATGCCCAGATAATATACGCATTAATTCTAAGGCGTTTTGTAAACAAAGCAGCAATCCGTGGGCTATTAAGGACACTTTGCGATGCCTATCCATTTTCTATACCATGCCAATGTAACTATCATATCTTAGCGTTCGCATACAGCACCTAGAGTTGTGACCTTGAACGCTCCTTCATAAGTAGGTAACTCCTACACAATAGAAAAGACGTTGAAGAGAAAACGGTTTAAGTTTTACTGCAATTAGTATGCAGCAGAGCTTTCAAAAAGTACCCAATTAATATACACGTCAATTCGAACGCGTTTTGTACGCAAAGTAGCAGTCCCCGGGCTATATAAGGCACTTCGCGATGTCTATCCATGTTCTATACCATGCAAATGTAACTATCATATCTTAGCGTTCGTATAGAGCACCTAGAGTTGTGACCTTGACCGCTCCTTCATAAGTAGATAACTACTACACAATAGAAAAGACGTACAGTACAAGTGAAAATGGATTTAGTTTTACTGCAATTACCATGCAGCAGAGCTGCCAAATAATGCCCAGATAATATACGCGTCAATTCTAATTCATTTTGTAAACAAAACAGCAATCCGTGGGCTATTAAGGACACTTCGCGATGTCTATCCATGTTATATACCATGCCAATGTAACTATCATATCTTAGCGTTCGCATAGAGCACCTAGAGTTGTGACCTTGAACGCTCCTTCATAAGTAGATATCTCCTACACGATATAAAAGACGTACAATAGAAAACGGACTAAGTTTAACTGCAATTAGCATGCAGCAGAGCTGCCAAATAATGCCCAAATAATATATACGCGTTAATTCGAATGCGTTTTGTAAACAAAGCAGCAATCCGTGGTCTATTAAGGACACTTCGCGATGCCTATCCATTTTCTATACCATGCCATTGTAACTACCATCTCCTAGCGTTCGCATACAGTACCTAGAGCTGTGACCTTGAACGCTCCTTCATAAGTAGATAACTCCTACACGATAGAAAAGACGTTCAAGAGAAAACGGTCTATGTTTTACTGCAATTAGTATGCAGCAGAGCTTTCGAAAAGTACCCAATTAATATACACGTCAATTAGAACGCGTTTTGTACGCAAAGTATCAATCCGCGGGCTATATAAGGCACTTCGCGATGTCTATCCATGTTCTATACCATGCAAATGTAACTATCATATCTTGGCGTTCGCATAGAGCACCTAGAGTTGTGACCTTGACCGCTCCTTCATAAGTAGATAACTACTACACAATAGAAAAGACGTACAAGTGAAAATGGATTTAGTTTTACTGCAATTACCATGCAGCAGAGCTGCCAAATAATGCCCAGATAATATACGCGTTAATTCTAATGCGTTTTGTAAACAAAGCAGCAATCCGTGGGCTATTAAGGACACTTTGCGATGCCTATCCATTTTCTATACCATGCCAATGTAACTATCATATCTTAGCGTTCGCATACAGCACCTAGAGTTGTGACCTTGAACGCTCCTTCATAAGTAGGTAACTCCTACACGATAGAAAAGACGTTCAAGAGAAGACGGTCTAAGTTTTACTGCAATTAGTATGCAGCAGAGCCTACAAAAAGTACCCAATTAATATACACGTCAATTCGAACGCGTTTTGTAGGCAAAGTAGCAATCGGGCTATATAAGGCACTTCGCGATGTCTATCCATGTTCTATACCATGCCAATGTAACTACCATATCTTAGCGTTCGCATAGAGCACATAGAGTTGTGACCTTGAACGCTCCTTTATAAGTAGATAACTCCTACATGAGAGAAAAGACGTTCAAGAGAAAACGATCTAAGTTTTACTGCAATTAGTATGCAGCAGAGCTTTCAGAAAATGCCCAAATAAAATACACGTTAATTCGAACCCGTCTTGTACGCAAAGTAGCAATCCGCGGGCAATATAAGGCACTTAGAGATGTCTATCTATGTTCTATACCATGCCAATGTAACTATCATATCTTAGCGTTCGCATACAGCACCTAGAGTTGTGACCTTGAACGCTCCTTCATAAGTAGATAACTCCTACACGATAGAAAAGACGTTCAAGAGAAAACGGTCTAAGATTTACTGCAATTAGTATGCAGCAGAGCTTTCAGAAAATGCCCAAATAATATACACGTTAATTCGAATCCGTTTTGTACGCAAAGTAGCAATCCGCGGGCAATATAAGGCACTTAGCGATGTCTATCTATGTTCTATACCATGCCAATGTAACTATCATATCTTAGCGTTCGCATAGAGCTCCTAGAGTTGTGACCTTGAACGCTCCTTCATAAGTAGATAACTCCTACACGATAGAAAAGACGTTCAAGAGAAAACGGTCTAAGATTTACTGCAATTAGTATGCAGCAGAGCTTTCAGAAAATGCCCAAATAATATACACGTTAATTCGAATCCGTTTTGTACGCAAAGTAGCAATCCGCGGGCAATATAAGGCACTTAGCGATGTCTATCTATGTTCTATACCATGCCAATGTAACTATCATATCTTAGCGTTCGCATAGAGCTCCTAGAGTTGTGACCTTGAACGCTCCTTCATAAGTAGATATCTCCTACACGATATAAAAGACGTACAATAGAAAACGGACTAAGTTTAACTGCAATTAGCATGCAGCAGAGCTGCCAAATAATGCCCAAATAATATATGCGTTAATTCGAATGCGTTTTGTAAACAAAGCAGCAATCCGTGGTCTATTAAGGACACTTCGCGATGCCTATCCATTTTCTATACCATGCCATTGAAATTACCATATCTTAGCGTTCGCATACAGTACCTCGAGTTGTGACCTTGAACGCTCCTTCATAAGTAGATAACTCCTACAAGATAGAAAAGACGTTCAAGAGAAAACGGTCTAAGTTTTACTGCAATTAATATGCAGCAGAGCTTTCAGTAAATGCCCAAATAATATACACGTTAATTCGAACCCGTCTTGTACGCAAAGTAGCAATCCGCGGGCAATATAAGGCACTTAGCGATGTCTATCTATGTTCTATACCATGCCAATGTAACTATCATATCTTAGCGTTCGCATACAGCACCTAGAGTTGTGACCTTGAACGCTCCTTCATAAGTAGATAACTCCTACACGATAGAAAAGACGTTCAAGAGAAAACGGTCTATGTTTTACTGCAATTAGTATCCAGCAGAGCTTTCAAAAAGTACCCAATTAATATACACGTCAATTCGAACGCGTTTTGTACGCAAAGTATTAATCCGCGGACTATATAAGGCACTTCGCGATGTCTATCCATGTTCTATACCATGCCAATGTAACTATCATATCTTAGCGTTCGCATAGAGCACCTAGAGTTGTGACCTTGACCGCTCCTTCATAAGTAGATAACTACTACACAATAGAAAAGACGTAGAAGTGAAAATGGATTTAGTTTTACTGCAATTACCATGCAGCAGAGCTGCCAAACAATGCCCAGAAAATATACGCGTTAATTCTAAGGCGTCTTGTAAACAAAGCAGCAATCCGTGGGCTATTAAGGACACTTTGCGATGCCTATCCATTTTCTATACCATGCCAATGTAACTATCATATCTTAGCGTTCGCATACAGCACCTAGAGTTGTGACCTTGAACGCTCCTTCATAAGTAGGTAACTCCTACACGATAGAAAAGACGTTGAAGAGAAAACGGTTTAAGTTTTACTGCAATTAGTATGCAGCAGAGCTTTCAAAAAGTACCCAATTAATATACACGTCAATTCGAACGCGTTTTGTAGGCAAAGTAGCAATCGGGCTATATAAGGCACTTCGCGATGTCTATCCATGTTCTATACCATGCCAATGTAACTACCATACCTTAGCGTTCGCATACAGCACCTAGAGTTGTGACCTTGAACGCTGCTTCATAAGTAGATAACTCCTACACGATAGAAAAGACGTTCAAGAGAAAACGGTCTAAGATTTACTGCAATTAGTATGCAGCAGAGCTTTCAGGAAATGCCCAAATAATATACACGTTAATTCGAATCCGTTTTGTACGCAAAGTAGCAATCCGCGGGCAATATAAGGCACTTAGCGATGTCTATCTATGTTCTATACCATGCCAATGTAACTATCATATCTTAGCGTTCGCATAGAGCTCCAAGAGTTGTGACCTTGAACGCTCCTTCATAAGTAGATATCTCCTACACGATATAAAAGACGTACAATAGAAAACGGACTAAGTTTATCTGCAAATAGCATGCAGCAGAGCTGCCAAATAATGCCCATATAATATACGCGTTAATTCGAATGCGTTTTGTAAACAAAGCAGCAATCCGTGGGCTATTAAGGACACTTCGCGATGCCTATCCATTTTCTATACCATTCCATTGTAACTACCATATCTTAGCGTTCGCATACAGTACCTAGAGTTGTGACCTTGAACGCTCCTTCATAAGTAGATAACTCCTACACGATAGAAAAGACGTTCAAGAGAAAACGGTCTAAGTTTTACTGCAATTAGTATGCAGCAGAGCTTTCAGAAAATGCCCAAATAATATACACGTTAATTCGAATCCGTTTTGTACGCAAAGTAGCAATCCGCGGGCAATATAAGGCACTTAGCGATGTCTATCTATGTTCTATACCATGCCAATGTAACTATCATATCTTAGCGTTTGCATACAGCACCTAGACTTGTGACCTTGAACGCTCCTTCATATGTAGATAACTCCTACACGATAGAAAAGACGTTGAAGAGAAAAGGGTCTAAGTTTTACTGCAATTAGTATGCAGCAGAGCTTTCAAAAAGTACCCAATTAATATACACGTCAATTCGAACGCGTTTTGTACGCAAAGTATTAATCCGCGGGCTATATAAGGCACTTCGCGATGTCTATCCATGTTCTATACCTTGCAAATGTAACTATCATATCTTAGCGTTCGCATAGAGCACCTAGAGTTGTGACCTTGACCGCTCCTTCATAAGTAGATAACTACTACACAATAGAAAAGACGTACAAGTGAAAATGGATTTAGTTTTACTGCAATTACCATGCAGCAGATCTGCCAAATAATGCCCAGATAATATACGCGTCAATTCTAATTCATTTTGTAAACAAAGCAGCAATCCGTGGGCTATTAAGGACACTTCGCGATGTCTATCCATGTTATATACCATGCCAATGTAACTATCATATCTTAGCGTTCGCATAGAGCACCTAGAGTTGTGACCTTGAACGCTCCTTCATAAGTAGATAACCACTACACAAAAGAAAAAACGTACAAGTGAACATGGATTTAGTTTTACGGCAATTAGCATGCAGCAGAGCTGCCAAATAATGCCCAGATAATATACGCGTTAATTCTAATGCGTTTTGTAAACAAAGCAGCAATCCGTGGTCTATTAAGGACACTTCGCGATGCCTATCCATTTTCTATACCATGCCATTGTAACTACCATATCTTAGCGTTCGCATACAGTACCTAGAGTTGTGACCTTGAACGCTACTTCATAAGTAGATAACTCCTACACGATAGAAAAGACGTTCAAGAGAAAACGGTCTAAATTTTACTGCAATTAGTATGCAGCAGAGCTTTCAGAAAATGCCCAAATAATATACACGTTAATTCGAACCCGTCTTGTACGCAAAGTAGCAATCCGCGGGCAATATAAGGCACTTAGCGATGTCTATCTATGTTCTATACCATGCCAATGTAACTATCATATCTTGGCGTTCTCATACAGCACCTAAAGTTGTGACCTTGAACGCTCCCTCATAAGTAGATAACTCCTACACGATAGAAAAGACGTTCAAGAGAAAACGGTCTATGTTTTACTGCAATTAGTATCCAGCAGAGCTTTCAAAAAGTACCCAATTAATATACACGTCAATTCGAACGCGTTTTGTACGCAAAGTATCAATCCGCGGGCTATATAAGGCACTTCGCGATGTCTATCCATGTTCTATACCATGCCAATGTAACTATCATATCTTGGCGTTCGCATAGAGCACCTAGAGTTGTGACCTTGACCGCTCCTTCATAAGTAGATAACTACTACACAATAGAAAAGACGTACAAGTGAAAATGGATTTAGTTTTACTGCAATTACCATGCAGCAGAGCTGCCAAATAATGCCCAGATAATATACGCGTTAATTCTAATGCGTTTTGTAAACAAAGCAGCAATCCGTGGGCTATTAAGGACACTTTGCGATGCCTATCCATTTTCTATCCCATGCCAATGTAACTATCATATCTTAGCGTTCGCATACAGCACCTAGAGTTGTGACCTTGAACGCTCCTTCATAAGTAGGTAACTCCTACACGATAGAAAAGACGGTCTAAGTTTTACTGCAATTAGTATGCAGCAGAGCTTTCAAAAAGTACCCAATTAATATACACGTCAATTCGAACGCGTTTTGTAGGCAAAGTAGCAATCGGGCTATATAAGGCACTTCGCGATGTCTATCCATGTTCTATACCATGCCAATGTAACTACCATATCTTAGCGTTCGCATAGAGCACATAGAGTTGTGACCTTGAACGCTCCTTCATAAGTAGATAACTCCTACACGATAGAAAAGACGTTCAAGAGAAAACGGTCTAAGTTTTACTGCAATTAGTATGCAGCAGAGCTTTCAGAAAATGCCCAAATAATATACACGTTAATTCGAACCCGTCTTGTACGCAAAGTAGCAATCCGCGGGCAATATAAGGCACTTAGCTATGTCTATCTATGTTCTATACCATGCCAATGTAACTATCATATCTTAGCGTTCGCATAGAGCACCTAGAGTTGTGACCTTGACCGCTCCTTCATAAGTAGATAACTACTACACAATAGAAAAGACGTACAAGTGAAAATTCTAATGCGTTTTGTAAACAAAGCAGCAATCCGTGGGCTATTAAGGACACTTTGCGATGCCTATCCATTTTCTATACCATGCCATTGTAACTACCATATCTTAGCGTTTGCATACAGCACCTAGAGTTGTGACCTTGAACGCTCCTTCATATGTAGATAACTCCCACACGATAGAAAAGACGTTCCAGAGAAAACGGTCTAAGTTTTACTGCAATTAGTATGCAAGAGCTTTCAGAAAATGCCCAAATAATATACACGTTAATTCGAACCCGTCTTGTACGCAAAGTAGCAATCCGCGGGCAATATAAGGCACTTAGCGATGTCTATCTATGTTCTATACCATGTAAATGTAACTATCATATCTTAGCGTTCGCATACAGCACCTAGAGTTGTGACCTTGAACGCTCCTTCATAAGTAGATAACTCCTACACGATAGAAAAGACGTTCAAGGGAAAACGGTCTATGGTTTACAGCAATTAGTATCCAGCAGAGCTTTCAAAAAGTACCCAGTTAATATACACGTCAATTCGAACGCGTTTTGTACGCAAAGTATTAATCCGCGGACTATATAAGGCACTTCGCGATGTCTATCCATGTTCTATACCATGCCAATGTAACTATCATATCTTAGCGTTCGCATAGAGCACCTAGAGTTGTGACCTTGACCGCTCCTTCATAAGTAGATAACTACTACACAATAGAAAAGACGTACAAGTGAAAATGGATTTAGTTTTACTGCAATTACCATGCAGCAGAGCTGCCAAATAATGCCCAGATAATATACGCGTTAATTCTAAGGCGTTTTGTAAACAAAGCAGCAATCCGTGGGCTATTAAGGACACTTCGCGATGTATATCCATGTTATATACCATGCCAATGTAACTATCATATCTTAGCGTTCGCATAGATAACCAAGAGTTGTGACCTTGAATGCTCCTTCATAAGTAGATAACTACTACACAATAGAAAAGACGTACAAGTGAACATGGATTTAGTTTAAAGGCAATTAGCATGCAGCAGAGTTGCCAAATAATGCCCAGATAATATACGCGTTAATTCTAATGCGTTTTGTAAACAAAGCAGCAATCCGTGGGCTATTAAGGATACTTTGCGATGCCTATCCATTTTCTATACCATGCCATTGTAACTACCATATCTTAGCGTTTGCATACAGCACCTAGAGTTGTGACCTTGAACGCTCCTTCATATGTAGATAACTCCTACACGATAGAAAAGACGTTCAAGAAAAAACGGTCTATGTTTTACTGCAATTAGTATGCAGCAGAGCTTTCGAATAGTACCCAATTAATATACACGTCAATTCGAACGCGTCTTGTACGCAAAGTATCAATCCGCGGGCTATAAAAGGCACTTCGCGATGTCTATCCATGTTCTATACCATGCCAATGTAACTATCATATCTTGGCGTTCGCATAGAGCACCTAGAGTTGTGACCTTGACCGCTCCTTCATAAGTAGATAACTACTACACAATAGAAAAGACGTACAAGTGAAAATGGATTTAGTTTTACTGCAATTACCATGCAGCAGAGCTGCCAAATAATGCCCAGATAATATACGCGTTAATTCGAATGCGTTTTGTAAACAAAGCAGCAATCCGTGGGCTATTAAGGACACTTCGCGATGCCTATCCATTTTCTATACCATGCCATTGTAACTACCATATCTTAGCGTTCGCATACAGTACCTAGAGTTGTGACCTTGAACGCTCCTTCATAAGTAGATAACTCCTACACGATAGAAAAGACGTTCAAGAGAAAACGGTCTAAGTTTTACTGCAATTAGTATGCAGCAGAGCTTTCAGAAAATGCCCAAATAATATACACGTTAATTCGAACCCGTTCTGTATGCAAAGTAGCAATCCGCGGGCAATATAAGGCACTTAGCGATGTCTATCTATGTTCTATACCATGCCAATGTAACTATCATATCTTAGCGTTTGCATACAGCACCTAGACTTGTGACCTTGAACGCTCCTTCATATGTAGATAACTCCTACACGATAGAAAAGACGTTGAAGAGAAAACGGTCTAAGTTTTACTGCAATTAGTATGCAGCAGAGCTTTCAAAAAGTACCCAATTAATATACACGTCAATTCGAACGCGTTTTGTACGCAAAGTATTAATCCGCGGGCTATATAAGGCACTTCGCTATGTCTATCCATGTTCTATACCATGCAAATGTAACTATCATATCTTAGCGTTCGCATAGAGCACCTAGAGTTGTGACCTTGACCGCTCCTTCATAAGTAGATAACTGCAACACAATAGAAAAGACGTACAAGTGAAAATAAATTTAGTTTTACTGCAATTACCATGCAGCAGATCTGCCAAATAATGCCCAGATAATATACGCGTCAATTCTAATTCATTTTGTAAACAAAGCAGCAATCCGTGGGCTATTAAGGATACTTCGCGATGTCTATCCATGTTATATACCATGCCAATGTAACTATCATATCTTAGCGTTCGCATAGAGCACCTAGAGTTGTGACCTTGAACGCTCCTTCATAAGTAGATAACCACTACACAATAGAAAAAACGTACAAGTGAACATGGATTTAGTTTTACGGCAATTAGCATGCAGCAGAGCTGCCAAATAATGCCCAGATAATATACGCGTTAATTCTAATGCGTTTTGTAAACAAAGCAGCAATCCGTGGTCTATTAAGGACACTTCGCGATGCCTATCCATTTTCTATACCATGCCATTGTAACTACCATATCTTAGCGTTCGCATACAGTACCTAGAGTTGTGACCTTGAACGCTACTTCATAAGTAGATAACTCCTACACGATAGAAAAGACGTTCAAGAGAAAACGGTCTAAATTTTACTGCAATTAGTATGCAGCAGAGCTTTCAGAAAATGCCCAAATAATATACACGTTAATTCGAACCCGTCTTGTACGCAAAGTAGCAATCCGCGGGCAATATAAGGCACTTAGCTATGTCTATCTATGTTCTATACCATGCCAATGTAACTATCATATCTTAGCGTTCGCATAGAGCACCTAGAGTTGTGACCTTGACCGCTCCTTCATAAGTAGATAACTACTACACAATAGAAAAGACGTACAAGTGAAAATTCTAATGCGTTTTGTAAACAAAGCAGCAATCCGTGGGCTATTAAGGACACTTTGCGATGCCTATCCATTTTCTATACCATGCCATTGTAACTACCATATCTTAGCGTTTGCATACAGCACCTAGAGTTGTGACCTTGAACGCTCCTTCATATGTAGATAACTCCCACACGATAGAAAAGACGTTCCAGAGAAAACGGTCTAAGTTTTACTGCAATTAGTATGCAAGAGCTTTCAGAAAATGCCCAAATAATATACACGTTAATTCGAACCCGTCTTGTACGCAAAGTAGCAATCCGCGGGCAATATAAGGCACTTAGCGATGTCTATCTATGTTCTATACCATGTAAATGTAACTATCATATCTTAGCGTTCGCATACAGCACCTAGAGTTGTGACCTTGAACGCTCCTTCATAAGTAGATAACTCCTACACGATAGAAAAGACGTTCAAGGGAAAACGGTCTATGGTTTACAGCAATTAGTATCCAGCAGAGCTTTCAAAAAGTACCCAATTAATATACACGTCAATTCGAACGCGTTTTGTACGCAAAGTATTAATCCGCGGACTATATAAGGCACTTCGCGATGTCTATCCATGTTCTATACCATGCCAATGTAACTATCATATCTTAGCGTTCGCATAGAGCACCTAGAGTTGTGACCTTGACCGCTCCTTCATAAGTAGATAACTACTACACAATAGAAAAGACGTACAAGTGAAAATGGATTTAGTTTTACTGCAATTACCATGCAGCAGAGCTGCCAAATAATGCCCAGATAATATACGCGTTAATTCTAAGGCGTTTTGTAAACAAAGCAGCAATCCGTGGGCTATTAAGGACACTTCGCGATGTATATCCATGTTATATACCATGCCAATGTAACTATCATATCTTAGCGTTCGCATAGATAACCAAGAGTTGTGACCTTGAATGCTCCTTCATAAGTAGATAACTACTACACAATAGAAAAGACGTACAAGTGAACATGGATTTAGTTTAAAGGCAATTAGCATGCAGCAGAGTTGCCAAATAATGCCCAGATAATATACGCGTTAATTCTAATGCGTTTTGTAAACAAAGCAGCAATCCGTGGGCTATTAAGGATACTTTGCGATGCCTATCCATTTTCTATACCATGCCATTGTAACTACCATATCTTAGCGTTTGCATACAGCACCTAGAGTTGTGACCTTGAACGCTCCTTCATATGTAGATAACTCCTACACGATAGAAAAGACGTTCAAGAAAAAACGGTCTATGTTTTACTGCAATTAGTATGCAGCAGAGCTTTCGAATAGTACCCAATTAATATACACGTCAATTCGAACGCGTCTTGTACGCAAAGTATCAATCCGCGGGCTATAAAAGGCACTTCGCGATGTCTATCCATGTTCTATACCATGCCAATGTAACTATCATATCTTGGCGTTCGCATAGAGCACCTAGAGTTGTGACCTTGACCGCTCCTTCATAAGTAGATAACTACTACACAATAGAAAAGACGTACAAGTGAAAATGGATTTAGTTTTACTGCAATTACCATGCAGCAGAGCTGCCAAATAATGCCCAGATAATATACGCGTTAATTCGAATGCGTTTTGTAAACAAAGCAGCAATCCGTGGGCTATTAAGGACACTTCGCGATGCCTATCCATTTTCTATACCATGCCATTGTAACTACCATATCTTAGCGTTCGCATACAGTACCTAGAGTTGTGACCTTGAACGCTCCTTCATAAGTAGATAACTCCTACACGATAGAAAAGACGTTCAAGAGAAAACGGTCTAAGTTTTACTGCAATTAGTATGCAGCAGAGCTTTCAGAAAATGCCCAAATAATATACACGTTAATTCGAACCCGTTCTGTATGCAAAGTAGCAATCCGCGGGCAATATAAGGCACTTAGCGATGTCTATCTATGTTCTATACCATGCCAATGTAACTATCATATCTTAGCGTTTGCATACAGCACCTAGACTTGTGACCTTGAACGCTCCTTCATATGTAGATAACTCCTACACGATAGAAAAGACGTTGAAGAGAAAACGGTCTAAGTTTTACTGCAATTAGTATGCAGCAGAGCTTTCAAAAAGTACCCAATTAATATACACGTCAATTCGAACGCGTTTTGTACGCAAAGTATTAATCCGCGGGCTATATAAGGCACTTCGCTATGTCTATCCATGTTCTATACCATGCAAATGTAACTATCATATCTTAGCGTTCGCATAGATCACCTAGAGTTGTGACCTTGACCGCTCCTTCATAAGTAGATAACTGCAACACAATAGAAAAGACGTACAAGTGAAAATAAATTTAGTTTTACTGCAATTACCATGCAGCAGAGCTGCCAAATAATGCCCAGATAATATACGCGTCAATTCTAATTCATTTTGTAAACAAAGCAGCAATCCGTGGGCTATTAAGGACACTTCGCGATGTCTATCCATGTTATATACCATGCCAATGTAACTATCATATCTTAGCGTTCGCATAGAGCACCTAGAGTTGTGACCTTGAACGCTCCTTCATAAGTAGATAACTACTACACAATAGAAAAGACGTACAAGTGAACATGGATTTAGTTTTACGGCAATTAGCATGCAGCAGAGCTGCCAAATAATGCCCAGATAATATACGCGTTAATTCTAATGCGTTTTGTAAACAAAGCAGCAATCCGTGGGCTATTAAGGACACTTTGCGATGCCTATCCATTTTCTATACCATGCCATTGTAACTACCATATCTTAGCGTTTGCATACAGCACCTAGAGCTGTGACCTTGAATGCTCCTTCATATGTAGATAACTCCTACACGATAGAAAAGACGTTCAAGAGAAAACGGTCTATGTTTTACTGCAATTAGTATGCAGCAGAGCTTTCGAAAAGTACCCAATTAATATACATGTCAATTCGAACGCGTTTTGTACCCAAAGTATCAATCCGCGGGCTATATAAGGCACTTCGCGATGTCTATCCATGTTCTATACCATGCCAATGTAACTATCATATCTTGGCGTTAGCATAGAGCACCTAGAGTTGTGACCTTGACCGCTCCTTCATAAGTAGATAACTACTACACAATAGAAAAGACGTACAAGTGAAAATGGATTTAGTTTTACTGCAATTACCATGCAGCAGAGCTGCCAAATAATGCCCAGATAATATACGCGTTAATTCTAATGCGTTTTGTAAACAAAGCAGCAATCCGTGGGCTATTAAGGACACTTTGCGATGCCTATCCATTTTCTATACCAAGCATTGGCATGGTATAGAAAATGGATAGGCATCGCAAAGTGTCCTTAATAGCCCACGTATTGCTGCTTTGTTTACAAAAGCGTTCTTAGCGTTCGCATACAGTACCTAGAGTTGTGACCTTGAACGCTCCTTCATAAGTAGATAACTCCTACACGATAGAAAAGACGTTCAAGACAAAACGGTCTAAGATTTACTGCAATTAGTATGCAGCAGAGATTTCAGAAAATGCCCAAATAATATACACGTTAATTCGAATCCGTTTTGTACGCAAAGTAGCAATCCGCGGGCAATATAAGGCACTTAGCGATGTCTATCTATGTTCTATACCATGCCAATGTAACTATCATATCTTAGCGTTCGCATAGAGCTCCTAGAGTTGTGACCTTGAACGCTCCTTCATAAGTAGATATCTCCTACACGATAGAAAAGACGTTCAAGAGAAAACGGTCTAAGATTTACTGCAATTAGTATGCAGCAGAGATTTCAGAAAATGGCCTGTTTTGTAAACAAAGCAGCAATCCGTGGGCTATTAAGGACACTTCGCGATGCCTATCCATTTTCTATACCATGCCATTGTAACTACCATATATTAGCGTTCGCATACAGTACCTAGAGATGTGACCTTGAACGCTCCTTCATAAGTAGATAAGTACTACACAATAGAAAAGACGTACAAGTGAAAATGGATTTAGTTTTACGGCAATTAGCATGCAGCAGAGCTGCCAAATAATGCCCAGATAATATACGCGTTAATTCTAAGGCGTTTTGTAAACAAAGCAGCAATCCGTGGGCTATTAAGGACACTTTGCGATGCCTATCCATTTTCTATACCATGCCAATGTAACTATCATATCTTAGCGTTCGCATACAGCACCTAGAGTTGTGACCTTGAACGCTCCTTCATAAGTAGATAACTCCTACACGATAGAAAAGACGTTCAAGACAAAACGGTCTAAGATTTACTGCAATTAGTATGCAGCAGAGATTTCAGAAAATGCCCAAATAATATACACGTTAATTCGAATCCGTTTTGTACGCAAAGTAGCAATCCGCGGGCAATATAAGGCACTTAGCGATGTCTATCTATGTTCTATACAATGCCAATGTAACTATCATATCTTAGCGTTCGCATAGAGCTTATAGAGTTGTGACCTTGAACGCTCCTTCATAAGTAGATATCTCCTACACGATATAAAAGACGTTCAAGAGAAAACGGTCTAAGTTTTACTGCATTAGTATGCAGCAGAGCTTTCAGAAAATGCCCAAATAATATACACGTTAATTCGAATCCGTTTTGTACGCAAAGTAGCAATCCGCGGGCAATATAAGGCACTTAGCGATGTCTATCTATGTTCT
Organism: Tetropium fuscum; assembly: GCA_964058915.1. NCBI lineage: Eukaryota > Metazoa > Arthropoda > Insecta > Coleoptera > Cerambycidae > Tetropium > Tetropium fuscum. The sequence continues at coordinate 198,476 of CAXKVY010004066.1, read as the reverse complement.
ATACCATGCCAATGTAACTAAGAAACAACAATATAACTAAGAAACATGTACAATAGAAAACGGACTAAGTTTAACTGCAAATAGTATGCAGCAGAGCTGCCAAATAATGCCCAGATAATATACGCGTTAATTCGAATGCGTTTTGTAAACAAAGCAGCAATCCGTGGGCTATTAAGGACACTTCGCGATGCCTATCCATTTTCTATACCATGCCATTGTAACTACCATATCTTATCGTTCGCATAGAGCACATAGAGTTGTGACCTTGAACGCTCCTTCATAAGTAGATAACTCCTACACGATAGAAAAGACGTTCAAGAGAAAACGGTCTATGTTTTACTGCAATTAGAATGCAGCAGAGCTTTCGAAAAGTACCCAATTAATATACACGTCAATTCGAACGCGTTTTGTACGCAAAGTATCAATCCGCGGGCTATAAAAGGCACTTCGCGATGTCTATCCATGTTCTATACCATGCCAATGTAACTATCATATCTTGGCGTTCGCATAGAGCACCTAGAGTTGTGACCTTGACCGCTCCTTCATAAGTAGATAACTACTACACAATAGAAAAGACGTACAAGTGAAAATGGATTTAGTTTTACTGCAATTACCATGCAGCAGAGCTGCCAAATAATGCCCAGATAATATACGCGTTAATTCGAATGCGTTTTGTAAACAAAGCAGCAATCCGTGGGCTATTAAGGACACTTCGCGATGCCTATCCATTTTCTATACCATGCCATTGTAACTACCATATCTTAGCGTTCGCATACAGTACCTAGAGTTGTGACCTTGAACGCTCCTTCATAAGTAGATAACTCCTACACGATAGAAAAGACGTTCAAGAGAAAACGGTCTAAGTTTTACTGCAATTAGTATGCAGCAGAGCTTTCAGAAAATGCCCAAATAATATACACGTTAAATCGAACCCGTCTTGTACGCAAAGTAGCAATCCAGGGCAATATAAGGCACTTAGCGATGTCTATTTATGTTCTATACCATGCCAATGTAACTATCATATCTTAGCGTTCGCATAGAGCACCTAGAGTTGTGACCTTGACCGCTCCTTCATAAGTAGATAACTACTACACAATAGAAAAGACGTACAAGTGAAAATGGATTTAGTTTTACTGCAATTACCATGCAGCAGAGCTGCCAAATAATGCCCAGATAATATACGCGTCAATTCTAATTCATTTTGTAAACAAAGCAGCAATCCGTGGGCTATTAAGGACACTTCGCGATGTCTATCCATGTTATATACCATGCCAATGTAACTATCATATCTTAGCGTTCGCATAGAGCACCTAGAGTTGTGACCTTGAACGTTCCTTGAATAAGTAGGTAACTCCTACACGATAGAAAAGACGTTCAAGAGAAGACGGTCTAAGTTTTACTGCAATTAGTATGCAGCAGAGCTTTCAAAAAGTACCCAATTAATATACACGTCAATTCGAACGCGTTTTGTAGGCAAAGTAGCAATCCGCGGGCTATATAAGGCACTTCGCGATGTCTATCCATGTTCTATACCATGCCAATGTAACTATCATATCTTAGCGTTAGCATACAGCACCTAGAGTTGTGACCTTGAACGCTCCTTCATAAGTAGATAACTCCTACACGATAGAAAAGACGTTCAAGAGAAAACGGTCTAAGATTTACTGCAATTAGTATGCAGCAAAGCTTTCAGAAAATGCCCAAATAATATACACGTTAATTCGAATCCGTTTTGTACGCAAAGTAGCAATCCGCGGGCAATATACGGCACTTAGCGATGTCTATCTATGTTCTATACCATGCCAATGTAACTATCATATCTTAGCGTTCGCATGGAGCACCTAGAGTTGTGACCTTGAACGCTCCTTCATAAGTAGATAACTCCTACACGATAGAAAAGACGTTCAAGAGAAAACGGTCTATGTTTTACTGCAATTAGTATCCAGCAGAGCTTTCAAAAAGTACCCAATTAATCTACACGTCAATTCGAACGCGTTTTGTACGCAAAGTATTAATCCGCGGACTATATAAGGCACTTCGCGATGTCTATCCATGTTCTATACCATGCCAATGTAACTATCATATCTTAGCGTTCGCATAGAGCACCTAGAGTTGTGACCTTGACCGCTCCTTCATAATTAGATAACTACTACACAATAGAAAAGACGTACAATTGAAAATGGATTTAGTTTTACTGCAATTACCATTCAGCAGAGCTGCCAAATAATGCCCAGATAATATACGCGTTAATTCTAAGGCGTTTTGTAAACAAAGAAGCAATCCGTGGGCTATTAAGGACACTTTGCGATGCCTATCCATTTTCTATACCATGCCAATGTAACTATCATATCTTAGCGTTCGCATACAGCACCTAGAGTTGTGACCTTGAACGCTCCTTCATAAGTAGGTAACTCCTACACGATAGAAAACACGTTGAAGAGAAAACGGTTTAAGTTTTACTGCAATTAGTATGCAGCAGAGCTTTCAAAAAGTACCCAATTAATATACACGTCAATTCGAACGCGTTTTGTACGCAAAGTAGCAGTCCGCGGGCTATATAAGGCACTTCGCGATGTCTATCCATGTTCTATACCATGCCAATGTAACTACCATATCTTAGCGTTCGCATAGAGCTCCTAGAGTTGTGACCTTGAACGCTCCTTCATAAGTAGATATCTCCAACACGATATAAAAGACGTACAATAGAAAACGGACTAAGTTTAACTGCAAATAGCATGCAGCAGAGCTGCCAAATAATGCCCAGATAATATACGCGTTAATTCGAATGCGTTTTGTAAACAAAGCAGCAATCCGTGGGCTATTAAGGACACTTCGCGATGCCTATCCATTTTCTATACCATGCCATTGTAACTACCATATCTTAGCGTTCGCATACAGTACCTAGAGTTGTGACCTTAAACGCTCCTTCATAAGTAGATAACTCCTACACGATAGAGAAGACGTTCAAGAGAAAGCGGTCTAAGTTTTACTGCAATTAGTATGCAGCAGAGCTTTCAGAAAATGCCCAAATAATATACACGTTAATTCGAACCCGTTTTGTACGCAAAGTAGCAATCCGCGGGCAATATAAGGCACTTAGCGATGTCTATCTATGTTCTCTACCATGCCAATGTAACTATCATATCTTACCGTTTGCATACAGCACCTAGACTTGTGACCTTGAACGCTCCTTCATATGTAGATAACTCCTACACGATAGAAAAGACGTTGAAGAGAAAACGGTCTAAGTTTTACTGCAATTAGTATGCAGCAGAGCTTTCAAAAAGTACCCAATTAATATACACGTCAATTCGAACGCGTTTTGTACGCAAAGTATTAATCCGCGGGTTATATAAGGCACTTCGCGATGTCTATCCATGTTCTATACCATGCAAATGTAACTATCATATCTTAGCGTTCGCATAGAGCACCTAGAGTTGTGACCTTGACCGCTCCTTCATAAGTAGATAACTACTACACAATAGAAAAGACGTACAAGTGAAAATGGATTTAGTTTTACTGCAATTACCATGCAGCAGAGCTGCCAAATAATGCCCAGATAATATACGCGTCAATTCTCCTACACGATAGAAAAGACGTTCAAGAGAAAACGGTCTAAGTTTTACTGCAATTAGTATGCAGCAGACCTTTCAGAAAATGCCCAAACAATATACACGTTAATTCGAACCCGTTTTGTACGCAAAGTAGCAATCCGCGGGCAATATAAGGCACTTAGCGATGTCTATCTATGTTCTATACCATGCCAATGTAACTATCATATCTTAGCGTTTGCATACAGCACCTAGACTTGTGACCTTGAACGTTCCTTCGTATGTAGATAACTCCTACACGATAGAAAAGACGTTGAAGAGAAAACGGTCTAAGTTTTACTGCAATTAGTATGCAGCAGAGCTTTCAAAAAGTACCCAATTAATATACACGTCAATTCGAACGCGTTTTGTACGCAAAGTATTAATCCGCGGGCTATATAAGGCACTTCGCGATGTCTATCCATGTTCTATACCATGCAAATGTAACTATCATATCTTATCGTTCGCATAGAGCACCTAGAGTTGTGACCTTGACCGCTCCTTCATAAGTAGATAACTACTACACAATAGAAAAGACGTACAAGTGAAAATGGATTTAGTTTTACTGCAATTACCATGCAGCAGAGCTGCCAAATAATGCCCAGATAATATACGCGTCAATTCTAATTCATTTTGTAAACAAAGCAGCAATCCGTGGGCTATTAAGGACACTTCGCGATGTCTATCCATGTTATATACCATGCCAATGTAACTATCATATCTTAGCGTTCGCATAGAGCACCTAGAGTTGTGACCTTGAACGCTCCTTCATAAGTAGATAACTACTACACAATAGAAAAGACGTACAAGTGAACATGGATTTGGTTTTACGGCAATTAGCATGCAGCAGAGCTGCCAAATAATGCCCAGATAATATACGCGTTAATTCTAATGCGTTTTGTAAACAAAGCAGCAATCCGTGGGCTATTAAGGACACTTTGCGATGCCTATCCATTTTCTATACCATGCCATTGTAACTACCATATCTTAGCGTTTGCATACAGCACCTAGAGTTGTGACCTTGAACGCTCCTTCATATGTAGATAACTCCCACACGATAGAAAAGACGTTCCAGAGAAAACGGTCTAAGTTTTACTGCAATTAGTATGCAAGAGCTTTCAGAAAATGCCCAAATAATATACACGTTAATTCGAACCCGTCTTGTACGCAAAGTAGCAATCCGCGGGCAATATAAGGCACTTAGCGATGTCTATCTATGTTCTATACCATGCCAATGTAACTATCATATCTTAGCGTTCGCAAACAGCACCTAGAGTTGTGACCTTGAACGCTCCTTCATAAGTATATAACTCCTACACGATAGAAAAGACGTTCAAGAGAAAACGGTCTATGTTTTACTGCAATTAGTATCCAGCAGAGCTTTCAAAAAGTACCCAATTAATATACACGTCAATTCGAACGCGTTTTGTACGCAAAGTATTAATCCGCGGACTATATAAGGCACTTCGCGATGTCTATCTATGTTCTATACCATGCCAATGTAACTATCATATCTTAGCGTTCGCATAGAGCACCTAGAGTTGTGACCTTGACCGCTCCTTCATAAGTAGATAACTACTACACAATAGAAAAGACGTACAAGTGAAAATGGATTTAGTTTTACTGCAATTACCATGCAGCAGAGCTGCCAAATAATGCCCAGATAATATACGCGTTAATTCTAATGCGTTTTGTAAACAAAGCAGCAATCGGTGGGATATTAAGGACACTTTGCGATGCCTATCCATTTTCTATACCATGCCAATGTAACTATCATATCTTAGCGTTCGCATACAGCACCTAGAGTTGTGACCTTGAACGCTCCATCATAAGTAGGTAACTCCTACACGATAGAAAAGACGTTCAAGAGAAGACGGTCTAAGTTTTACTGCAATTAGTATGAAGCAGATCTTTCAAAAAGTACCCAATTAATATACACGTCAATTCGAACGCGTTTTGTAGGCAAAGTAGCAATCCGCGGGCTATATAAGGCACTTCGCGATGTCTATCCATGTTCTATACCATGCCAATGTAACTACCATATCTTAGCGTTCGCATAGAGCACATAGAGTTGTGACCTTGAACGCTCCTTCATAAGTAGATAACTCCTACAAGATAGAAAAGACGTTCAAGAGAAAACGGTCTAAATTTTACTGAAATTAGTATGCAGCAGAGCTTTCAGAAAATGCCCAAATAATATACACGTTAATTCGAATCCGTTTTGTACGCAAAGTAGCAATCCGCGGGCAATATAAGGCACTTAGCGATGTCTATCTATGTTCTATACCATGCCAATGTAACTATCATATCTTAGCGTTCGCATACAGCACCTAGAGTTGTGACCTTGAACGCTCCTTCATAAGTAGATAACTCCTACACGATAGAAAAGACGTTCAAGAGAAAACGGTCTAAGATTTACTGCAATTAGTATGCAGCAGAGCTTTCAGAAAATGCCCAAATAATATACACGTTAATTCGAATCCGTTTTGTACGCAAAGTAGCAATCCGCGGGCAATATAAGGCACTTAGCGATGTCTATCTATGTTCTATACCATGCCAATGTAACTATCATATCTTAGCGTTTGCATACAGCACCTAGACTTGTGACCTTGAACGCTCCTTCATAAGTAGATAACTCCTACACGATAGAAAAGACGTTCAAGAGAAAACGGTCTATGTTTTACTGCAATTAGTATCCAGCAGAGCTTTCAAAAAGTACCCAATTAATATACACGTCAATTCGAACGCGTTTTGTACGCAAAGTATTAATCCGCGAACTATATAAGGCACTTCGCGATGTCTATCCATGTTCTATACCATGCCAATGTAACTATCATATCTTAGCGTTCGCATAGAGCACCTAGAGTTTTGACCTTGACCGCTCCTTCATAAGTAGATAACTACTACACAATAGAAAAGACGTACAAGTGAAAATGGATTTAGTTTTACTGCAATTACCATGCAGCAGAGCTGCCAAATAATGCCCAGATAATATACGCGTTAATTATAATGCGTTTTGTAAACAAAGCAGCAATCCGTGGGCTATTAAGGACACTTTGCGATGCCTATCCATTTTCTATACCATGCCAATGTAACTATCATATCTTAGCGTTCGCATACAGCACCTAGAGTTGTGACCTTGAACACTCCTTCATAAGTAGGTAACTCCTACACGATAGAAAAGACGTTCAAGAGAAGACGGTCTAAGTTTTACTGCAATTAGTATGCAGCAGAGCTTTCAAAAAGTACCCAATTAATATACACGTCAATTCGAACGCGTTTTGTAGGCAAAGTAGCAATCCGCGGGCTATATAAGGCACTTCGCGATGTCTATCCATGTTCTATACCATGCCAATGTAACTACCATATCTTAGCGTTCGCATAGAGCACATAGAGTTGTGACCTTGAACGCTCCTTCATAAGTAGATAACTCCTACACGATAGAAAAGACGTTGAAGAGAAAACGGTCTAAGTTTTACTGCAATTAGTATGCAGCAGAGCTTTCAAAAAGTACCCAATTAATATACACGTCAATTCGAACGCGTTTTGTACGCAAAGTATTAATCCGCGGGCTATATAAGGCACTTCGCGATGTCTATCCATGTTCTATACCATGCAAATGTAACTATCATATCTTAGCGTTCGCATAGAGCACCTATAGTTGTGACCTTGACCGCTTCTTCATAAGTAGATAACTACTACACATTAGGAAAGACGTACAAGTGAAAATGGATTTAGTTTTACTGCAATTACCATGCAGCAGAGCTGCCAAATAATGCCCAGATAATATACGCGTCAATTCTAATTCATTTTGTAAACAAAGCAGCAATCCGTGGGCTATTAAGGACACTTCGCGATGTCTATCCATGTTATATACCATGCCAATGTAACTATCATATCTTAGCGTTCGCATAGAGCACCTAGAGTTGTGACCTTGAACGCTCCTTCATAAGTAGATAACTACTACACAATAGAAAAGACGTACAAGTGAACATGGATTTAGTTTTACGGCAATTAGCATGCAGCAGAGCTGACAAATAATGCCCAGATACTATACACGTTAATTCTAATGGGTTTTGTAAACAAAGCAGCATTCCGTGGGCTATTAAGGACACTTTGCGATGCCTATCCATTTTCTATACCATGCCATTGTAACTACCTTATCTTAGCGTTTGCATACAACACCTAGAGTTGTGACCTTGAACGCTCCTTCATAAGTAGGTAACTTCTACACGATAGAAAAGACGTTGAAGAGAAAACGGTTTAAGTTTTACTGCAATTAGTATGCAGCACAGCTTTCAAAAAGTACCCAATTAATATACACGTCAATTCGGACGCGTTTTGTACGCAAAGTAGCAGTCCGCGGGCTATATAAGGGACTTCGCGATGTCTATCCATGTTCTATACCATGCCAATGTAACTACCATATCTTAGCGTTCGCATAGAGCACATAGAGTTGTGACCTTGAACGCTCCTTCATAAGTAGATAACTCCTACAAGATAGAAAAGACGTTCAAGAGAAAACGGTCTAAATTTTACTGCAATTAGAATGCAGCAGAGCTATCAGAAAATGCCCAAATAATATACACGTTAATTCGAACCCGTTTTGTACGCAAAGTAGCTATCCGCGGGCAATATAAGGCACTTAGCGATGTCTATCTATGTTCTATACAATGCCAATGTAACTATCATATCTTAGCGTTCGCATAGAGCTCCTAGAGTTGTGACCTTGAACGCTCCTTCATAAGTAGATATCTCCAACTCGATATAAAAGACGTACAATAGAAAACGGACTTAGTTTAACAGCAAATAGCATGCAGCAGAGCTGCCAAATAATGCCCAGATAATATACGCGTTAATTCGAATGCGTTTTGTAAACAAAGCAGCAATCCGTGGGCTATTAAGGACACTTCGCGATGCCTATCCATTTTCTATACCATGCCATTGTAACTACCATATCTTAGCGTTCGCATACAGTACCTAGAGTTGTGACCTTGAACGCTCCTTCATAAGTAGATAACTCCTACACGATAGAAAAGACGTTCAAGAGAAAACGGTCTAAGTTTTACTGCAATTAGTATGCAGCAGAGCTTTCAGAAAATGCCCAAATAATATACACGTTAAATCGAACCCGTCTTGTACGCAAAGTAGCAATCCAGGGCAATATAAGGCACTTCGCGATGTCTATCCATGTTCTATACCATGCCAATGTAACTATCATATCTTGGCGTTCGCATAGAGCACCTAGAGTTGTGACCTTGACCGCTCCTTCATAAGTAGATAACTACTACACAATAGAAAAGACGTACAAGTGAAAATGGATTTAGTTTTACTGCAATTACCATGCAGCAGAGCTGCCAAATAATTCCCAGATAATATACGCGTTAATTCTAATGCGTTTTGTAAACAAAGCAGCAATCCGTGGTCTATTAAGGACACTTCGCGATGCCTATCCATTTTCTATACCATGCCAATGTTACTATCATATCTTAGCGTTCGCATACAGCACCTAGAGTTGTGACCTTGACCGCTCCTTCATAAGTAGATAACTACTACACCATAGAAAAGACGTACAAGTGAAAATGGATTTAGTTTTACTGCAATTACCATGCAGCAGAGCTGCCAAATAATTCCCAGATAATATACGCGTTAATTCTAATGCGTTTTATAAACAAAGCAGCAATCCGTGGTCTATTAAGGACACTTCGCGATGCCTATCCATTTTCTATACCATGCCATTGTAACTACCATATCTTAGCGTTCGCATACAGTACCTAGAGTTGTGACCTTGAACGCTCCTTCATAAGTAGGTAACTCCTACACGATAGAAAAGACGTTCAAGAGAAGACGGTCTAAGTTTTACTGCAATTAGTATGCAGCAGAGCTTTCAAAAAGTACCCAATTAATATACACGTCAATTCGAACGCGTTTTGTAGGCAAAGTAGCAATCCGCGGGCTATATAAGGCACTTCGCGATGTCTATCCATGTTCTATACCATGCCAATGTAACTATCATATCTTAGCGTTCGCATACAGCACCTTGAGTTGTGACCTTGAACGCTCCTTCATAAGTAGATAACTCCTACACGATAGAAAAGACGTTCAAGAGAAAACGGTCTAAGATTTACTGCAATTAGTATGCAGCAGAGCTTTCAGAAAATGCCCAAATAATATACACGTTAATTCGAATCCGTTTTGTACGCAAAGTAGCAATCCGCGGGCAATATACGCACTTAGCGATGTCTATCTATGTTCTATACCATGCCAATGTAACTATCATATCTTAGCGTTCGCATGGAGCTCCTAGAGTTGTGACCTTGAACGCTCCTCATAAGTAGATATCTCCTACACGATATAGAAGACGTACAATAGAAAACGGACTAAGTTTAACTGCAATTAACATGCAGCAGAGCTGCCAAATAATGCCCAAATAATATACGCGTTAATTCGAATGCGTTTTGTAAACAAAGCAGCAATCCGTGGTCTATTAAGGACACTTCGCGATGCCTATCCATTTTCTATACCATGCCATTGTAACTACCATATCTTAGCGTTCGCATACAGTACCTAGAGTTGTGACCTTGAACGCTCCTTCATAAGTAGATAACTCCTACACGATAGAAAAGACGTTCAAGAGAAAACGGTCTAAGTTTTACTGCAAATAGTATGCAGCAGAGCTTTCAGAAAATGCCCAAATAATATACACGTTAATTCGAACCCGTCTTGTACGCAAAGTAGCATTCCGCGGGCAATATAAGGCACTTAGCGATGTCTATCTATGTTCTATACCATGCCAATGTAACTATCATATCTTAGCGTTCGCATACAGCACCTAGAGTTGTGACTTTGAACGCTCCTTCATAAGTAGATAACTCCTACACGATAGAAAAGACGTTCAAGAGAAAACGGTCTATGTTTTACTGCAATTAGTATCCAGCACAGCTTTCAAAAAGTACCCAATTAATATACACGTCAATTCGAACGCGTTTTGTACGCATAGTAGCAGTCCGCGGGCTATATAAGGCACTACGCGATGTCTATCCATGTTCTATACCATGCCAATGTAACTACCATATCTTAGCGTTCGCATAGAGCACATAGAGTTGTGACCTTGAACGCTCCTTCATAAGTAGATAACTCCTACAAGATAGAAAATACGTTCAAGAGAAAACGGTCTAAATTTTACTGCAATTAGTATGCAGCAGAGCTGTCAGAAAATGCCCAAATAATATACACGTTAATTCGAACCCGTTTTGTACGCAAAGTAGCAATCCGCGGGCAACATAAGGCACTTAGCGATGTCTATCTATGTTCTATACAATGCCAATGTAACTATCATATCTTAGCGTTCGCATAGAGCTCCTAGAGTTGTGACCTTCAACGCTCCTTCATAAGTAGATATCTCCTACACGATATAAAAGACGTACAATAGAAAACGGACTAAGTTTAACTGCAAATAGTATGCAGCAGAGCTGCCAAATAATGCCCAGATAATATACGCGTTAATTCGAATGCGTTTTGTAAACAAAGCAGCAATCCGTGGGCTATTAAGGACACTTCGCGATGCCTATCCATTTTCTATACCATGCCATTGTAACTACCATATCTTAGCGTTCGCATACAGTACCTAGAGTAGTGACCTTGAACGCTCCTTCATAAGTAGATAACTCCTACACGATAGAAAAGACGTACAAGAGAAAACGGTCAAAGTTTTACTGCAATTATTATTCAGCAGAGCTTTCAGAAATTGCCCAAATAATATAAACGTTAATTCGAACCCGTTTTGTACGCAAAGTAGCAATCCGCGGGCAATATAAGGCACTTAGCGATGTCTTTCTATTTTCTATACCATGCCAATGTAACTATAATATCTTAGCGTTTGCATACAGCACCTAGACTTGTGACCTTGAACGCTCCTTCATATGTAGATAACTCCTACACGATAGAAAAGACGTTGAAGAGAAAACGGTCTAAGTTTTACTGCAATTAGTACGCAGCAGAGCTTTCAAAAAGTACCCAATTAATATACACGTCAATTCGAACGCGTTTTGTACGCAAAGTATTAATCCGTGGGCTATATAAGGCACTTCGCGATGTCTATCCATGTTCTATACCATGCAAATGTAACTATCATATCTTAGCGTTCGTATAGAGCACCTAGAGTTGTGACCTTGACCGCTCCTTCATAAGTAGATAACTACTACACAATAGAAAAGACGTACAAGTGAAAATGGATTTAGTTTTACTGCAATTACCATGCAGCAGAGCTGCCAAATAATGCCCAGATAATATACGCGTCAATTCTAATTCATTTTGTAAACAAAGCAGCAATCCGTGGGCTATTAAGGACACTTCGCGATGTCTATCCATGTTCTATACCATGCCAATGTAACTACCATATCTTAGCGTTCGCATAGAGCACATAGAGTTGTGACCTTGAACGCTCCTTCATAAGTAGATAACTCCTACACGATAGAAAAGACGTTCAAGAGAAAACGGTCTAAGTTTTACTGCAATTAGTATGCAGCAGAGCTTTCAGAAAATGCCCAAATAATATACACGTTAATTCGAACCCGTCTTGTACGCAAAGTAGCAATCCGCGGGCAATATAAGGCACTTAGCGATGTCTATCTATGTTCTATACCATGCCAATGTAACTATCATATCTTAGCGGTCGCATACAGCACCTAGAGTTGTGACCTTGAACGCTCCTTCATAAGTAGATAACTCCTACACGATAGAAAAGACGTTCAAGAGAAAACGGTCTAAGATTTTCTGCAATTAGTATGCAGCAGAGCTTTCAGAAAATGCCCAAATAATATACACGTTAATTCGAATCCGTTTTGTACGCAAAGTAGCAATCCGCGGGCAATATAAGGCACTTAGCGATGTCTATCTATGTTCTATACCATGCCAATGTAACTATCATATCTTAGCGTTCGCATAGAGCTCCTAGAGTTGTGACCTTGAACGCTCCTTCATAAGTAGATATCTCCTACACGATATAAAAGACGTACAATAGAAAACGGACTAAGTTTAACTGCAATTAGCATGCAGCAGAGCTGCCAAATAATGCCCAAATAATATACGCGTTAAGTCGAATGCGTTTTGTAAACAAAGCAGCAATCCGTGGTCTATTAAGGACACTTCGCGATGCCTATCCATTTTCTATACCATGCCATTGTAACTACCATATCTTAGCGTTCGCATACAGTACCTAGAGTTGTGACCTTGACCGCTCCTTCATAAGTAGATAACTACTACACAATAGAAAAGACGTACAAGTGAAAATGGATTTAGTTTTACTGCAATTACCATGCAGCAGAGCTGCCAAATAATGCCCAGATAATATACGCGTCAATTCTAATTCATTTTGTAAACAAAGCAGCAATCCGTGGGCTATTAAGGACACTTCGCGATGTCTATCCATGTTATATACCATGCCAATGTAACTATCATATCTTAGCGTTCGCATAGAGCACCTAGAGTTGTGACCTTGAACGCTCCTTCATAAGTAGATAACTACTACACAATAGAAAAGACGTACAAGTGAACATGGATTTAGTTTAACGGCAATTAGCATGCAGCAGAGCTGCCAAATAATGCCCAGATAATATACGCGTTAATTCTAATGCGTTTTGTAAAGAAAGCAGCAATCCGTGGGCTATTAAGGACACTTTGCGATGCCTATCCATTTTCTATACCATGCCATTGTAACTACCATATCTTAGCGTTTGCATACAGCACCTAGAGTTGTGACCTTGAACGCTCCTTCATATGTAGATAACTCCTACACGATAGAAAAGACGTTCAAGAGAAAACGGTCTATGTTTTACTGCAATTAGTATGCAGCAGAGCTTTCGAAAAGTACCCAATTAATATACACGTCAATTCGAACGCGTTTTGTACGCAAAGTATCAATCCGCGGGCTATAAAAGGCACTTCGCGATGTCTATCCATGTTCTATACCATGCCAATGTAACTATCATATCTTGGCGTTCGCATAGAGCACCTAGAGTTGTGACCTTGACCGCTCCTTCATAAGTAGATAACTACTACACAATAGAAAAGACGTACAAGCGAAAATGGATTTAGTTTTACTGCAATTACCATGCAGCAGAGCTGCCAAATAATGCCCAGATAATATACGCGTTAATTCTAATGCGTTTTGTAAACAAAGCAGCAATCCGTGGGCTATTAAGGACACTTTGCGATGCCTATCCATTTTCTATACCATGCCAATGTAACTATCATATCTTAGCGTTCGCATACAGCACCTAGAGTTGTGACCTTGAACGCTCCTTCATAAGTAGGTAACTCCTACACGATAGAAAAGACGTTCAAGAGAAGACGGTCTAAGTTTTACTGCAATTAGTATGCAGCAGAGCTTTCAAAAAGTACCCAATTAATATACACGTCAATTCGAACGCGTTTTGTAGGCAAAGTAGCAATCCGCGGGCTATATAAGGCACTTCGCGATGTCTATCCATGTTCTATACCATGCCAATGTAACTACCATATCTTAGCGTTCGCATAGAGCACATAGAGTTGTGACCTTGAACGCTCCTTCATAAGTAGATAACTCCTACACGATAGAAAAGACGTTGAAGAGAAAACGGTCTAAGTTTTACTGCAATTAGTATGCAGCAGAGCTTTCAAAAAGTACCCAATTAATATACACGTCAATTCGAACGTGTTTTGTACGCAAAGTATTAATCCGCGGGCTATATAAGGCACTTCGCGATGTCTATCCATGTTCTATACCATGCAAATGTAACTATCATATCTTAGCGTTCGCATAGAGCACCTATAGTTGTGACCTTGACCGCTTCTTCATAAGTAGATAACTACTACACAATAGAAAAGACGTACAAGTGAAAATGGATTTAGTTTTACTGCAATTACCATGCAGCAGAGCTGCCAAATAATGCCCAGATGATATACGCGTCAATTCTAATTCATTTTGTAAACAAAGCAGCAATCCGTGGGCTATTAAGGACACTTCGCGATGTCTATCCATGTTATATACCATGCCAATGTAACTATCATATCTTAGCGTTCGCATAGAGCACCTAGAGTTGTGACCTTGAACGCTCCTTCATAAGTAGATAACTACTACACAATAGAAAAGACGTACAAGTGAACATGGATTTAGTTTTACGGCAATTAGCATGCAGCAGAGCTGACAAATAATGCCCAGATACTATACACGTTAATTCTAATGCGTTTTGTAAACAAAGCAGCAATCCGTGGGCTATTAAGGACACTTTGCGATGCCTATCCATTTTCTATACCATGCCATTGTAACTACCATATCTTAGCGTTTGCATACAACACCTAGAGTTGTGACCTTGAACGCTCCTTCATATGTAGATAACTCCTACACGATAGAAAAGACGTTCAAGAGAAAACGGTCTATGTTTTACTGCAATTAGTATGCAGCAGAGCTTTCGAAAAGTACCCAATTAATATACACGTCAATTCGAACGCGTTTTGTACGCAAAGTATCAATCCGCGGGCTATATAAGGCACTTCGCGATGTCTATCCACGTTCTATACCATGCCAATGTAACTATCATATCTTGGCTTTCGCATAGAGCACCTAGAGTTGTGACCTTGACCGCTCCTTCATAAGTGGATAACTACTACACAATAGAAAAGACGTACAAGTGAAAATGGATTTAGTTTTACTGCAATTACCATGCAGCAGAGCTGCCAGATAATGCCCAGATAATATACGCGTTAATTCTAATGCGTTTTGTAAACAAAGCAGCAATCCGTGGGCTATTAAGGACACTTTGCGATGCCTATCCATTTTCTATACCATGCCAATGTAACTATCATATCTTAGCGTTCGCATACAGCACCTAGAGTTGTGACCTTGAACGCTCCTTCATAAGTAGGTAACTCCTACACGATAAAAAAGACGTTCAAGAGAAGACGGTCTAAGTTTTACTGCAATTAGTATGCAGCAGAGCTTTCAAAAAGTACCCAATTAATATACACGTCAATTCGAACGCGTTTTGTAGGCAAAGTAGCAATCCGCGGGCTATATAAGGCACTTCGCGATGTCTATCCATGTTCTATACCATGCCAATGTAACTACCATATCTTAGCGTTCGCATAGAGCACATAGAGTTGTGACCTTGAAGGCTCCTTCATAAGTAGATAACTCCTACACGAAAGAAAAGACGTTCAAGAGAAATCGGTCTAAGTTTTACTGCAATTAGTATGCAGCAGAGCTTTCAGAAAATGCCCAAATAATATACACGTTAATTCGAATCCGTTTTGTACGCAAAGTAGCAATCCGCGGGCAATATAAGGCACTTACCGATGTCTATCTATGTTCTATACCATGCCAATGTAACTATCATATCTTAGCGTTCGCATACAGCACCTAGAGTTGTGACCTTGAACGCTCCTTCATAAGTAGATAACTCCTACACGATAGAAAAGACGTTCAAGAGAAAACGGTCTAAGATTTACTGCAATTAGTATGCAGCAGAGCTTTCAGAAAATGCCCAAATAATATACACGTTAATTCGAATCCGTTTTGTACGCAGAATACGTGCCAAATAATGCCCAGATAATATACGCATCAATTCTCCTACACGATAGAAAAGACGTTCAAGAGAAAACGGTCTAAGTTTTACTGCAATTAGTATGCAGCAGACCTTTCAGAAGATGCCCAAACAATATACACGTTAATTCGAACCCGTTTTGTACGCAAAGTAGCAATCCGCGGGCAATATAAGACGTACAAGTGAAAATGGATTTAGTTTTACTGCAATTACCATGCAGCAGAGCTGCCAAATAATGCCCAGATAATATACGCGTTAATTATAATGCGTTTTGTAAACAAAGCAGCAATCCGTGGGCTATTAAGGACACTTTGCGATGCCTATCCATTTTCTATACCATGCCAATGTAACTATCATATCTTAGCGTTCGCATACAGCACCTAGAGTTGTGACCTTGAACACTCCTTCATAAGTAGGTAACTCCTACACGATAGAAAAGACGTTCAAGAGAAGACGGTCTAAGTTTTACTGCAATTAGTATGCAGCAGAGCTTTCAAAAAGTACCCAATTAATATACACGTCAATTCGAACGCGTTTTGTAGGCAAAGTAGCAATCCGCGGGCTATATAAGGCACTTCGCGATGTCTATCCATGTTCTATACCATGCCAATGTAACTACCATATCTTAGCGTTCGCATAGAGCACATAGAGTTGTGACCTTGAACGCTCCTTCATAAGTAGATAACTCCTACACGATAGAAAAGACGTTGAAGAGAAAACGGTCTAAGTTTTACTGCAATTAGTATGCAGCAGAGCTTTCAAAAAGTACCCAATTAATATACACGTCAATTCGAACGCGTTTTGTACGCAAAGTATTAATCCGCGGGCTATATAAGGCACTTCGCGATGTCTATCCATGTTCTATACCATGCAAATGTAACTATCATATCTTAGCGTTCGCATAGAGCACCTATAGTTGTGACCTTGACCGCTTCTTCATAAGTAGATAACTACTACACATTAGGAAAGACGTACAAGTGAAAATGGATTTAGTTTTACTGCAATTACCATGCAGCAGAGCTGCCAAATAATGCCCAGATAATATACGCGTCAATTCTAATTCATTTTGTAAACAAAGCAGCAATCCGTGGGCTATTAAGGACACTTCGCGATGTCTATCCATGTTATATACCATGCCAATGTAACTATCATATCTTAGCGTTCGCATAGAGCACCTAGAGTTGTGACCTTGAACGCTCCTTCATAAGTAGATAACTACTACACAATAGAAAAGACGTACAAGTGAACATGGATTTAGTTTTACGGCAATTAGCATGCAGCAGAGCTGACAAATAATGCCCAGATACTATACACGTTAATTCTAATGGGTTTTGTAAACAAAGCAGCAATCCGTGGGCTATTAAGGACACTTTGCGATGCCTATCCATTTTCTATACCATGCCATTGTAACTACCTTATCTTAGCGTTTGCATACAACACCTAGAGTTGTGACCTTGAACGCTCCTTCATAAGTAGGTAACTTCTACACGATAGAAAAGACGTTGAAGAGAAAACGGTTTAAGTTTTACTGCAATTAGTATGCAGCACAGCTTTCAAAAAGTACCCAATTAATATACACGTCAATTCGAACGCGTTTTGTACGCAAAGTAGCAGTCCGCGGGCTATATAAGGGACTTCGCGATGTCTATCCATGTTCTATACCATGCCAATGTAACTACCATATCTTAGCGTTCGCATAGAGCACATAGAGTTGTGACCTTGAACGCTCCTTCATAAGTAGATAACTCCTACAAGATAGAAAAGACGTTCAAGAGAAAACGGTCTAAATTTTACTGCAATTAGAATGCAGCAGAGCTATCAGAAAATGCCCAAATAATATACACGTTAATTCGAACCCGTTTTGTACGCAAAGTAGCTATCCGCGGGCAATATAAGGCACTTAGCGATGTCTATCTATGTTCTATACAATGCCAATGTAACTATCATATCTTAGCGTTCGCATAGAGCTCCTAGAGTTGTGACCTTGAACGCTCCTTCATAAGTAGATATCTCCAACTCGATATAAAAGACGTACAATAGAAAACGGACTTAGTTTAACAGCAAATAGCATGCAGCAGAGCTGCCAAATAATGCCCAGATAATATACGCGTTAATTCGAATGCGTTTTGTAAACAAAGCAGCAATCCGTGGGCTATTAAGGACACTTCGCGATGCCTATCCATTTTCTATACCATGCCATTGTAACTACCATATCTTAGCGTTCGCATACAGTACCTAGAGTTGTGACCTTGAACGCTCCTTCATAAGTAGATAACTCCTACACGATAGAAAAGACGTTCAAGAGAAAACGGTCTAAGTTTTACTGCAATTAGTATGCAGCAGAGCTTTCAGAAAATGCCCAAATAATATACACGTTAAATCGAACCCGTCTTGTACGCAAAGTAGCAATCCAGGGCAATATAAGGCACTTCGCGATGTCTATCCATGTTCTATACCATGCCAATGTAACTATCATATCTTGGCGTTCGCATAGAGCACCTAGAGTTGTGACCTTGACCGCTCCTTCATAAGTAGATAACTACTACACAATAGAAAAGACGTACAAGTGAAAATGGATTTAGTTTTACTGCAATTACCATGCAGCAGAGCTGCCAAATAATTCCCAGATAATATACGCGTTAATTCTAATGCGTTTTGTAAACAAAGCAGCAATCCGTGGTCTATTAAGGACACTTCGCGATGCCTATCCATTTTCTATACCATGCCAATGTTACTATCATATCTTAGCGTTCGCATACAGCACCTAGAGTTGTGACCTTGACCGCTCCTTCATAAGTAGATAACTACTACACCATAGAAAAGACGTACAAGTGAAAATGGATTTAGTTTTACTGCAATTACCATGCAGCAGAGCTGCCAAATAATTCCCAGATAATATACGCGTTAATTCTAATGCGTTTTATAAACAAAGCAGCAATCCGTGGTCTATTAAGGACACTTCGCGATGCCTATCCATTTTCTATACCATGCCATTGTAACTACCATATCTTAGCGTTCGCATACAGTACCTAGAGTTGTGACCTTGAACGCTCCTTCATAAGTAGGTAACTCCTACACGATAGAAAAGACGTTCAAGAGAAGACGGTCTAAGTTTTACTGCAATTAGTATGCAGCAGAGCTTTCAAAAAGTACCCAATTAATATACACGTCAATTCGAACGCGTTTTGTAGGCAAAGTAGCAATCCGCGGGCTATATAAGGCACTTCGCGATGTCTATCCATGTTCTATACCATGCCAATGTAACTATCATATCTTAGCGTTCGCATACAGCACCTTGAGTTGTGACCTTGAACGCTCCTTCATAAGTAGATAACTCCTACACGATAGAAAAGACGTTCAAGAGAAAACGGTCTAAGATTTACTGCAATTAGTATGCAGCAGAGCTTTCAGAAAATGCCCAAATAATATACACGTTAATTCGAATCCGTTTTGTACGCAAAGTAGCAATCCGCGGGCAATATACGCACTTAGCGATGTCTATCTATGTTCTATACCATGCCAATGTAACTATCATATCTTAGCGTTCGCATGGAGCTCCTAGAGTTGTGACCTTGAACGCTCCTCATAAGTAGATATCTCCTACACGATATAGAAGACGTACAATAGAAAACGGACTAAGTTTAACTGCAATTAGCATGCAGCAGAGCTGCCAAATAATGCCCAAAGAATATACGTGTTAATTCGAATGAGTTTTGTAAACAAAGCAGCAATCCGTGGTCTATTAAGGACACTTCGCGATGCCTATCCATTTTCTATACCATGCCATTGTAACTACCATATCTTAGCGTTCGCATACAGTACCTAGAGTTGTGACCTTGAACGCTCCTTCATAAGTAGATAACTCCTACACGATAGAAAAGACGTTCAAGAGAAAACGGTCTATGTTTTACTGCAATTAGTATCCAGCAGAGCTTTCAAAAAGTACCCAATTAATATACACGTCAATTCGAACGCATTTTGTACGCAAAGTATTAATCCGCGGACTATATAAGGCACTTCGCGATGTCTATCCATGTTCTATACCATGCCAATGTAACTATCATATCTTAGCGTTCGCATAGAGCACCTAGAGTTGTGACCTTGAACGCTCCTTCATAAGTATATAACTACTACACGATAGAAAAGACGTTCAAGAGAAAACGGTCCAAGTTTTACTGCAATTAGTATGCAGCAGAGCTTTCAGAAAATGCCCAAATAATATACACGTTAATTCGAACCCGTCTTGTACGCAAAGTAGCAATCCGCGGGCAATATAAGGCACTTAGCGATGCCTATCCATTTTCTATTCCATGCCAATGTAACTATCATATCTTAGCGTTCGCATACAGCACCTAGAGTTGTGACCTTGAACGCTCCTTCATAAGTAGGTAACTTCTACACGATAGAAAAGACGTTGAAGAGAAAACGGTTTAAGTTTTACTGCAATTAGTATGCAGCAGAGCTTTCAAAAAGTACCCAATTAATATACACGTCAATTCGAACGCGTTTTGTACGCAAAGTAGCAGTCCGCGGGCTATATAAGGGACTTCGCGATGTCTATCCATGTTCTATACCATGCCAATGTAACTACCATATCTTAGCGTTCGCATAGAGCACATAGAGTTGTGACTTTGAACGCTCCTTCATAAGTAGATAACTCCTACAAGATAGAAAAGACGTTCAAGAGAAAACGTTCTAAATTTTACTGCAATTAGTATGCAGCAGAGCTTTCAGAAAATGCCCAAATAATATACACGTTAATTCGAACCCGTTTTGTACGCAAAGTAGCAATCCGCGGGCAATATAAGGCACTTAGCGATGTCTATCTATGTTCTATACAATGCCAATGTAACTATCATATCTTAGCGTTCGCATAGAGCTCCTAGAGTTGTGACCTTGAACGCTCCTTCATAAGTAGATATCTCCAACTCGATATAAAAGACGTACAATAGAAAACGGACTTAGTTTAACAGCAAATAGCATGCAGCAGAGCTGCCAAATAATGCCCAGATAATATACGCGTTAATTCGAATGCGTTTTGTAAACAAAGCAGCAATCCGTGGGCTATTAAGGACACTTCGCGATGCCTATCCATTTTCTATACCATGCCATTGTAACTACCATATCTTAGCGTTCGCATACAGTACCTAGAGTTGTGACCTTGAACGCTCCTTCATAAGTAGATAACTCCTACACGATAGAAAAGACGTTCAAGAGAAAACGGTCAAAGTTTTACTGCAATTAGTATGCAGCAGAGCTTTCAGAAAATGCCCAAATAATATACACGTTAAATCGAACCCGTCTTGTACGCAAAGTAGCAATCCAGGGCAATATAAGGCACTTAGCGATGTCTATTTATGTTCTATACCATGCCAATGTAACTATCATATCTTAGCGTTCGCATAGAGCACCTAGAGTTGTGACCTTGACCGCTCCTTCATAAGTAGATAACTACTACACAATAGAAAAGACGTACAAGTGAAAATGGATTTAGTTTTACTGCAATTACCATGCAGCAGAGCTGCCAAATAATGCCCAGATAATATACGCGTCAATTCTAATTCATTTTGTAAACAAAGCAGCAATCCGTGGGCTATTAAGGACACTTCGCGATGTCTATCCATGTTATATACCATGCCAATGTAACTATCATATCTTAGCGTTCGCATAGAGCACCCTAGAGTTGTGACCTTGAACGTTCCTTGAATAAGTAGGTAACTCCTACACGATAGAAAAGACGTTCAAGAGAAGACGGTCTAAGTTTTACTGCAATTAGTATGCAGCAGAGCTTTCAAAAAGTACCCAATTAATATACACGTCAATTCGAACGCGTTTTGTAGGCAAAGTAGCAATCCGCGGGCTATATAAGGCACTTCGCGATGTCTATCCATGTTCTATACCATGCCAATGTAACTATCATATCTTAGCGTTCGCATACAGCACCTAGAGTTGTGACCTTGAACGCTCCTTCATAAGTAGATAACTCCTACACGATAGAAAAGACGTTCAAGA
This sequence comes from Tetropium fuscum, assembly GCA_964058915.1. Classification (NCBI taxonomy): domain Eukaryota; kingdom Metazoa; phylum Arthropoda; class Insecta; order Coleoptera; family Cerambycidae; genus Tetropium; species Tetropium fuscum. The sequence continues at coordinate 176,293 of CAXKVY010004066.1, read as the reverse complement.
GAAAACGGTCTAAGATTTACTGCAATTAGTATGCAGCAAAGCTTTCAGAAAATGCCCAAATAATATACACGTTAATTCGAATCCGTTTTGTACGCAAAGTAGCAATCCGCGGGCAATATACGGCACTTAGCGATGTCTATCTATGTTCTATACCATGCCAATGTAACTATCATATCTTAGCGTTCGCATGGAGCACCTAGAGTTGTGACCTTGAACGCTCCTTCATAAGTAGATAACTCCTACACGATAGAAAAGACGTTCAAGAGAAAACGGTCTATGTTTTACTGCAATTAGTATCCAGCAGAGCTTTCAAAAAGTACCCAATTAATCTACACGTCAATTCGAACGCGTTTTGTACGCAAAGTATTAATCCTCGGACTATATAAGGCACTTCGCGATGTCTATCCATGTTCTATACCATGCCAATGTAACTATCATATTAAGATATGATAGTTCTATGCGAACGCTAAGGCGTTCGCATAGAGCACCTAGAGTTGTGACCTTGACCGCTCCTTCATAATTAGATAACTACTACACAATAGAAAAGACGTACAATTGAAAATGGATTTAGTTTTACTGCAATTACCATTCAGCAGAGCTGCCAAATAATGCCCAGATAATATACGCGTTAATTCTAAGGCGTTTTGTAAACAAAGAAGCAATCCGTGGGCTATTAAGGACACTTTGCGATGCCTATCCATTTTCTATACCATGCCAATGTAACTATCATATCTTAGCGTTCGCATACAGCACCTAGAGTTGTGACCTTGAACGCTCCTTCATAAGTAGGTAACTCCTACACGATAGAAAACACGTTGAAGAGAAAACGGTTTAAGTTTTACTGCAATTAGTATGCAGCAGAGCTTTCAAAAAGTACCCAATTAATATACACGTCAATTCGAACGCGTTTTGTACGCAAAGTAGCAGTCCGCGGGCTATATAAGGCACTTCGCGATGTCTATCCATGTTCTATACCATGCCAATGTAACTACCATATCTTAGCGTTCGCATAGAGCTCCTAGAGTTGTGACCTTGAACGCTCCTTCATAAGTAGATATCTCCAACACGATATAAAAGACGTACAATAGAAAACGGACTAAGTTTAACTGCAAATAGCATGCAGCAGAGCTGCCAAATAATGCCCAGATAATATACGCGTTAATTCGAATGCGTTTTGTAAACAAAGCAGCAATCCGTGGGCTATTAAGGACACTTCGCGATGCCTATCCATTTTCTATACCATGCCATTGTAACTACCATATCTTAGCGTTCGCATACAGTACCTAGAGTTGTGACCTTAAACGCTCCTTCATAAGTAGATAACTCCTACACGATAGAAAAGACGTTCAAGAGAAAGCGGTCTAAGTTTTACTGCAATTAGTATGCAGCAGAGCTTTCAGAAAATGCCCAAATAATATACACGTTAATTCGAACCCGTTTTGTACGCAAAGTAGCAATCCGCGGGCAATATAAGGCACTTAGCGATGTCTATCTATGTTCTCTACCATGATAATGTAACTATCATATCTTACCGTTTGCATACAGCACCTAGACTTGTGACCTTGAACGCTCCTTCATATGTAGATAACTCCTACACGATAGAAAAGACGTTGAAGAGAAAACGGTCTAAGTTTTACTGCAATTAGTATGCAGCAGAGCTTTCAAAAAGTACCCAATTAATATACACGTCAATTCGAACGCGTTTTGTACGCAAAGTATTAATCCGCGGGTTATATAAGGCACTTCGCGATGTCTATCCATGTTCTATACCATGCAAATGTAACTATCATATCTTAGCGTTCGCATAGAGCACCTAGAGTTGTGACCTTGACCGCTCCTTCATAAGTAGATAACTACTACACAATAGAAAAGACGTACAAGTGAAAATGGATTTAGTTTTACTGCAATTACCATGCAGCAGAGCTGCCAAATAATGCCCAGATAATATACGCGTCAATTCTCCTACACGATAGAAAAGACGTTCAAGAGAAAACGGTCTAAGTTTTACTGCAATTAGTATGCAGCAGACCTTTCAGAAAATGCCCAAACAATATACACGTTAATTCGAACCCGTTTTGTACGCAAAGTAGCAATCCGCGGGCAATATAAGGCACTTAGCGATGTCTATCTATGTTCTATACCATGCCAATGTAACTATCATATCTTAGCGTTTGCATACAGCACCTAGACTTGTGACCTTGAACGTTCCTTCGTATGTAGATAACTCCTACACGATAGAAAAGACGTTGAAGAGAAAACGGTCTAAGTTTTACTGCAATTAGTATGCAGCAGAGCTTTCAAAAAGTACCCAATTAATATACACGTCAATTCGAACGCGTTTTGTACGCAAAGTATTAATCCGCGGGCTATATAAGGCACTTCGCGATGTCTATCCATGTTCTATACCATGCAAATGTAACTATCATATCTTATCGTTCGCATAGAGCACCTAGAGTTGTGACCTTGACCGCTCCTTCATAAGTAGATAACTACTACACAATAGAAAAGACGTACAAGTGAAAATGGATTTAGTTTTACTGCAATTACCATGCAGCAGAGCTGCCAAATAATGCCCAGATAATATACGCGTCAATTCTAATTCATTTTGTAAACAAAGCAGCAATCCGTGGGCTATTAAGGACACTTCGCGATGTCTATCCATGTTATATACCATGCCAATGTAACTATCATATCTTAGCGTTCGCATAGAGCACCTAGAGTTGTGACCTTGAACGCTCCTTCATAAGTAGATAACTACTACACAATAGAAAAGACGTACAAGTGAACATGGATTTGGTTTTACGGCAATTAGCATGCAGCAGAGCTGCCAAATAATGCCCAGATAATATACGCGTTAATTCTAATGCGTTTTGTAAACAAAGCAGCAATCCGTGGGCTATTAAGGACACTTTGCGATGCCTATCCATTTTCTATACCATGCCATTGTAACTACCATATCTTAGCGTTTGCATACAGCACCTAGAGTTGTGACCTTGAACGCTCCTTCATATGTAGATAACTCCCACACGATAGAAAAGACGTTCCAGAGAAAACGGTCTAAGTTTTACTGCAATTAGTATGCAAGAGCTTTCAGAAAATGCCCAAATAATATACACGTTAATTCGAACCCGTCTTGTACGCAAAGTAGCAATCCGCGGGCAATATAAGGCACTTAGCGATGTCTATCTATGTTCTATACCATGCCAATGTAACTATCATATCTTAGCGTTCGCAAACAGCACCTAGAGTTGTGACCTTGAACGCTCCTTCATAAGTATATAACTCCTACACGATAGAAAAGACGTTCAAGAGAAAACGGTCTATGTTTTACTGCAATTAGTATCCAGCAGAGCTTTCAAAAAGTACCCAATTAATATACACGTCAATTCGAACGCGTTTTGTACGCAAAGTATTAATCCGCGGACTATATAAGGCACTTCGCGATGTCTATCTATGTTCTATACCATGCCAATGTAACTATCATATCTTAGCGTTCGCATAGAGCACCTAGAGTTGTGACCTTGACCGCTCCTTCATAAGTAGATAACTACTACACAATAGAAAAGACGTACAAGTGAAAATGGATTTAGTTTTACTGCAATTACCATGCAGCAGAGCTGCCAAATAATGCCCAGATAATATACGCGTTAATTCTAATGCGTTTTGTAAACAAAGCAGCAATCCGTGGGATATTAAGGACACTTTGCGATGCCTATCCATTTTCTATACCATGCCAATGTAACTATCATATCTTAGCGTTCGCATACAGCACCTAGAGTTGTGACCTTGAACGCTCCATCATAAGTAGGTAACTCCTACACGATAGAAAAGACGTTCAAGAGAAGACGGTCTAAGTTTTACTGCAATTAGTATGAAGCAGATCTTTCAAAAAGTACCCAATTAATATACACGTCAATTCGAACGCGTTTTGTAGGCAAAGTAGCAATCCGCGGGCTATATAAGGCACTTCGCGATGTCTATCCATGTTCTATACCATGCCAATGTAACTACCATATCTTAGCGTTCGCATAGAGCACATAGAGTTGTGACCTTGAACGCTCCTTCTAAAGTAGATAACTCCTACAAGATAGAAAAGACGTTCAAGAGAAAACGGTCTAAATTTTACTGAAATTAGTATGCAGCAGAGCTTTCAGAAAATGCCCAAATAATATACACGTTAATTCGAATCCGTTTTGTACGCAAAGTAGCAATCCGCGGGCAATATAAGGCACTTAGCGATGTCTATCTATGTTCTATACCATGCCAATGTAACTATCATATCTTAGCGTTCGCATACAGCACCTAGAGTTGTGACCTTGAACGCTCCTTCATAAGTAGATAACTCCTACACGATAGAAAAGACGTTCAAGAGAAAACGGTCTAAGATTTACTGCAATTAGTATGCAGCAGAGCTTTCAGAAAATGCCCAAATAATATACACGTTAATTCGAATCCGTTTTGTACGCAGAATACGTGCCAAATAATGCCCAGATAATATACGCATCAATTCTCCTACACGATAGAAAAGACGTTCAAGAGAAAACGGTCTAAGTTTTACTGCAATTAGTATGCAGCAGACCTTTCAGAAGATGCCCAAACAATATACACGTTAATTCGAACCCGTTTTGTACGCAAAGTAGCAATCCGCGGGCAATATAAGGCACTTAGCGATGTCTATCTATGTTCTATACCATGCCAATGTAACTATCATATCTTAGCGTTTGCATACAGCACCTAGACTTGTGACCTTGAACGCTCCTTCATAAGTAGATAACTCCTACACGATAGAAAAGACGTTCAAGAGAAAACGGTCTATGTTTTACTGCAATTAGTATCCAGCAGAGCTTTCAAAAAGTACCCAATTAATATACACGTCAATTCGAAAGCGTTTTGTACGCAAAGTATTAATCCGCGAACTATATAAGGCACTTCGCGATGTCTATCCATGTTCTATACCATGCCAATGTAACTATCATATCTTAGCGTTCGCATAGAGCACCTAGAGTTTTGACCTTGACCGCTCCTTCATAAGTAGATAACTACTACACAATAGAAAAGACGTACAAGTGAAAATGGATTTAGTTTTACTGCAATTACCATGCAGCAGAGCTGCCAAATGATGCCCAGATAATATACGCGTTAATTCTAAGGCGTTTTGTAAACAAAGCAGCAATCCGTGGGCTATTAAGGACACTTCGCGATGTCTATCCATGTTATATACCATGCCAATGTAACTATCATATCTTAGCGTTCGCATAGAGCACCAAGAGTTGTGACCTTGAACGCTCCTTCATAAGTAGATAACTACTACACAATAGAAAAGACGTACAAGTGAACATGGATTTAGTTTAACGGCAATTAGCATGCAGCAGAGCTGCCAAATAATGCCCAGATAATATACGCGTTAATTCTAATGCGTTTTGTAAAGAAAGCAGCAATCCGTGGGCTATTAAGGACACTTTGCGATGCCTATTCATTTTCTATACCATGCCATTGTAACTACCATATCTTAGCGTTTGCATACAGCACCTAGAGTTGTGACCTTGAACGCTCCTTCATATGTAGATAACTCCTACACGATAGAAAAGACGTTCAAGAGAAAACGGTCTATGTTTTACTGCAATTAGTATGCAGCAGAGCTTTCGAAAAGTACCCAATTAATATACACGTCAATTCGAACGCGTTTTGTACGCAAAGTATCAATCCGCGGGCTATAGAAGGCACTTCGCGATGTCTATCCATGTTCTATACCATGCCAATGTAACTATCATATCTTGGCGTTCGCATAGAGCACCTAGAGTTGTGACCTTGACCGCTCCTTCATAAGTAGATAACTACTACACAATAGAAAAGACGTACAAGCGAAAATGGATTTAGTTTTACTGCAATTACCATGCAGCAGAGCTGCCAAATAATGCCCAGATAATATACGCGTTAATTCTAATGCGTTTTGTAAACAAAGCAGCAATCCGTGGGCTATTAAGGACACTTTGCGATGCCTATCCATTTTCTATACCATGCCAATGTAACTATCATATCTTAGCGTTCGCATACAGCACCTAGAGTTGTGACCTTGAACGCTCCTTCATAAGTAGGTAACTCCTACACGATAGAAAAGACGTTCAAGAGAAGACGGTCTAAGTTTTACTGCAATTAGTATGCAGCAGAGCTTTCAAAAAGTACCCAATTAATATACACGTCAATTCGAACGCGATTTGTAGGCAAAGTAGCAATCCGCGGGCTATATAAGGCACTTCGCGATGTCTATCCATGTTCTATACCATGCCAATGTAACTACCATATCTTAGCGTTCGCATAGAGCACATAGAGTTGTGACCTTGAACGCTCCTTCATAAGTAGATAACTCCTACACGATAGAAAAGACGTTGAAGAGAAAACGGTCTAAGTTTTACTGCAATTAGTATGCAGCAGAGCTTTCAAAAAGTACCCAATTAATATACACGTCAATTCGAACGTGTTTTGTACGCAAAGTATTAATCCGCGGGCTATATAAGGCACTTCGCGATGTCTATCCATGTTCTATACCATGCAAATGTAACTATCATATCTTAGCGTTCGCATAGAGCACCTATAGTTGTGACCTTGACCGCTTCTTCATAAGTAGATAACTACTACACAATAGAAAAGACGTACAAGTGAAAATGGATTTAGTTTTACTGCAATTACCATGCAGCAGAGCTGCCAAATAATGCCCAGATGATATACGCGTCAATTCTAATTCATTTTGTAAACAAAGCAGCAATCCGTGGGCTATTAAGGACACTTCGCGATGTCTATCCATGTTATATACCATGCCAATGTAACTATCATATCTTAGCGTTCGCATAGAGCACCTAGAGTTGTGACCTTGAACGCTCCTTCATAAGTAGATAACTACTACACAATAGAAAAGACGTACAAGTGAACATGGATTTAGTTTTACGGCAATTAGCATGCAGCAGAGCTGACAAATAATGCCCAGATACTATACACGTTAATTCTAATGCGTTTTGTAAACAAAGCAGCAATCCGTGGGCTATTAAGGACACTTTGCGATGCCTATCCATTTTCTATACCATGCCATTGTAACTACCATATCTTAGCGTTTGCATACAACACCTAGAGTTGTGACCTTGAACGCTCCTTCATATGTAGATAACTCCTACACGATAGAAAAGACGTTCAAGAGAAAACGGTCTATGTTTTACTGCAATTAGTATGCAGCAGAGCTTTCGAAAAGTACCCAATTAATATACACGTCAATTCGAACGCGTTTTGTACGCAAAGTATCAATCCGCGGGCTATATAAGGCACTTCGCGATGTCTATCCACGTTCTATACCATGCCAATGTAACTATCATATCTTGGCTTTCGCATAGAGCACCTAGAGTTGTGACCTTGACCGCTCCTTCATAAGTGGATAACTACTACACAATAGAAAAGACGTACAAGTGAAAATGGATTTAGTTTTACTGCAATTACCATGCAGCAGAGCTGCCAGATAATGCCCAGATAATATACGCGTTAATTCTAATGCGTTTTGTAAAAAAGCAGCAATCCGTGGGCTATTAAGGACACTTTGCGATGCCTATCCATTTTCTATACCATGCCAATGTAACTATCATATCTTAGCGTTCGCATACAGCACCTAGAGTTGTGACCTTGAACGCTCCTTCATAAGTAGGTAACTCCTACACGATAAAAAAGACGTTCAAGAGAAGACGGTCTAAGTTTTACTGCAATTAGTATGCAGCAGAGCTTTCAAAAAGTACCCAATTAATATACACGTCAATTCGAACGCGTTTTGTAGGCAAAGTAGCAATCCGCGGGCTATATAAGGCACTTCGCGATGTCTATCCATGTTCTATACCATGCCAATGTAACTACCATATCTTAGCGTTCGCATAGAGCACATAGAGTTGTGACCTTGAAGGCTCCTTCATAAGTAGATAACTCCTACACGAAAGAAAAGACGTTCAAGAGAAATCGGTCTAAGTTTTACTGCAATTAGTATGCAGCAGAGCTTTCAGAAAATGCCAAAATAATATACACGTTAATTCGAACCCGTCTTGTACGCAAAGTAGCAATCCGCGGGCAATATAAGGCACTTAGCGATGTCTATCTATGTTCTACACCATGCCAATGTAACTATCATATCTTAGCGTTCGCATACAGCACCTAGAGTTGTGACCTTGAACGCTCCTTCATAAGTAGATAACTCCTACACGATAGAAAAGACGTTCAAGAGAAAACGGTCTAAGATTTACTGCAATTAGTATGCAGCAGAGCTTGCAGAAAATGCCCAAATAATATACACGTTAATTCGAATCCGTTTTGTACGCAAAGTAGCAATCCGCGGGCAATATAAGGCACTTAGCGATGTCTATCTATGTTCTATACCATGCCAATGTAACTATCATATCTTAGCGTTCGCATAGAGCTCCTAGAGTTGTGACCTTGAACGGTCCTTCATAAGTAGATATCTCCTACACGATATAAAAGACGTACAATAGAAAACGGACCAAGTTTAACTGCAATTAGCATGCAGCAGAGCTGCCAAATAATGCCCAAAGAATATACGCGTTAATTCGAATGAGTTTTGTAAACAAAGCAGCAATCCGTGGTCTATTAAGGACACTTCGCGATGCCTATCCATTTTCTATACCATGCCATTGTAACTACCATATCTTAGCGTTCGCATACAGTACCTAGAGTTGTGACCTTGAACGCTCCTTCATAAGTAGATAACTCCTACACGATAGAAAAGACGTTGAAGAGAAAACGGTTTAAGTTTTACTGCAATTAGTATGCAGCAGAGCTTTCAAAAAGTACCCAATTAATTAATATACACGTCAAATCGAACGCGTTTTGTACGCAAAGTAGCAGTCCGCGGGCTATATAAGGCACTTCGCGATGTCTATCCATGTTCTATACCATGCCAATGTAACTACCATATCTGAGCGTTCGCATAGAGCACATAGAGTTGTGACCTTGAACGCTCCTTCATAAGTAGATAACTCCTACAAGATAGAAAAGACGTTCAAGAGAAAACGGTCTAAATTTTACTGCAATTAGTATGCAGCAGAGCTTTCAGAAAATGCCCAAATAATATACACGTAAATTCGAACCCGTTTTGAACGCAAAGTAGCAATCCGCGGGCAATATAAGGCACTTAGCGATGTCTATCTATGTTCTATACCATGCCAATGTAACTATCATATCTTAGCGTTCGCATAGAGCTCCTAGAGTTGTGACCTTGAACGCTCCTTCATAAGTAGATATCTCCTACACGATATAAAAGACGTACAATAGAAAACGGACTAAGTTTAACTGCAATTAGCATGCAGCAGAGCTACCAAATAATGCCCAAATAATATACGCTTTAATTCGAATGCGTTTTGTAAACAAAGCAGCAATCCGTGGTCTATTAAGGACACTTCGCGATGCCTATCCATTTTCTATACCATGCCATTGTAACTACCATATCTTAGCGTTCGCATACAGTACCTAGAGTTGTGACCTTGAACGCTCCTTCATAAGTAGAAAACTCCTACACGATAGAAAAGACGTTCAAGAGAAAACGGTCTAAGTTTTACTACAATTAGTATGCCGCAGAGCTTTCAAAAAGTACCCAATTAATATACACGTCAATTCGAACGCGTTTTGTACGCAAAGTATTAATCCTCGGGTTATATAAGGCACTTCGCGATGTCTATCCATGTTCTATACCATGCAAATGTAACTATCATATCTTAGCGTTCGCATAGAGCACCTAGAGTTGTGACCTTGAACGCTCCTTCATAAGTAGATAACTACTACACGATAGAAAAGACGTTCAAGAGAAAACGGTCCAAGTTTTACTGCAATTAGTATGCAGCAGAGCTTTTAGAAAATGCCCAAATAATATACACGTTAATTCGAATCCGTTTTGTACGCAAAGTAGCAATCCGCGGGCAATATAAGGCACTTAGCGATGTCTATCTATGTTCTATACCATGCCAATGCAACTATCATATCTTAGCGTTCGCATTGAGCACCTAGAGTTGTAACGTTGAACGCTCCTTCATAAGTAGATAACTACTACACAATAGAAAAGACGTACAAGTGAACATGGATTTAGTTTTACGGCAATTAGCATGCAGCAGAGCTGCCAAATAATGCCCAGATAATATACGCGTCAATTCTAATTCATTTTGTAAACAAAGCAGCAATCCGTGGGCTATTAAGGACACTTCGCGATGTCTATCCATGTTATATACCATGCCAATGTAACTATCATATCTTAGCGTTCGCATTGAGCACCTAGAGTTGTAACGTTGAACGCTCCTTCATAAGTAGATAACTACTACACAATAGAAAAGACGTACAAGTGAACATGGATTTAGTTTTACGGCAATTAGCATGCAGCAGAGCTGCCAAATAATGCCCAGATTATATACGCGTTAATTCTAATGCGTTTTGTAAACAAAGCAGCAATCCGTGGGCTATTAAGGACACTTTGCGATGCCTATCCATTTTCTATACAATGCCATTGTAACTACCATATCTTAGCGTTTGCATACAGCACCTAGAGTTGTGACCTTGAACGCTCCTTCATATGTAGATAACTCCTACACGATAGAAAAGACGTTCAAGAGAAAACGGTCTATGTTTTACTGCAATTAGTATGCAGCAGAGCTTTCGAAAAGTACCCAATTAATATACACGTCAATTCGAACGCGTTTTGTACGCAAAGTATCAATCCGTGGGCTATATAAGGCACTTCGCGATGTCTATCCATGTTCTATACCATGCCAATGTAACTACCATATCTTAGCGTTCGCAGAGAGCACATAGAGTTGTGACCTTGAACGCTCCTTCATAAGTAGATAACTACTACACAATAGAAAAGACGTACAAGTGGAAATGGATTTAGTTTTACTGCAATTACCATGCAGCAGAGCTGCCAAATAATGCCCAGATAATATACGCGTTAATTCTAATGCGTATACCATGCCAATGTAACTACCATATCTTAGCGTTCGCATAGAGCACATAGAGTTGTGACCTTGAACGCTCCTTCATAAGTAGATAACTCCTACAAGATAGAAAAGACGTTCAAGAGAAAACGTTCTAAATTTTACTGCAATTAGTATGCAGCAGAGCTTTCAGAAAATGCCCAAATAATATACACGTTAATTCGAACCCGTTTTGTACGCAAAGTAGCAATCCGCGGGCAATATAAGGCACTTAGCGATGTCTATCTATGTTCTATACAATGCCAATGTAACTATCATATCTTAGCGTTCGCATAGAGCTCCTAGAGTTGTGACCTTGAACGCTCCTTCATAAGTAGATATCTCCAACTCGATATAAAAGACGTACAATAGAAAACGGACTTAGTTTAACAGCAAATAGCATGCAGCAGAGCTGCCAAATAATGCCCAGATAATATACGCGTTAATTCGAATGCGTTTTGTAAACAAAGCAGCAATCCGTGGGCTATTAAGGACACTTCGCGATGCCTATCCATTTTCTATACCATGCCATTGTAACTACCATATCTTAGCGTTCGCATACAGTACCTAGAGTTGTGACCTTGAACGCTCCTTCATAAGTAGATAACTCCTACACGATAGAAAAGACGTTCAAGAGAAAACGGTCTAAGTTTTACTGCAATTAGTATGCAGCAGAGCTTTCAGAAAATGCCCAAATAATATACACGTTAAATCGAACCCGTCTTGTACGCAAAGTAGCAATCCAGGGCAATATAAGGCACTTAGCGATGTCTATTTATGTTCTATACCATGCCAATGTAACTATCATATCTTAGCGTTCGCATAGAGCACCTAGAGTTGTGACCTTGACCGCTCCTTCATAAGTAGATAACTACTACACAATAGAAAAGACGTACAAGTGAAAATGGATTTAGTTTTACTGCAATTACCATGCAGCAGAGCTGCCAAATAATGCCCAGATAATATACGCGTCAATTCTAATTCATTTTGTAAACAAAGCAGCAATCCGTGGGCTATTAAGGACACTTCGCGATGTCTATCCATGTTATATACCATGCCAATGTAACTATCATATCTTAGCGTTCGCATAGAGCACCTAGAGTTGTGACCTTGAACGTTCCTTGAATAAGTAGGTAACTCCTACACGATAGAAAAGACGTTCAAGAGAAGACGGTCTAAGTTTTACTGCAATTAGTATGCAGCAGAGCTTTCAAAAAGTACCCAATTAATATACACGTCAATTCGAACGCGTTTTTTAGGCAAAGTAGCAATCCGCGGGCTATATAAGGCACTTCGCGATGTCTATCCATGTTCTATACCATGCCAATGTAACTATCATATCTTAGCGTTCGCATACAGCACCTAGAGTTGTGACCTTGAACGCTCCTTCATAAGTAGATAACTCCTACACGATAGAAAAGACGTTCAAGAGAAAACGGTCTAAGATTTACTGCAATTAGTATGCAGCAGAGCTTTCATAAAATGCCCAAATAATATACACGTTAATTCGAACCCGTCTTGTACGCAAAGTAGCAATCCGCGGGCAATATAAGGCACTTAGCGATGTCTATCTATGTTCTATACCATGCCAATGTAACTATCATATCTTAGCGTTCGCATACAGCACCTAGAGTTGTGACCTTGAACGCTCCTTCATAAGTAGATAACTCCTACACGATAGAAAAGACGTTCAAGAGAAAACGGTCTAAGATTTACTGCAATTAGTATGCAGCAAAGCTTTCAGAAAATGCCCAAATAATATACACGTTAATTCGAATCCGTTTTGTACGCAAAGTAGCAATCCGCGGGCAATATACGGCACTTAGCGATGTCTATCTATGTTCTATACCATGCCAATGTAACTATCATATCTTAGCGTTCGCATGGAGCACCTAGAGTTGTGACCTTGAACGCTCCTTCATAAGTAGATAACTCCTACACGATAGAAAAGACGTTCAAGAGAAAACGGTCTATGTTTTACTGCAATTAGTATCCAGCAGAGCTTTCAAAAAGTACCCAATTAATCTACACGTCAATTCGAACGCGTTTTGTACGCAAAGTATTAATCCGCGGACTATATAAGGCACTTCGCGATGTCTATCCATGTTCTATACCATGCCAATGTAACTATCATATCTTAGCGTTCGCATAGAGCACCTAGAGTTGTGACCTTGACCGCTCCTTCATAATTAGATAACTACTACACAATAGAAAAGACGTACAATTGAAAATGGATTTAGTTTTACTGCAATTACCATTCAGCAGAGCTGCCAAATAATGCCCAGATAATATACGCGTTAATTCTAAGGCGTTTTGTAAACAAAGAAGCAATCCGTGGGCTATTAAGGACACTTTGCGATGCCTATCCATTTTCTATACCATGCCAATGTAACTATCATATCTTAGCGTTCGCATACAGCACCTAGAGTTGTGACCTTGAACACTCCTTCATAAGTAGGTAACTCCTACACGATAGAAAACACGTTGAAGAGAAAACACGTTGAAGAGAAAACGGTTTAAGTTTTACTGCAATTACCATTCAGCAGAGCTGCCAAATAATGCCCAGATAATATACGCGTTAATTCTAAGGCGTTTTGTAAACAAAGAAGCAATCCGTGGGCTATTAAGGACACTTTGCGATGCCTATCCATTTTCTATACCATGCCAATGTAACTATCATATCTTAGCGTTCGCATACAGCACCTAGAGTTGTGACCTTGAACACTCCTTCATAAGTAGGTAACTCCTACACGATAGAAAACACGTTGAAGAGAAAACACGTTGAAGAGAAAACGGTTTAAGTTTTACTGCAATTAGTATGCAGCAGAGCTTTCAAAAAGTACCCAATTAATATACACGTCAATTCGAACGCGTTTTGTACGCAAAGTAGCAGTCCCCGGGCTATATAAGGCACTTCGCGATGTCTATCCATGTTCTATACCATGCCAATGTAACTACCATATCTTAGCGTTCGCATAGAGCTCCTAGAGTTGTGACCTTGAACGCTCCTTCATAAGTAGATATCTCCAACACGATATAAAAGACGTACAATAGAAAACGGACTAAGTTTAACTGCAAATAGCATGCAGCAGAGCTGCCAAATAATGCCCAGATAATATACGCGTTAATTCGAATGCGTTTTGTAAACAAAGCAGCAATCCGTGGGCTATTAAGGGAAGAGAAAGCGGTCTAAGTTTTACTGCAATTAGTATGCAGCAGAGCTTTCAGAAAATGCCCAAATAATATACACGTTAATTCGAACCCGTTTTGTACGCAAAGTAGCAATCCGCGGGCAATATAAGGCACTTAGCGATGTCTATCTATGTTCTCTACCATGCCAATGTAACTATCATATCTTACCGTTTGCATACAGCACCTAGACTTGTGACCTTGAACGCTCCTTCATATGTAGATAACTCCTACACGATAGAAAAGACGTTGAAGAGAAAACGGTCTAAGTTTTACTGCAATTAGTATGCAGCAGAGCTTTCAAAAAGTACCCAATTAATATACACGTCAATTCGAACGCGTTTTGTACGCAAAGTATTAATCCGCGGGTTATATAAGGCACTTCGCGATGTCTATCCATGTTCTATACCATGCAAATGTAACTATCATATCTTAGCGTTCGCATAGAGCACCTAGAGTTGTGACCTTGACCGCTCCTTCATAAGTAGATAACTACTACACAATAGAAAAGACGTACAAGTGAAAATGGATTTAGTTTTACTGCAATTACCATGCAGCAGAGCTGCCAAATAATGCCCAGATAATATACGCGTCAATTCTCCTACACGATAGAAAAGACGTTCAAGAGAAAACGGTCTAAGTTTTACTGCAATTAGTATGCAGCAGACCTTTCAGAAAATGCCCAAACAATATACACGTTAATTCGAACCCGTTTTGTACGCAAAGTAGCAATCCGCGGGCAATATAAGGCACTTAGCGATGTCTATCTATGTTCTATACCATGCCAATGTAACTATCATATCTTACCGTTTGCATACAGCACCTAGACTTGTGACCTTGAACGTTCCTTCGTATGTAGATAACTCCTACACGATAGAAAAGACGTTGAAGAGAAAACGGTCTAAGTTTTACTGCAATTAGTATGCAGCAGAGCTTTCAAAAAGTACCCAATTAATATACACGTCAATTCGAACGCGTTTTGTACGCAAAGTATTAATCCGCGGGCTATATAAGGCACTTCGCGATGTCTATCCATGTTCTATACCATGCAAATGTAACTATCATATCTTATCGTTCGCATAGAGCACCTAGAGTTGTGACCTTGACCGCTCCTTCATAAGTAGATAACTACTACACAATAGAAAAGACGTACAAGTGAAAATGGATTTAGTTTTACTGCAATTACCATGCAGCAGAGCTGCCAAATAATGCCCAGATAATATACGCGTCAATTCTAATTCATTTTGTAAACAAAGCAGCAATCCGTGGGCTATTAAGGACACTTCGCGATGTCTATCCATGTTATATACCATGCCAATGTAACTATCATATCTTAGCGTTCGCATAGAGCACCTAGAGTTGTGACCTTGAACGCTCCTTCATAAGTAGATAACTACTACACAATAGAAAAGACGTACAAGTGAACATGGATTTGGTTTTACGGCAATTAGCATGCAGCAGAGCTGCCAAATAATGCCCAGATAATATACGCGTTAATTCTAATGCGTTTTGTAAACAAAGCAGCAATCCGTGGGCTATTAAGGACACTTTGCGATGCCTATCCATTTTCTATACCATGCCATTGTAACTACCATATCTTAGCGTTTGCATACAGCACCTAGAGTTGTGACCTTGAACGCTCCTTCATATGTAGATAACTCCCACACGATAGAAAAGACGTTCCAGAGAAAACGGTCTAAGTTTTACTGCAATTAGTATGCAAGAGCTTTCAGAAAATGCCCAAATAATATACACGTTAATTCGAACCCGTCTTGTACGCAAAGTAGCAATCCGCGGGCAATATAAGGCACTTAGCGATGTCTATCTATGTTCTATACCATGCCAATGTAACTATCATATCTTAGCGTTCGCAAACAGCACCTAGAGTTGTGACCTTGAACGCTCCTTCATAAGTATATAACTCCTACACGATAGAAAAGACGTTCAAGAGAAAACGGTCTATGTTTTACTGCAATTAGTATCCAGCAGAGCTTTCAAAAAGTACCCAATTAATATACACGTCAATTCGAACGCGTTTTGTACGCAAAGTATTAATCCGCGGACTATATAAGGCACTTCGCGATGTCTATCTATGTTCTATACCATGCCAATGTAACTATCATATCTTAGCGTTCGCATAGAGCACCTAGAGTTGTGACCTTGACCGCTCCTTCATAAGTAGATAACTACTACACAATAGAAAAGACGTACAAGTGAAAATGGATTTAGTTTTACTGCAATTACCATGCAGCAGAGCTGCCAAATAATGCCCAGATAATATACGCGTTAATTCTAATGCGTTTTGTAAACAAAGCAGCAATCCGTGGGATATTAAGGACACTTTGCGATGCCTATCCATTTTCTATACCATGCCAATGTAACTATCATATCTTAGCGTTCGCATACAGCACCTAGAGTTGTGACCTTGAACGCTCCATCATAAGTAGGTAACTCCTACACGATAGAAAAGACGTTCAAGAGAAGACGGTCTAAGTTTTACTGCAATTAGTATGAAGCAGATCTTTCAAAAAGTACCCAATTAATATACACGTCAATTCGAACGCGTTTTGTAGGCAAAGTAGCAATCCGCGGGCTATATAAGGCACTTCGCGATGTCTATCCATGTTCTATACCATGCCAATGTAACTATCATATCTTAGCGTTCGCATAGAGCACATAGAGTTGTGACCTTGAACGCTCCTTCATAAGTAGATAACTCCTACAAGATAGAAAAGACGTTCAAGAGAAAACGGTCTAAATTTTACTGAAATTAGTATGCAGCAGAGCTTTCAGAAAATGCCCAAATAATATACACGTTAATTCGAATCCGTTTTGTACGCAAAGTAGCAATCCGCGGGCAATATAAGGCACTTAGCGATGTCTATCTATGTTCTATACCATGCCAATGTAACTATCATATCTTAGCGTTCGCATACAGCACCTAGAGTTGTGACCTTGAACGCTCCTTCATAAGTAGATAACTCCTACACGATAGAAAAGACGTTCAAGAGAAAACGGTCTAAGATTTACTGCAATTAGTATGCAGCAGAGCTTTCAGAAAATGCCCAAATAATATACACGTTAATTCGAATCCGTTTTGTACGCAGAATACGTGCCAAATAATGCCCAGATAATATACGCGTCAATTCTCCTACACGATAGAAAAGACGTTCAAGAGAAAACGGTCTAAGTTTTACTGCAATTAGTATGCAGCAGACCTTTCAGAAGATGCCCAAACAATATACACGTTAATTCGAACCCGTTTTGTACGCAAAGTAGCAATCCGCGGGCAATATAAGGCACTTAGCGATGTCTATCTATGTTCTATACCATGCCAATGTAACTATCATATCTTAGCGTTTGCATACAGCACCTAGACTTGTGACTTTGAACGCTCCTTCATAAGTAGATAACTCCTACACGATAGAAAAGACGTTCAAGAGAAAACGGTCTATGTTTTACTGCAATTAGTATCCAGCAGAGCTTTCAAAAAGTACCCAATTAATATACACGTCAATTCGAACGCGTTTTGTACGCAAAGTATTAATCCGCGAACTATATAAGGCACTTCGCGATGTCTATCCATGTTCTATACCATGCCAATGTAACTATCATATCTTAGCGTTCGCATAGAGCACCTAGAGTTTTGACCTTGACCGCTCCTTCATAAGTAGATAACTACTACACAATAGAAAAGACGTACAAGTGAAAATGGATTTAGTTTTACTGCAATTACCATGCAGCAGAGCTGCCAAATAATGCCCAGATAATATACGCGTTAATTCTAAGGCGTTTTGTAAACAAAGCAGCAATCCGTGGGCTATTAAGGACACTTCGCGATGTCTATCCATGTTCTATACCATGCCAATGTAACTATCATATCTTGGCGTTCGCATAGAGCACCTAGAGTTGTGACCTTGACGGCTCCTTTATAAGTAGATAACTACTACACAATAGAAAAGACGTACAAGTGAAAATGGATTTAGTTTTACTGCAATTACCATGCAGCAGAGCTGCCAAATAATGCCCAGATAATATACGCGTTAATTCGAATGCGTTTTGTAAACAAAGCAGCAATCCGTGTGCTATTAAGGACACTTCGCGATGCCTATCCATTTTCTATACCATGCCATTGTAACTACCATATCTTAGCGTTCGCATACATTACCTAGAGTTGTGACCTTGAACGCTCCTTCATAAGTAGATAACTCCTACACGATAGAAAAGACGTTCAAGAGAAAACGTTCTAAGTTTTACTGCAATTAGTATGCAGCAGAGCTTTCAGAAAATGCCCAAATAATATACACGTTAATTCGAACCCGTTTTGTACGCAAAGTAGCAATCCGCGGGCAATATAAGGCACTTGGCGATGTCTATCTATGTTCTATACCATGCCAATGTAACTATCATATCTTAGCGTTTGCATACAGCACCTAGAGTTGTGACCTTGAACGCTCCTTCATAAGTAGATAACTACTACACAATAGAAAAGACGTACAAGTGAACATGGATTTAGTTTAACGGCAATTAGCATGCAGCAGAGCTGCCAAATATTGCCCAGATAATATACGCTTTAATTCTAATGCGTTTTGTAAAGAAAGCAGCAATCCGTGGGCTATTAAGGACACTTTGCGATGCCTATCCATTTTCTATACCATGCCATTGTAACTACCATATCTTAGCGTTTGCATACAGCACCTAGAGTTGTGACCTTGAACGCTCCTTCATATGTAGATAACTCCTACACCATAGAAAAGACGTTCAAGAGAAAACGGTCTATGTTTTACTGTTAATTAGTATGCAGCAGAGCTTTCGAAAAGTACCCAATTAATATACACGTCAATTCGAACGCGTTTTGTACGCAAAGTATCAATCCGCGGGCTATAAAAGGCACTTCGCGATGTCTATCCATGTTCTATACCATGCCAATGTAACTATCATATCTTGGCGTTCGCATAGAGCACCTAGAGTTGTGACCTTGACCGCTCCTTCATAAGTAGATAACTACTACACAATAGAAAAGACGTACAAGTGAAAATGGATTTAGTTTTACTGCGACCTTGAACGCTCCTCATAAGTAGATATCTCCTACACGATATAGAAGACGTACAATAGAAAACGGACTAAGTTTAACTGAAATTAGCATGCAGCAGAGCTGCCAAATAATGCCCAAATAATATACGCGTTAATTCGAATGCGTTTTGTAAACAAAGCAGCAATCCGTGGTCTATTAAGGACACTTCGCGATGCCTATCCATTTTCTATACCATGCCATTGTAACTACCATATCTTAGCGTTCGCATACAGTACCTAGAGTTGTGACCTTGAACGCTCCTTCATAAGTAGATAACTCCTACACGATAGAAAAGACGTTCAAGAGAAAACGGTCTAAGTTTTACTGCAAATAGTATGCAGCAGAGCTTTCAGAAAATGCCCAAATAATATACACGTTAATTCGAACCCGTCTTGTACGCAAAGTAGCATTCCGCGGGCAATATAAGGCACTTAGCGATGTCTATCTATGTTCTATACCATGCCAATGTAACTATCATATCTTAGAGGTCGCATACAGCACCTAGAGTTGTGACCTTGAACGCTCCTTCATAAGTAGATAACTCCTACACGATAGAAAAGACGTTCAAGAGAAATCGGTCTAAGTTTTACTGCAATT
The DNA here is from genome assembly GCA_964058915.1 of Tetropium fuscum. Lineage (NCBI taxonomy): Eukaryota > Metazoa > Arthropoda > Insecta > Coleoptera > Cerambycidae > Tetropium > Tetropium fuscum. The sequence goes on along the minus strand of CAXKVY010004066.1, from coordinate 156,436 downwards.
AGTATGCAGCAGAGCTTTCAGAAAATGCCCAGAAAATACACGTTAATTCGAACCCGTTTTGTACGCAAAGTAGCAATCCGCGGGCAAAATAAGGCACTTAGCGATGTCTATCTATGTTCTATACCATGCCAATGTAACTATCATATCTTAGCGTTTGCATACAGCACCTAGACTTGTGACCTTGAACGCTCCTTCATATGTAGATAACTCCTACACGATAGAAAAGACGTTGAAGAGAAAACGGTCTAAGTTTTACTGCAATTAGTATGCAGCAGAGCTTTCAGAAAATGCCCAAATAATATACACGTTAATTCGAACCCGTCTTGTACGCAAAGTAGCAATCCGCGGGCAATATAAGGCACTTAGCGATGTCTATCTATGTTCTATACCATGCCAATGTAACTATCATATCTTAGCGTTCACATACAGCACCTAGAGTTGTGACCTTGAACGCTCCTTCATAAGTAGATAACTCCTACACGATAGAAAAGACGTTCAAGAGAAAACGGTCTATGTTTTACTGCAATTAGTATGCAGCAGAGCTTTCAGAAAATGCCCAAATAATATACACGTTAATTCGAACCCGTCTTGTACGCAAAGTATTAATCCGCGGATTATATAAGGCACTTCGCGATGTCTATCCATGTTCTATACCATGCCAATGTAACTATCATATCTTAGCGTTCGCATAGAGCACCTACAGTTGTGACCTTGACCGCTCCTTCATAAGTAGATAACTACTACACAATAGAAAAGACGTACAAGTGAAAATGGATTTAGTTTTACTGCAATTACCATGCAGCAGAGCTGCCAAATAATGCCCAGATAATATACGCGTTAATTTTAATCCGTTTTGTAAACAATGCACCAATCCGTGGGCTATTAAGGACACTTCGCGATGTTTATCCATGTTCTATACCATGCCAATGTAACTATCATATCTTAGCGTTCGCATAGAGCACCTAGAGTTGTGACCTTGAACGCTCCTTCATTCGTAGATTATTGCTACACGATATAAAAGACGTACAATAGAAAACGGACTAAGTTTAACTGCAATTAGCATGCACCAGAGCTGCCAAATAATGCCCAGATAATATACGCGTTAATTCGAATGCGTTTTGTAAACAAAGCAGCAATCCGTGGGCTATTAAGGACACTTCGCGATGCCTATCCATTTTCTATACCATGCCATTGTAACTACCATATATTAGCGTTCGCATACAGTACCTAGAGTTGTGACCTTGAACGCTCCTTCATATGTAGATAACTACTACACAATAGAAAAGACGTACAAGTGAAAATGGATTTAGTTTTACGGCAATTAGCATGCAGCAGAGCTGCCAAATAATGCCCAGATAATATACGCGTTAATTCTAAGGCGTTTTGTAAACAAAGCAGCAATCCGTGGGCTATTAAGGACACTTTGCGATGCCTATCCATTTTCTATACCATGCCAATGTAACTATCATTTCTTAGCGTTCGCATACAGCACCTAGAGTTGTGACCTTGAACGCTCCTTCATAAGTAGGTAACTCCTACACGATAGAAAAGACGTTGAAGAGAAAACGGTTTAAGTTTTACTGCAATTAGTATGCAGCAGAGCTTTCAAAAAGTACCCAATTAATATACACGTCAATTCGAACGCGTTTTGTACGCAAAGTAGCAGTCCGCGGGCTATATAAGGCACTTCGCGATGTCTATCCATGTTCTATACCATGCCAATGTAACTACCATATCTTAGCGTTCGCATAGAGCACATAGAGTTGTGACCTTGAACGCTCCTTCATAAGTAGATAACTCCTACAAGATAGAAAAGACGTTCAAGAGAAAACGGTCTAAATTTTACTGCAATTAGTATGCAGCAGAGCTTTCAGAAAATGCCCAAATAATATACACGTTAATTCGAACCCGTCTTGTACGCAAAGTAGCACTCCGCGGGCAATATAAGGCACTTAGCGATGTCTATCTATGTTCTATACAATGCCAATGTAACTACCATATCTTAGCGTTCGCATAGAGCACATAGAGTTGTGACCTTGAACGCTCCTTCATAAGTAGATAACTCCTACAAGATAGAAAAGACGTTCAAGAGAAAACGATCTAAATTTTACTGCAATTAGTATGCAGCAGAGCTTTCAGAAAATGCCCAAATAATATACACGTTAATTCGAACCCGTTTTGTACGCAAAGTAGCAATCCGCGGGCAATATAAGGCACTTAGCGATGTCTATCTATGTTCTATACCATGCCAATGTAACTAAGAAACAACAATATAACTAAGAAACATGTACAATAGAAAACGGACTAAGTTTAACTGCAAATAGTATGCAGCAGAGCTGCCAAATAATGCCCAGATAATATACGCGTTAATTCGAATGCGTTTTGTAAACAAAGCAGCAATCCGTGGGCTATTAAGGACACTTCGCGATGCCTATCCATTTTCTATACCATGCCATTGTAACTACCATATCTTAGCGTTCGCATACAGTACCTAGAGTTGTGACCTTGAACGCTCCTTCATAAGTAGATAACTCCTACACGATAGAAAAGACGTTCAAGAGAAAACGGTCTATGTTTTACTGCAATTAGTATCCAGCAGAGCTTTCAAAAAGTACACAATTAATATACACGTCAATTCGAACGCGTTTTGTAAGCAAAGTATTAATCCGCGGACTATATAAGGCACTTCGCGATGTCTATCCATGTTCTATACCATGCCAATGTAACTATCATATCTTAGCGTTCGCATAGAGCACCTACAGTTGTGACCTTGACCGCTCCTTCATAAGTAGATAACTACTACACAATATAAAAGACGTACAATAGAAAACGGACTAAGTTTAACTGCAAATAGCATGCAGCAGAGCTGCCAAATAATGCCCAGATAATATACGCGTTAATTCGAATGCGTTTTGTAAACAAAGCAGCAATCCGTGTGCTATTAAGGACACTTCGCGATGCCTATCCATTTTCTATACCATGCCATTGTAACTACCATATCTTAGCGTTCGCATACATTACCTAGAGTTGTGACCTTGAACGCTCCTTCATAAGTAGATAACTCCTACACGATAGAAAAGACGTTCAAGAGAAAACGGTCTAAGTTTTACTGCAAATAGTATGCAGCAGAGCTTTCAGAAAATGCCCAAATAATATACACGTTAATTCGAACCCGTCTTGTACGCAAAGTAGCATTCCGCGGGCAATATAAGGCACTTAGCGATGTCTATCTATGTTCTATACCATGCCAATGTAACTATCATATCTTAGAGGTCGCATACAGCACCTAGAGTTGTGACTTTGAACGCTCCTTCATAAGTAGATAACTCCTACACGATAGAAAAGACGTTCAAGAGAAAACGGTCTATGTTTTACTGCAATTAGTATCCAGCAGAGCTTTCAAAAAGTACCCAATTAATATACACGTCAATTCGAACGCGTTTTGTACGCAAAGTAGCAGTCCGCGGGCTATATAAGGCACTACGCGATGTCTATCCATGTTCTATACCATGCCAATGTAACTACCATATCTTAGCGTTCGCATAGAGCACATAGAGTTGTGACCTTCAACGCTCCTTCATAAGTAGATATCTCCTACACGATATAAAAGACGTACAATAGAAAACGGACTAAGTTTAACTGCAAATAGTATGCAGCAGAGCTGCCAAATAATGCCCAGATAATATACGCGTTAATTCGAATGCGTTTTGTAAACAAAGCAGCAATCCGTGGGCTATTAAGGACATCTCGCGATGCCTATCCATTTTCTATACCATGCCATTGTAACTACCATATCTTAGCGTTCGCATACAGTACCTAGAGTTGTGACCTTGAACGCTCCTTCATAAGTAGATAACTCCTACACGATAGAAAAGACGTTCAAGAGAAAACGGTCAAAGTTTTACTGCAATTAGTATTCAGCAGAGCTTTCAGAAATTGCCCAAATAATATAAACGTTAATTCGAACCCGTTTTGTACGCAAAGTAGCAATCCGCGGGCAATATAAGGCACTTAGCGATGTCTTTCTATTTTCTATACCATGCCAATGTAACTATCATATCTTAGCGTTTGCATACAGCACCTAGACTTGTGACCTTGAACGCTCCTTCATATGTAGATAACTCCTACACGATAGAAAAGACGTTGAAGAGAAAACGGTCTAAGTTTTACTGCAATTAGTACGCAGCAGAGCTTTCAAAAAGTACCCAATTAATATACACGTCAATTCGAACGCGTTTTGTACGCAAAGTATTAATCCGCGGGCTATATAAGGCACTTCGCGATGTCTATCCATGTTCTATACCATGCAAATGTAACTATCATATCTTAGCGTTCGTATAGAGCACCTAGAGTTGTGACCTTGACCGCTCCTTCATAAGTAGATAACTACTACACAATAGAAAAGACGTACAAGTGAAAATGGATTTAGTTTTACTGCAATTACCATGCAGCAGAGCTGCCAAATAATGCCCAGATAATATACGCGTCAATTCTAATTCATTTTGTAAACAAAGCAGCAATCCGTGGGCTATTAAGGACACTTCGCGATGTCTATCCATGTTCTATACCATGCCAATGTAACTACCATATCTTAGCGTTCGCATAGAGCACATAGAGTTGTGACCTTGAACGCTCCTTCATAAGTAGATAACTCCTACACGATAGAAAAGACGTTCAAGAGAAAACGGTGTACGTTTTACTGCAATTAGTATGCAGCAGAGCTTTCAGAAAATGCCCAAATAATATACACGTTAATTCGAACCCGTCTTGTACGCAAAGTAGCAATCCGCGGGCAATATAAGGCACTTAGCGATGTCTATCTATGTTCTATACCATGCCAATGTAACTATCATATCTTAGAGGTCGCATACAGCACCTAGAGTTGTGACCTTGAACGCTCCTTCATAAGTAGATAACTCCTACACGATAGAAAAGACGTTCAAGAGAAAACGGTCTAAGATTTTCTGCAATTAGTATGCAGCAGAGCTTTCAGAAAATGCCCAAATAATATACACGTTAATTCGAATCCGTTTTGTACGCAAAGTAGCAATCCGCGGGCAATATAAGGCACTTAGCGATGTCTATCTATGTTCTATACCATGCCAATGTAACTATCATATCTTAGCGTTCGCATAGAGCTCCTAGAGTTGTGACCTTGAACGCTCCTTCATAAGTAGATATCTCCTACACGATATAAAAGACGTACAAGTGAAAATGGATTTAGTTTTACTGCAATTACCATGCAGAAGAGCTGCCATATAATGCCCAGATAATATACGCGTTAATTCTAAGGCGTTTTGTAAACAAAGCAGCAATCCGTGGGCTATTAAGGACACTTCGCGATGCCTATCCATTTTCTATACCATGCCATTGTAACTACCATATCTTAGCGTTCGCATACAGTACCTAGAGTTGTGACCTTGAACGCTCCTTCATAAGTAGATAACTCCTACACGATAGAAAAGACGTTCAAGAGAAAACGGTCTAAGTTTTACTGCAATTAGTATGCAGCAGAGCTTTCAGAAAATGCCCAAATAATATACACGTTAATTCGAATCCGTTTTGTACGCAAAGTAGCAATCCGCGGGCTATATAAGGCACTTCGCGATGTCTATCTATGTTCTATACCATGCCAATGTAACTATCATATCTTAGCGTTCGCATAGAGCTCCTAGAGTTGTGACCTTGAACGCTCCTTCATAAGTAGATATCTCCTACACGATATAAAAGACGTACAATAGAAAACGGACTAAGTTTAACTGCAAATAGCATGCAGCAGAGCTGCCAAATAATGCCCAGATAATATACGCGTTAATTCGAATGCGTTTTGTAAACAAAGCAGCAATCCGTGGGCTATTAAGGACACTTCGCGATGCCTACCCATTTTCTATACCATGCCATTGTAACTACCATAACTTAGCGTTCGCATACAGTACCTAGAGTTGTGACCTTGAACGCTCCTTCATAAGTAGATAACTCCTACACGATAGAAAAGACGTTCAAGAGAAAACGGTCTAAGTTTTACTGCAATTAGTATGCAGTAGAGCTTTCAGAAAATGCCCAAATAATATACACGTTAATTCGAACCCGTTTTGTACGCAAAGTAGCAATCCGCGGGCAATATAAGGCACTTAGCGATGTCTATCTATGTTCTATACCATGCCAATGTAACTATCATATATTAGCTTCGCATAGAGCACCTAGAGTTGTGACCTTGACCGCTCCTTCATAAGTAGATAACTACTACACAATAGAAAAGACGTACAAGTGAAAATGGATTTAGTTTTACTGCAATTACCATGCAGCAGAGCTGCCAAATAATGCCCAGATAATATACGCGTCAATTCTAATTCATTTTGTAAACAAAGCAGCAATCCGTGGGCTATTAAGGACACTTCGCGATGTCTATCCATGTTATATACCATGCCAATGTAACTATCATATCTTAGCGTTCGCATAGAGCACCTAGAGTTGTGACCTTGAACGCTCCTTCATAAGTAGATAACTACTACACAATAGAAGAGACGTACAAGTGAACATGGATTTAGTTTTACGGCAATTAGCATGCAGCAGAGCTACCAAATAATGCCCAGATAATATACGCGTTAATTCTAATGCGTTTTGTAAACAAAGCAGCAATCCGTGGGCTATTAAGGACACTTTGCGATGCCTATCCATTTTCTATACCATACCATTGTAACTACCATATCTTAGCGTTTGCATACAGCACCTAGAGTTGTGACCTTGAACGCTCCTTCATATGTAGAAAACGCTCCTTCATACGCTCCTTCATATGTGCTCCTACACTATAGAAAAGACGTTCAAGAGAAAACGGTCTATGTTTTACTGCAATTAGTATGCAGCAGAGCTTTCGAAAAGTACCCAATTAATATACACGTCAATTCGAAAGCGTTTTGTACGCAAAGTATCAATCCGCGGGCTATATAAGGCACTTCGCGATGTCTATCCATGTTCTATACCATGCCAATGTAACTATCATATCTTGGCGTTCGCATAGAGCACCTAGAGTTGTGACCTTGACCGCTCCTTCATAAGTAGATAACTACTACACAATAGAAAAGACGTACAAGTGAAAATGGATTTAGTTTACTGCAATTACCATGCAGCAGAGCTGCCAAATAATGCCCAGATAATATACGCGTTAATTCTAATGCGTTTTGTAATCAAAGCAGCAATCCGTGGGCTATTATGGACACTTTGCGATGCCTATCCATTTTCTATACCATGCCAATGTAACTATCATATCTTAGGGTTCGCATACAGCACCTAGAGTTGTGACCTTGAACGCTCCTTCATAAGTAGGTAACTCCTACACGATAGAAAAGACGTTCAAGAGAAGACGGTCTAAGTTTTACTGCAATTAGTATGCAGCAGAGCTTTCAAAAAGTACCCAATTAATATACACGTCAATTCGAACGCGTTTTGTAGGCAAAGTAGCAATCGGGCTATATAAGGCACTTCGCGATGTCTATCCATGTTCTATACCATGCCAATGTAACTACCATATCTTAGCGTTCGCATACAGCACCTAGAGTTGTGACCTTGAACGCTCCTTCATAAGTAGATAACACCTACACGATAGAAAAGACGTTCAAGAGAAAACGGTCTAAGAGTTACTGCAATTAGTATGCAGCAGAGCTTTCAGAAAATGCCCAAATAATATACACGTTAATTCGAATCCGTTTTGTACGCAAAGTAGCAATCCGCGGGCAATATAAGGCACTTAGCGAAGTCTATCTATGTTCTATACCATGCCAATGTAACTATCATATCTTAGCGTTCGCATAGAGCTCCTAGAGTTGTGACCTTGAACGCTCCTTCATAAGTAGATATCTCCTACACGATATAAAAGACGTACAATAGAAAACGGACCAAGTTTAACTGCAATTAGCATGCAGCAGAGCTGCCAAATAATGCCCAAATAATATACGCGTTAATTCGAATGCGTTTTGTAAACAAAGCAGCAATCCGTGGTCTATTAAGTACACTTCGCGATGCCTATCCATTTTCTATACCATGCCATTGTAACTACCATATCCTAGCGTTCGCATACAGTACCTAGAGTTGTGACCTTGAACGCTCCTTCATAAGTAGATAACTCCTACACGATAGAAAAGACGTTCAAGAGAAAACGGTCTATGTTTTACTGCAATTAGTATGCAGCAGAGCTTTCGAAAAGTACCCAATTAATATACACGTCAATTAGAACGCGTTTTGTACGCAAAGTATCAATCCGCGGGCTATATAAGGCACTTCGCGATGTCTATCCATGTTCTATACCATGCCAATGTAACTATCATATCTTGGCGTTCGCATAGAGCACCTAGAGTTGTGACCTTGACCGCTCCTTCATAAGTAGATAACTACTACACAATAGAGTAGTATAGATTTAGTTTTACTGCAATTACCATGCAGCAGAGCTGCCAAATAATGCCCAGATAATATACGCGTTAATTCTAATGCGTTTTGTAAACAAAGCAGCAATCCGTGGGCTATTAAGGACACTTTGCGATGCCTATCCATTTTCTATACCATGCCAATGTAACTATCATATCTTACCGTTCGCATACAGCACCTAGAGTTGTGACCTTGAACGCTCCTTCATAAGTAGGTAACTCCTACACGATAGAAATTTCGTTCAAGAGAAGACGGTCTAAGTTTTACTGCAATTAGTATGCAGCAGAGCTTTCAAAAAGTACCCAATTAATATACACGTCAATTCGAACGCGTTTTGTAGGCAAAGGCAAAGTAGCAATCCGCGGGCTATATAAGGCACTTAGCGATGTCTATCTATGTTCTATACCATGCCAATGTAACTATCATATCTTAGCGTTCGCATAGAGCTCCTAGAGTTGTGACCTTGAACGCTCCTTCATAAGTGGATATCTCCTACACGATATAAAAGACGTACAATAGAAAACGGACTAAGTTTAACTGCAATTAGCATGCAGCAGAGCTGCCAAATAATGCTCAGATAATATACACGTTAATTCTAATGCGTTTTGTAAACAAAGCAGCAATCCGTGGGCTATTAAGGACACTTTGCGATGCCTATCCATTTTCTATACCATGCCAATGTAACTACCATATCTTAGCGTTTGCATACAGCACCTAGAGTTGGGACCATGAACGCTCCTTCATATGTAGATAACTCCTACACGATAGAAAAGACGTTGAAGAGAAAACGGTCTAAGTTTTACTGCAATTAGTATGCAGCAGAGCTTTCAAAAAGTACCCAATTAATATACACGTCAATTCGAACGCGTTTTGTACGCAAAGTAGCAATCCGCGGGCTATATAAGGCACTTCGCGATGTCTATCCATGTTCTATACCATGCCAATGTAACTACCATATCTTAGCGTTCGCATAGAGCACCTAGAGTTGTGACCTTGAACACTCCTTCATAAGTAGATAACTCCTAGACGATAGAAAAGACGTTCAAGAGAAAACGGTCTAAATTTTACTGCAATTAGTATGCAGCAGAGCTTTCAGAAAATGCCCAAATACACGTCAATTCCAACGCGTTTTGTACGCAAAGTAGCAATCCGCGGGCTATATAAGGCACTTCGCGATGTCTATCCATGTTCTATACCATGCCAATGTAACTACCATATCTTAGCGTTCGCATAGAGCACCTAGAGTTGTGACCTTGAACACTCGTTCATAAGTAGATAACTCCTAGACGATAGAAAAGACGTTCAAGAGAAAACGGTCTAAGTTTTACTGCAATTAGTATGCAGTAGAGCTTTCAGAAAATGCCCAAATAATATACACGTTAATTCGAACCCGTTTTGTACGCAAAGTAGCAATCCGCGGGCAATATAAGGCACTTAGCGATGTCTATCTATGTTCTATACCATGCCAATGTAACTATCATATCTTAGCGTTCGCATACAGCACCTAGAGTTGTGACCTTGAACGCTCCTTCATAAGTAGATAACTCCTACACGATAGAAAAGACGTTCAAGAGAAAACGGTCTAAGTTTTACTGCAATTAGTATGCAGCAGAGCTTTCGAAAAGTACCCAATTAATATACACGTCAATTCGAACGCGTTTTGTACGCAAAGTATCAATCCGCGGGCTATTCGCGATGTCTATCGTCTATCGAAAAGACGTACAAGTGAAAATGGATTTAGTTTTACTGCAATTACCATGCAGCAGAGCTGCCAAATAATGCCCAGATAATATACGCGTAAATTCTAATGCGTCTTGTAAACAAAGCAGCAATCTGTGGGCTATTAAGGACACTTCGCGATATCTATCCATGTTCTATACCATGCCATTGTAACTACCATATCTTAGCGTTCGCATACAGTACCTAGAGTTGTGACCTTGAACGCTCCTTCATAAGTAGATAACTCCTACATGATAGAAGAGACGTTCAATAGAAAACGGTCTAAGTTTTACTGCAATTAATATTCAGCAGAGCTTTCAAAAAGTGCCCAAATAATATACACGTTACTTCGAACGCGTTTTGTACGCAAAGTAGCAATCCGCTGGCTATATTAAGCATTTCGCGATGTCTATCCATGTTCTATACCATGCCATTGTAACTACCATATCTTAGCGTTCGCATACAGCGTCTAGAGTTGTGACCTTGAACGCTCCTTCATAAGTAGATAACTCCTACACGATAGAAAAGACGTTCAAGAGAAAACGGTCTAAGTTTTACTGCAATTAGTATGCAGCAGACCTTTCAAAAAGTACCCAATTAATATACACGTTAATTCGAACCCGTTTTGTACGCAAGGTAGCAATCCGAGGGCAATATAAGGACACTTCGCGATGTCTATCCACGTTCTATACCATGCCATTGTAACTACCATATCTTAGCGTTCGCATACAGCACCTAGAGTTGTGACCTTGAACGCTCCTTCATAAGTAGATAACTCCTACACGATAGAAGAGACGTTCAAGAGAAAACGTTCTAAGTTTTACTGCAATTAATATTCAGCAGAGCTTTCAAAAAGTGCCCAAATAATATACACGTTACCTCGAACGCGTTTTGTACGCAAAGTAGCAATCCGCTGGCTATATTAGGCATTTCGCGATGTCTATCCATGTTCTATATTATGCCATTGTAACTACCATATCTTAGCGTTCGCATACAGCATACTAGAGTTGTGACCTTGAACGCTCCTTCATAAGTAGATAACTCCTACACGATAGAAAAGACGTTCAAGAGAAAACGGTCTATGTTTTACTGCAATTAGTATCCAGCAGAGCTTTCAAAAAGTACCCAATTAATATACACGTCAATTCGAACGCGTTTTGTACGCAAAGTATTAATCCGCGGACTATATAAGGCACTTCGCGATGTCTATCCATGTTCTATACCATGCCAATGTAACTATCATATCTTAGCGTTCGCATAGAGCACGTACAGTTGTGACCTTGACCGCTCCTTCATAAGTAGATAACTACTACACAATAGAAAAGACGTACAAGTGAAAATGGATTTAGTTTTACTGCAATTACCATGCAGCAGAGCTGCCAAATAATGCCCAGATAATATACGCGTTAATTTTAATCCGTTTTGTAAACAATGCACCAATCCGTGGGCTATTAAGGACACTTCGCGATGTTTATCCATGTTCTATACCATGCCAATGTAACTATCATATCTTAGCGTTCGCATAGAGCACCTAGAGTTGTGACCTTGAACGCTCCTTCATTCGTAGATTATTGCTACACGATATAAAAGACGTACAATAGAAAACGGACTAAGTTTAACTGCAATTAGCATGCACCAGAGCTGCCAAATAATGCCCAGATAATATACGCGTTAATTCGAATGCGTTTTGTAAACAAAGCAGCAATCCGTGGGCTATTAAGGACACTTCGCGATGCCTATCCATTTTCTATACCATGCCATTGTAACTACCATATATTAGCGTTCGCATACAGTACCTAGAGTTGTGACCTTGAACGCTCCTTCATATGTAGATAACTACTACACAATAGAAAAGACGTACAAGTGAAAATGGATTTAGTTTTACGGCAATTAGCATGCAGCAGAGCTGCCAAATAATGCCCAGATAATATACGCGTTAATTCTAAGGCGTTTTGTAAACAAAGCAGCAATCCGTGGGCTATTAAGGACACTTTGCGATGCCTATCCATTTTCTATACCATGCCAATGTAACTATCATTTCTTAGCGTTCGCATACAGCACCTAGAGTTGTGACCTTGAACGCTCCTTCATAAGTAGGTAACTCCTACACGATAGAAAAGACGTTGAAGAGAAAACGGTTTAAGTTTTACTGCAATTAGTATGCAGCAGAGCTTTCAAAAAGTACCCAATTAATATACACGTCAATTCGAACGCGTTTTGTACGCAAAGTAGCAGTCCGCGGGCTATATAAGGCACTTCGCGATGTCTATCCATGTTCTATACCATGCCAATGTAACTACCATATCTTAGCGTTCGCATAGAGCACATAGAGTTGTGACCTTGAACGCTCCTTCATAAGTAGATAACTCCTACAAGATAGAAAAGACGTTCAAGAGAAAACGGTCTAAATTTTACTGCAATTAGTATGCAGCAGAGCTTTCAGAAAATGCCCAAATAATATACACGTTAATTCGAACCCGTCTTGTACGCAAAGTAGCACTCCGCGGGCAATATAAGGCACTTAGCGATGTCTATCTATGTTCTATACAATGCCAATGTAACTACCATATCTTAGCGTTCGCATAGAGCACATAGAGTTGTGACCTTGAACGCTCCTTCATAAGTAGATAACTCCTACAAGATAGAAAAGACGTTCAAGAGAAAACGATCTAAATTTTACTGCAATTAGTATGCAGCAGAGCTTTCAGAAAATGCCCAAATAATATACACGTTAATTCGACCCCGTTTTGTACGCAAAGTAGCAATCCGCGGGCAATATAAGGCACTTAGCGATGTCTATCTATGTTCTATACCATGCCAATGTAACTAAGAAACAACAATATAACTAAGAAACATGTACAATAGAAAACGGACTAAGTTTAACTGCAAATAGTATGCAGCAGAGCTGCCAAATAATGCCCAGATAATATACGCGTTAATTCGAATGCGTTTTGTAAACAAAGCAGCAATCCGTGGGCTATTAAGGACACTTCGCGATGCCTATCCATTTTCTATACCATGCCATTGTAACTACCATATCTTAGCGTTCGCATACAGTACCTAGAGTTGTGACCTTGAACGCTCCTTCATAAGTAGATAACTCCTACACGATAGAAAAGACGTTCAAGAGAAAACGGTCTATGTTTTACTGCAATTAGTATCCAGCAGAGCTTTCAAAAAGTACACAATTAATATACACGTCAATTCGAACGCGTTTTGTACGCAAAGTATTAATCCGCGGACTATATAAGGCACTTCGCGATGTCTATCCATGTTCTATACCATGCCAATGTAACTATCATATCTTAGCGTTCGCATAGAGCACCTACAGTTGTGACCTTGACCGCTCCTTCATAAGTAGATAACTACTACACAATATAAAAGACGTACAATAGAAAACGGACTAAGTTTAACTGCAAATAGCATGCAGCAGAGCTGCCAAATAATGCCCAGATAATATACGCGTTAATTCGAATGCGTTTTGTAAACAAAGCAGCAATCCGTGTGCTATTAAGGACACTTCGCGATGCCTATCCATTTTCTATACCATGCCATTGTAACTACCATATCTTAGCGTTCGCATACATTACCTAGAGTTGTGACCTTGAACGCTCCTTCATAAGTAGATAACTCCTACACGATAGAAAAGACGTTCAAGAGAAAACGGTCTAAGTTTTACTGCAAATAGTATGCAGCAGAGCTTTCAGAAAATGCCCAAATAATATACACGTTAATTCGAACCCGTCTTGTACGCAAAGTAGCATTCCGCGGGCAATATAAGGCACTTAGCGATGTCTATCTATGTTCTATACCATGCCAATGTAACTATCATATCTTAGCGTTCGCATACAGCACCTAGAGTTGTGACTTTGAACGCTCCTTCATAAGTAGATAACTCCTACACGATAGAAAAGACGTTCAAGAGAAAACGGTCTATGTTTTACTGCAATTAGTATCCAGCAGAGCTTTCAAAAAGTACCCAATTAATATACACGTCAATTCGAACGCGTTTTGTACGCAAAGTAGCAGTCCGCGGGCTATATAAGGCACTACGCGATGTCTATCCATGTTCTATACCATGCCAATGTAACTACCATATCTTAGCGTTCGCATAGAGCAAATAGAGTTGTGACCTTGAACGCTCCTTCATAAGTAGATAACTCCTACAAGATAGAAAATACGTTCAAGAGAAAACGGTCTAAAATTTACTGCAATTAGTATGCAGCAGAGCTGTCAGAAAATGCCCAAATAATATACACGTTAATTCGAATGCGTTTTGTAAACAAAGCAGCAATCCGTGGGCTATTAAGGACACTTCGCGATGCCTATCCATTTTCTATACCATGCCATTGTAACTACCATATCTTAGCGTTCGCATACAGTACCTAGAGTTGTGACCTTGAACGCTCCTTCATAAGTAGATAACTCCTACACGATAGAAAAGACGTTCAAGAGAAAACGGTCAAAGTTTTACTGCAATTAGTATTCAGCAGAGCTTTCAGAAATTGCCCAAATAATATAAACGTTAATTCGAACCCGTTTTGTACGCAAAGTAGCAATCCGCGGGCAATATAAGGCACTTAGCGATGTCTTTCTATTTTCTATACCATGCCAATGTAACTATCATATCTTAGCGTTTGCATACAGCACCTAGACTTGTGACCTTGAACGCTCCTTCATATGTAGATAACTCCTACACGATAGAAAAGACGTTGAAGAGAAAACGGTCTAAGTTTTACTGCAATTAGTACGCAGCAGAGCTTTCAAAAAGTACCCAATTAATATACACGTCAATTCGAACGCGTTTTGTACGCAAAGTATTAATCCGCGGGCTATATAAGGCACTTCGCGATGTCTATCCATGTTCTATACCATGCAAATGTAACTATCATATCTTAGCGTTCGTATAGAGCACCTAGAGTTGTGACCTTGACCGCTCCTTCATAAGTAGATAACTACTACACAATAGAAAAGACGTACAAGTGAAAATGGATTTAGTTTTACTGCAATTACCATGCAGCAGAGCTGCCAAATAATGCCCAGATAATATACGCGTCAATTCTAATTCATTTTGTAAACAAAGCAGCAATCCGTGGGCTATTAAGGACACTTCGCGATGTCTATCCATGTTCTATACCATGCCAATGTAACTACCATATCTTAGCGTTCGCATAGAGCACATAGAGTTGTGACCTTGAACGCTCCTTCATAAGTAGATAACTCCTACACGATAGAAAAGACGTTCAAGAGAAAACGGTGTACGTTTTACTGCAATTAGTATGCAGCAGAGCTTTCAGAAAATGCCCAAATAATATACACGTTAATTCGAACCCGTCTTGTACGCAAAGTAGCAATCCGCGGGCAATATAAGGCACTTAGCGATGTCTATCTATGTTCTATACCATGCCAATGTAACTATCATATCTTAGAGGTCGCATACAGCACCTAGAGTTGTGACCTTGAACGCTCCTTCATAAGTAGATAACTCCTACACGATAGAAAAGACGTTCAAGAGAAAACGGTCTAAGATTTTCTGCAATTAGTATGCAGCAGAGCTTTCAGAAAATGCCCAAATAATATACACGTTAATTCGAATCCGTTTTGTACGCAAAGTAGCAATCCGCGGGCAATATAAGGCACTTAGCGATGTCTATCTATGTTCTATACCATGCCAATGTAACTATCATATCTTAGCGTTCGCATAGAGCTCCTAGAGTTGTGACCTTGAACGCTCCTTCATAAGTAGATATCTCCTACACGATATAAAAGACGTACAATAGAAAACGGACTAAGTTTAACTGCAATTAGCATGCAGCAGAGCTGCCAAATAATGCCCAAATAATATACGCGTTAAGTCGAATGCGTTTTGTAAACAAAGCAGCAATCCGTGGTCTATTAAGGACACTTCGCGATGCCTATCCATTTTCTATACCATGCCATTGTAACTACCATATCTTAGCGTTCGCATACAGTACCTAGAGTTGTGACCTTGACCGCTCCTTCATAAGTAGATAACTACTACACAATAGAAAAGACGTACAAGTGAAAATGGATTTAGTTTTACTGCAATTACCATGCAGCAGAGCTGCCAAATAATGCCCAGATAATATACGCGTCAATTCTAATTCATTTTGTAAACAAAGCAGCAATCCGTGGGCTATTAAGGACACTTCGCGATGTCTATCCATGTTATATACCATGCCAATGTAACTATCATATCTTAGCGTTCGCATAGAGCACCTAGAGTTGTGACCTTGAACGCTCCTTCATAAGTAGATAACTACTACACAATAGAAAAGACGTACAAGTGAACATGGATTTAGTTTAACGGCAATTAGCATGCAGCAGAGCTGCCAAATAATGCCCAGATAATATACGCGTTAATTCTAATGCGTTTTGTAAAGAAAGCAGCAATCCGTGGGCTATTAAGGACACTTTGCGATGCCTATCCATTTTCTATACCATGCCATTGTAACTACCATATCTTAGCGTTTGCATACAGCACCTAGAGTTGTGACCTTGAACGCTCCTTCATATGTAGATAACTCCTACACGATAGAAAAGACGTTCAAGAGAAAACGGTCTATGTTTTACTGCAATTAGTATGCAGCAGAGCTTTCGAAAAGTACCCAATTAATATACACGTCAATTCGAACGCGTTTTGTACGCAAAGTATCAATCCGCGGGCTATAAAAGGCACTTCGCGATGTCTATCCATGTTCTATACCATGCCAATGTAACTATCATATCTTGGCGTTTGCATAGAGCACCTAGAGTTGTGACCTTGACCGCTCCTTCATAAGTAGATAACTACTACACAATAGAAAAGACGTACAAGTGAAAATGGATTTAGTTTTACTGCAATTACCATGCAGCAGAGCTGCCAAATAATGCCCAGATAATATACGCGTTAATTCTAATGCGTTTTGTAAACAAAGCAGCAATCCGTGGGCTATTAAGGACACTTTGCGATGCCTATCCATTTTCTATACCATGCCAATGTAACTATCATATCTTAGCGTTCGCATACAGCACCTAGAGTTGTGACCTTGAACGCTCCTTCATAAGTAGGTAACTCCTACACGATAGAAAAGACGTTCAAGAGAAGACGGTCTAAGTTTTACTGCAATTAGTATGCAGCAGAGCTTTCAAAAGGTACCCAATTAATATACACGTCAATTCGAACGCGTTTTGTAGGCAAAGTAGCAATCCGCGGGCTATATAAGGCACTTCGCGATGTCTATCCATGTTCTATACCATCCCAATGTAACTACCATATCTTAGCGTTCGCATAGAGCACATAGAGTTGTGACCTTGAACGCTCCTTCATAAGTAGATAACTCCTACACGTTAGAAAAGACGTTGAAGAGAAAACGGTCTAAGTTTTACTGCAATTAGTATGCAGCAGAGCTTTCAAAAAGTACCCAATTAATATACACGTCAATTCGAACGTGTTTTGTACGCAAAGTATTAATCCGCGGGCTATATAAGGCACTTCGCGATGTCTATCCATGTTCTATACCATGCAAATGTAACTATCATATCTTAGCGTTCGCATAGAGCACCTATAGTTGTGACCTTGACCGCTTCTTCATAAGTAGATAACTACTACACAATAGAAAAGACGTACAAGTGAAAATGGATTTAGTTTTACTGCAATTACCATGCAGCAGAGCTGCCAAACAATGCCCAGATAATATACGCGTTAATTCTAATGCGTTTTGTAAACAAAGCAGCAATCCGTGGGCTATTAAGGACACTTTGCGATGCCTATCCATTTTCTATACCATGCCAATGTAACTATCATATCTTAGCGTTCGCATACAGCACCTAGAGTTGTGACCTTGAACGCTCCTTCATAAGTAGGTAACTCCTACACGATAGAAAAGACGTTCAAGAGAAGTCGGTCTAAGTTTTACTGCAATTAGTATGCAGCAGAGCTTTCAAAAAGTACCCAATTAATATACACGTCAATTCGAACGCGTTTTGTAGGCAAAGTAGCAATCCGCGGGCTATATAAGGCACTTCGAGATGTCTATCCATGTTCTATACCATGCCATTGTAACTACCATATCTTAGCGTTCGCATAGAGCACATAGATTTGTGACCTTGAACGCTCCTTCATAAGTAGATAACTCCTACACGATAGAAAAGACGTTCAAGAGAAAACGGTCTAAGATTTACTGCAATTAGTATGCAGCAGATGTTTCAGAAAATGCCCAAATAATATACACGTTAATTCGAATCCGCTTTGTACGCAAAGTAGCAATCCGCGGGCAATATAAGGCACTTAGCGATGTCTATCTATGTTCTATACCATGCCAATGTAACTATCATATCTTAGCGTTCGCATAGAGCTCCTAGAGTTGTGACCTTGAACGCTCCTTCATAAGTAGATATCTCCTACACGATATAAAAGACGTACAATAGAAAACGGACTAAGTTTAACTGCAATTAGCATGCAGCAGAGCTGCCAAATAATGCCCAAATAATATACGCGTTAATTCGAATGCGTTTTGTAAACAAAGCAGCAATCCGTGGTCTATTAAGGACACTTCGCGATGCCTATCCATTTTCTATACCACGCCATTGTAACTACCATATCTTAGCGTTCGCATACAGTACCTAGAGTTGTGACCTTGAACGCTCCTTCATAAGTTGATAACTCCTACACGATAGAAAAGACGTTCAAGAGAAAACGGTCTATGTTTTACTGCAATTAGTATCCAGCAGAGCTTTAAAAATGTACCCAATTAATATACACGTCAATTCGAACGCGTTTTGTACGCAAAGTATTAATCCGCGGACTATATAAGGCACTTCGCGATGTCTATCCATGTTCTATACCATGCCAATGTAACTATCATATCTTAGCGTTCGCATAGAGCACCTAGAGATGTGACCTTGACCGCTCCTTCATAAGTAGATAACTACTACACAATAGAAAAGACGTACAAGTGAAAATGGATTTAGTTTTACTGCAATTACCATGCAGCAGAGCTGACAAATAATGCCCAGATAATATACGCGTCAATTCTAATTCGTTTTGTTAACAAAGCAGCAATCCGTGGGCTATTAAGGACACTTCGCAATGTCTATCCATGTTATATACCATACCAATGTAACTATCATATCTTAGCGTTCGCATAGAGCACCTAGAGTTGTGCCCTTGAACGCTCC
Source organism: Tetropium fuscum (assembly GCA_964058915.1). Lineage (NCBI taxonomy): Eukaryota > Metazoa > Arthropoda > Insecta > Coleoptera > Cerambycidae > Tetropium > Tetropium fuscum. Next base: position 137,119 of record CAXKVY010004066.1, on the reverse strand, counting down.
TTCATAAGTAGATAACTACTACACAATAGAAAAGACGTACAACTGAAAATGGATTTAGTTTTATGGCAATTAGCATGCAGCAGAGCTGCCAAATAATGCCCAGATAATATACGCGTTAATTCTAATGCGTTTTGTAAACAAAGCAGCAATCCGTGGGCTATTAAGGACACTTTGCGATGCCTATCCAATTTCTATACCATGCCATTGTAACTTCCATATTTTAGCGTATGCATACAGCACCTAGAGTTGTGACCTTGAACGCTCCTTCATATGTAGATAACTCCTACACGATAGAAAAGACGTTCAAGAGAATACGGTCCAAGTTTTACTGCAATTAGTATGCAGTAGAGCTTTCAAAAAGTACCCAATTAATATACACGTCAATTCGAACGCGTTTTGTACGCAAAGTAGCAATCCGAGGGGTATATAAGGCACTTCGCGATGTCTATCCATGTTCTATACCTTGCTAATGTAACTACCATATCTTAGCGTTCGCATAGAGCTCCTAGAGTTGTGACCTTGAACACTCCTTCATAAGTAGATAACTCCTACACGATAGAAAAGACGTTCAAGAGAAAACGGTCTAAATTTTACTGTAATTAGTATGCAGCAGAGCTTTCAGAAAATGCCCAAATAATATACACTTTAATTCGAACCCGTTTTGTACGCAAAGTAGCAATCCGCGGGCAATATTAGCGATGTCTATCTATGTTCTATACCATGCCAATGTAACTATCATATCTTAGAGTTCGCATACAGCACCTAGAGTGGTGACCTTGAACGCTCCTTCATAAGTAGATAACTCCTTCACGATAGAAAAGACGTTCAAGAGAAAACGGTCTAAGTTTTACTGCAATTAGTATGTAGCAGAGCTTTCAGAAAATGCCCAAATAATATACACGTTAATTCGAACCCGTTTTGTACGCAAAGTAGCAATCCGCGGGCAATATAAGGCACTTAGCGATGTCTATCTATGTTCTATACCATACCAATGTAACTATAATATCTTAGCGTTCGCATACAGCACCTAGAGTTGTGACCTTGAACGCTCCTTCATAAGTAGATAACTCCTACACGATAGAAAAGACGTTCAAGAGAAAACGGTCTAAGTTTTACTGCAATTAGTATGCAGCAGAGTTTTCGAAAAGTACCCAATTAATATACACGTCAATTCGAACGCGTTTTGTAAACAAAGCAGCAATCCGTGGGCTATTAAGGACACTTCGCGATGTCTATCCATGTTCTACACCATGCCAATGTAACTATCATATTTTAGCGTTCGCATAGAGCACCTAGAGTTGTGACCTTGAACGCTCCTTCATAAGTAGATAACTACTACACAATAGAAAAGACGTACAAGTGAAAATGGATTTAGTTTTACGGCAATTAGCATGCAGCAGAGCTGCCAAATAATGCCCAGATAATATACGCGTTAATTCTAATGCGTTTTGTAAACAAAGCAGCAATCCGTGGGCTATTAAGGACACTTTGCGATGCCTATCAATTTTCTATACCATGCCATTGTAACTACCATATCTTAGCGTTTGCATACAGCACCTAGAGTTGTGACCATGAACGCTCCTTCATATGTAGATAACTCCTACACGATAGAAAAGACGTTGAAGAGAAAACGGTCTAAGTTTTACTGCAATTAGTATGCAGCAGAGCTTTCAAAAAGTACCCAATTAATATACACGTCAATTCGAACGCGTTTTGTACGCAAAGTAGCAATCCGCGGGCTATATAAGGCACTTCGCGATGTCTATCCATGTTCTATACCATGCCAATGTAACTACCATATCTTAGCGTTCGCATAGAGCACCTAGAGTTGTGACCTTGAACGCTCCTTCATAAGTAGATAACTCCTTCACGATAGAAAAGACGTTCAAGAGAAAACGGTCTAAGTTTTACTGCAATTAGTATGCAGCAGAGCTTTCAGAAAATGCCCAAATACACGTTAATTCGAACCCGTTTTGTACGCAAAGTAGCAATCCGCGGGCAATATTAGCGATGTCTATCAATGTTCTATACCATGCCAATGTAACTATCATATCTTAGAGTTCGCATACAGCACCTAGAGTTGTGACCTTGAACGCTCCTTCATAAGTAGATAACTCCTTCACGATAGAAAAGACGTTCAAGAGAAAACGGTCTAAGTTTTACTGCAATTAGTATGCAGCAGAGCTTTCAGAAAATGCCCAAATAATATACACGTTAATTCGAACCCGTTTTGTACGCAAAGCAGCAATCCGCGGGCTATATAAGGCACTTCGCGATGTCTATCCATCTTCTATACCATGCCAATGTATCTATCATATCTTAGCGTTCGCATAGACCACCTAGAGTTGTGACCTTGACCGCTCCTTCATAAGTAGATACCTACTACACAATAGAAAAGACGTACAAGTGAAAACGGATTTAGTATTACTGCATTTACCATGCAGTAGAGCTGCCAAATAATGCCCAGATAATATACGCGTAAATTCTAATGCGTTTTGTAAACAAAGCAGCAATCTGTGGGCTATTATAGACACTTCGCGATGTCTATCCATGTTCTATACCATGCCATTGTAACTTCCATATCTTAGCGTTCGCATACAGCACCTAGAGTTGTGACCTTGAAAGCTCCTTCATAAGTAGATAACTCCTACACGATAGAGGAGACGTTCAAGAGAAAACGGTCTAAGTTTTACTGCAATTAATAATCAGCAGAGCTTTCAAAAAGTGCCCAAATAATATACACGTTACTTCGAACGCGTTTTGTACGCAAAGTAGCAATCCGCTGGCTATATTAGGCATTTCGCGATGTCTATTCATGTTCTATACCATGCCATTGTAACTACCATATCTTAGCGTTCGCATACAGCGTCTAGAGTTGTGACCTTGAACGCTCCTTCATAAGTAGATAACTCCTACACGATAGAAAAGACGTTCAAGAGAAAACGGTCTAAGTTTTACTGCAATTAGTATGCAGCAGAGCTTTCAAAAAGTACCCAATTAATATACACGTTAATTCAAACCCGTTTTGTACGCAAGGTAGCAATCCGAGGGCAAAATAAGGCACTTCGCGATGTCTATCCATGTTCTATACCATGCCATTGTAACTACCATATCTTAGCGTTCGCATACAGCACCTAGAGTTGTGACCTTGAACGCTCCTTCATAAGTAGATAACTCTTACACGATAGATAGACGTTCAAGGAAAAACGGTCTAAGTTCTACTACAATTAATATGCAGCAGAGCTTTCAAAAAGAGCCCAAATAATATACACGTTAATTCGAACCCGTTTTGTACGCAAGGTAGCAATCCGAGGGCAATATAAGGCACTTCGCGATGTCTATCCATGTTCTATACCATGCCATTGTAACTACCATATCTTAGCGTTCGCATAGAGCACCTAGAGTTGTGACCTTGACCGCTCCTTCATAAGTAGATAACTAATACACAATAGAAAAGACGTACAAGTGAAAATGGATTTAGTTTTACAGCAATTACCATGGAGCAGAGCTGCCAAATAATGCCCAGATAATATACGCGTTAATTCTAATGCGTTTTGTAAACAAAGCAGCAATCCGTGGGCTATTAAGGACACTTCGCGATGCCTATCCATGTTCTACACCATGTCAATGTTACTATCATATTTTAGGGTTCGCATAGAGCACAAAGAGCTGTGACCTTGAACGCTCCTTCATTCGTAGATTACTGCTACACGATAGAAAAGACGTACAAGTGAAAATGGATCTAGTTTTACTTCAATTATCATGCAGCAGAGCTGCCAAATAATGCCCAGATAATATACGCGTTAATTCGAATGCGTTTTGTAAACAAAGCAGCAATCCGTGGGCTATTAAGGACACTTCGCGATGCCTATCCATTTTCTATACCATGCCATTGTAACTACCATATCTTAGCGTTCGCATACAGTACCTAGAGTTGTGACCTTGAACGCTCCTTCATAGGTAGATAACTCCTACACGATAGAAAAGACGTTCACGAGAAAGCGGTCTAAGTTTTACTGCAATTAGTATGCAGCAGAGCTTTCAGAAAATGCCCAAATAATATACACGTTAATTCGAACCCGTTTTGTACGCAAAGCAGCAATCCGCGGGCAATATTAGCGATGTCTATCTATGTTCTATACCATGCCAATGTAACTATCATATCTTAGAGTTCGCATACAGCACCTAGAGTTGTGACCTTGAACGCTCCTTCATAAGTAGATAACTCCTTCACGATAGAAAAGACGTTCAAGGGAAAACGGTCTAAGTTTTACTGCAATTAGTATGCAGCAGAGCTTTCAGAAAATGCCCAAATAATATACAAGTTAATTCGAACCCGTCTTGTACGCAAAGTAGCAATCCGCGGGCAATATAAGGCACTTAGCGATGTCTATCTATGTTCTATATCATGCCAATGTAACTATCATATCTTAGCGTTTGCATAGAGCTCCTAGAGTTGTGACCTTGAACGCTCCTTCATAAGTAGATATCTCCTACACGATATAAAAGACGTACAATAGAAAACGGACTAAGTTTAACTGCAATTAGCATGCAGCAGAGCTGCCAAATAATGCCCAAATAATATACGCGTTAATTCGATGCGTTTTGTAAACAAAGCAGCAATCCGTGGTCTATTAAGGACACTTCGCGATGCCTATCCATTTTCTATACCGTCGTATAGTCAATTCGAACGCGTTTTGTACGCAAAGTATCAATCCGCGGGCTATATAAGGCACTTCGCGATGTCTATCCATTTTCTATACCATGCCAATGTAACTATCATATCTTGGCGTTCGCATAGAGCACCTAGAGTTGTGACCTTGACCGCTCCTTCATAAGTAGATAACTACTACACAATAGAAAAGACATACAAGTGAAAATGGATTTAGTTTTACTGCAATTACCATGCAGCAGAGCTGCCAAATAGTGCCCAGATAATATACGCGTTAATTCTAATGCGTTTTGTAAACAAAGCAGCAATCCGTGGGCTATTAAGGACACTTTGCGATGCCTATCCATTTTCTATCCCATGCCAATGTAACTATCATATCTTAGCGTTCGCATACAGCACCTAGAGTTGTGACCTTGAACGCTCCTTCATAAGTAGGTAACTCCTACACGATAGAAAAGACGGTCTAAGTTTTACTGCAATTAGTATGCAGCAGAGCTTTCAAAAAGTACCCAATTAATATACACGTCAATTCGAACGCGTTTTGTAGGCAAAGTAGCAATCGGGCTATATAAGGCACTTCGCGATGTCTATCCATGTTCTATACCATGCCAATGTAACTATCATGGCGTTCGCATAGAGCACCTAGAGTTGTGACCTTGACCGCTCCTTCATAAGTAGATAACTACTACACAATAGAAAAGACGTACAAGTGAAAATGGATTAAGTTTTACTGCAATTACCATGCAGCAGAGCTGCCAAATAATGCCCAGATAATATACGCGTTAATTTTAATGCGTTTTGTAAACAAAGCAGCAATCCGTGGGCTATTAAGGACACTTTGCGATGCCTATCCATTTTTTATACCATGCCAATGTAACTACCATATCTTAGCGTTCGCATACAGTACCTAGAGTTGTGACCTTGAACGCTCCTTCATAAGTAGATAACTCCTACACGATAGAAAAGACGTTCAAGTGAAAACGGTCTAAGTGTTACTGCAATTAGTATGCAGCAGAGCTTTCAGAAAATGCCCAAATAATATACACGTCAATTCGAACGCGTTTTGTACGCAAAGTATCAATCCGCGGGCTATATAAGGCACTTTGCGATGTCTATCAATGTTCTATACCATGCCAATGTATCTATCATATGTTAGCGTTCGCATAGAACACCTAGAGTTGTGACCTTGACCGCTCCTTCATAAGTAGATAACTACTACACAATAGAAAAGACGTACAAGTGAAAATGGATTTAGTTTTACTGCAATTACCATGCAGCAGAGCTGCCAAATAATGCCCAGATAATATACTCGTTAATTTTAATCCGTTTTATAAACAATGCAGCAATCCGTGGGCTATTCGAAGCGTACTTAATGGATACTTCGCGATGTTTATCCATGTTCTATACCATGCCAATGTAACTATCATATCTTAGCGTTCGCATAGAGCACCTAGAGTTGTGACCTTGAACGCTCCTTCATTCGTAGATTATTGCTACACGATATAAAAGACTTACAATAGAAAACGGACTAAGTTTAACTGCAATTAGCATGCAGCAGAGCTGCCAAATAATGCCCAGATAATATATGCGTTAATTCGAATGCGTTTTGTAAACAAAGCAGCAATCCGTGGGCTATTAAGGACACTTCGCGATGCCTATCCATTTTCTATACCATGCCATTGTAACTACCATATATTAGCGTTCGCATACAGTACCTTGAGATGTGACCTTGAACGCTCCTTCATAAGTAGATAACTACTACACAATAGAAAAGACGTACAAGTGAAAATGGATTTAGTTTTACGGCAATTAGCATGCAGCAGAGCTGCCAAATAATGCCCAGATAATATACGCGTTAATTCTAAGGCGTTTTGTAAACAAAGCAGCAATCCGTGGGCTATTAAGGACACTTTGCGATGCCTATCCATTTTCTATACCATGCCAATGTAACTATCATATCTTAGCGTTCGCATACAGCACCTAGAGTTGTGACCTTGAACGCTCCTTCATAAGTAGGTAACTCCTACACGATAGAAAAGACGTTGAAGAGAAAACGGTTTAAGTTTTACTGCAATTAGTATGCAGCAGAGCTTTCAAAAAGTACCCAATTAATATACACGTCAATTCGAATGCGTTTTGTAAACAAAGCAGCAATCCGTGGTCTATTAAGGACACTTCGCGATGCCTATCCATTTTCTATACCATGCCATTGTAACTACCATATCTTAGCGTTCGCATACAGTACCTAGAGTTGTGACCTTGAACGCTCCTTCATAAGTAGATAACTCCTACACGATAGAAAAGACGTTCAAGAGAAAACGGTCTAAGTTTTACTGCAATTAGTATGCAGCAGAGCTTTCAGAAAATGCCCAAATAATATACACGTTAATTCGAATCCGTTTTGTACGCAAAGTAGCAATCCGCGGGCAATATAAGGCACTTAGCGATGTCTATCTATGTTCTATACCATGCCAATGTAACTATCATATCTTAGCGTTCGCATACAGCTCCTAGAGTTGTGACCTTGAACGCTCCTTCATAAGTAGATATCTCCTTCACGATATAAAAGACGTACAATAGAAAACGGACTAAGTTTAACTGCAATTAGCATGCAGCAGAGCTGCCAAATAATGCCCAAATAATATACGCGTTAATTCGAATTCGTTTTGTAAACTAAGCAGCAATCCGTGGTCTATTAAGGACACTTAGCGATGCCTATCCATTTTCTATACCATGCCATTGTAACTACCTTATCTTAGCGTTCGCATACAGTACCTAGAGTTGTGACCTTGAACGCTCCTTCATAAGTAGATAACTCCTACACGATAGAAAAGACGTTCAAGAGAAAACGGTCTAAGTTTTACTGCAATTAGTATGCAGCAGAGCTTTCAGAAAATGCCCAAATAATATACACGTTAATTCGAACCCGTCTTGTACGCAAAGTAGCAATCTGCGGGCAATATAAGGCACATAGCGATGTCTATCTATGTTCTATACCATGCCAATGTAACTATCATATCATGGCGTTCGCATACAGCACCTAGAGTTGTGACCTTGAACGCTCCTTCATAAGTAGATAACTCCTACACGATAGAAAAGACGTTCCAGAGAAAACGCTCTATGTTTTACCTCAATTAGTATCCAGCAGAGCTTTCAAAAAGTACCCAATTAATATACACGTCAATTCGAACGCGTTTTGTACGCAAAGTATTAATCCGCGGACTATATAAGGCACTTCGCGATGTCTATCCATGTTCTATACCATGCCAATGTAACTATCATATCTTAGCGTTCGCATAGAGCACCTAGAGTTGTGACCTTGACGGCTCCTTCATAAGTAGATAACTACTACACAATAGAAAAGACGTACAAGTGAAAATGGATTTAGTTTTACTGCAATTACCATGCAGCAGAGCTGCCAAATAATGCCCAGATAATATACGCGTTAATTCTAAGGCGTTTTGTAAACAAAGCAGCAATCCGTGGGCTATTAAGGACACTTTGCGATGCCTATCCATTTTCTATACCATGCCAATGTAACTATCATATCTTAGCGTTCGCATGCAGCACCTAGAGTTGTGACCTTGAACGCTCCTTCATAAGTAGGTAACTCCTACAAGATAGAAAAGACGTTGAAGAGAAAACGGTCTAAGTTTTACTGCAATTAGTATGCAGCAGAGCTTTCAAAAAGTACCCAATTAATATACACGTCAATTCGAACGCGTTTTGTACGCAAAGTAGCAGTCCGCGGGCTATATAAGGCACTTCGCGATGTCTATCCATGTTCTATACCATGCCAATGTAACTACCATATCTTAGCGTTCGCATAGAGCCCATAGAGTTGTGACCTTGAACGCTCCTTCATAAGTGGATAACTCCTACATGATAGAAAAGACGTTCAAGAGAAAACGGTCTAAGTTTTACTGCAATTAGTATGCAGCAGAGCTTTCAGAAAATGCCCAAATAATATACACGTTAATTCGAACCCGTCTTGTACGCAAAGTAGCAATCCGCGGGCAATATAAGGCACTTAGCGATGTCTATCTATGTTCTATACCATGCCAATGTAACTATCATATCTTAGCGTTGGCATACAGCACCTAGAGTTGTGACCTTGAACGCTCCTTCATAAGTAGGTAACTCCTACACGATAGAAAAGACGTTCAAGAGAAAACGGTCTAAGTTTTACTGCAATTAGTATGCAGCAGGGCTTTCAAAAAGTAACCAATTAATATACACGTCAATTCGAACGCGTTTTGTACGCAAAGTAGCAGTCCGCGGGCTATATAAGGCACTTCGCGATGTCTATCCATGTTCTATACCATGCCAATGTAACTACCATATCTTAGCGTTCGCATAGAGCACATAGAGTTGTGACCTTGAACGCTCCTTCATAAGTAGATAACTCCTACACGATAGAAAAGACGTTCAAGAGAAAACAGTCTAAGTTTTACTGCAATTAGTATGCAGCAGAGCTTTCAGAAAATGCCCAAATAATATACACGTTAATTCGAACCCGTCTTGTACGCAAAGTAGCAGTCCGCGGGCTATATAAGGCACTTCGCGATGTCTATCCATGTTCTATACCATGCCAATGTAACTACCATATCTTAGCGTTCGCATAGAGCTCCTAGAGTTGTGACCTTGAACGCTCCTTCATAAGTAGATATCTCCTACACGATATAAAAGACGTACAATAGAAAACGGACTACGTTTAACTGCAAATAGCATGCAGCAGAGCTGCCAAATAATGCCCAGATAATATACGCGTTAATTCGAATGCGTTTTGTAAACAAAGCAGCAATCCGTGGGCTATTAAGGACACTTCGCGATGCCTACCCATTTTCTATACCATGCCATTGTAACTACCATATCTTAGCGTTCGCATACAGTACCTAGAGTTGTGACCTTGAACGCTCCTTCATAAGTAGATAACTCCTACACGATAGAAAAGACGTTCAAGAGAAAACGGTCTAAGTTTTACTGCAATTAGTATGCAGCAGAGCTTTCAGAAAATGCCCAAATAATATACACGTTAATTCGAACCCGTTTTGTACGCAAAGTAGCAATCCGCGGGCAATATAAGGCACTTAGCGATGTCTATCTATGTTCTATACCATGCCAATGTAACTATCATATCTTAGCGTTCGCATACAGCACCTAGAGTTGTGACCTTGAACGCTCCTTCATAAGTAGATAACTCCTACACGATAGAAAAGACGTTCAAGAGAAAACGGTCTAAGATTTACTGCAATTAGTATGCAGCAGAGCTTTCAGAAACTGCCCAAATAATATACACGTTAATTCGAATCCGTTTTGTACGCAAAGTAGCAATCCGCGGGCAATATAAGGCACTTAGCGATGTCTATCTATGTTCTATACCATGCCAATGTAACTATCATATCTTAGCGTTCGCATAGAGCACCTAGAGTTGTGACCTTGACCGCTCCTTCATAAGTAGATAACTACTACACAATAGAAAAGACGTACAAGTGAAAATGGATTTAGTTTTACTGCAATTACCATGCAGAAGAGCTGCCATATAATGCCCAGATAATATACGCGTTAATTCTAAGGCGTTTTGTAAACAAAGCAGCAATCCGTGGGCTATTAAGGACACTTCGCGATGCCTATCCATTTTCTATACCATGCCATTGTAACTACCATATCTTAGCGTTCGCATACAGTACCTAGAGTTGTGACCTTGAACGCTCCTTCATAAGTAGATAACTCCTACACGATAGAAAAGACGTTCAAGAGAAAACGGTCTAAGTTTTACTGCAATTAGTATGCAGCAGAGCTTTCAGAAAATGCCCAAATAATATACACGTTAATTCGAATCCGTTTTGTACGCAAAGTAGCAATCCGCGGGCTATATAAGGCACTTCGCGATGTCTATCTATGTTCTATACCATGCCAATGTAACTATCATATCTTAGCGTTCGCATAGAGCTCCTAGAGTTGTGACCTTGAACGCTCCTTCATAAGTAGATATCTCCTACACGATATAAAAGACGTACAATAGAAAACGGACTAAGTTTAACTGCAAATAGCATGCAGCAGAGCTGCCAAATAATGCCCAGATAATATACGCGTTAATTCGAATGCGTTTTGTAAACAAAGCAGCAATCCGTGGGCTATTAAGGACACTTCGCGATGCCTACCCATTTTCTATACCATGCCATTGTAACTACCATAACTTAGCGTTCGCATACAGTACCTAGAGTTGTGACCTTGAACGCTCCTTCATAAGTAGATAACTCCTACACGATAGAAAAGACGTTCAAGAGAAAACGGTCTAAGTTTTACTGCAATTAGTATGCAGCAGAGCTTTCAGAAAATGCCCAAATAATATACACGTTAATTCGAACCCGTTTTGTACGCAAAGTAGCAATCCGCGGGCAATATAAGGCACTTAGCGATGTCTATCTATGTTCTATACCATGCCAATGTAACTATCATATATTAGCTTCGCATAGAGCACCTAGAGTTGTGACCTTGACCGCTCCTTCATAAGTAGATAACTACTACACAATAGAAAAGACGTACAAGTGAAAATGGATTTAGTTTTACTGCAATTACCATGCAGCAGAGCTGCCAAATAATGCCCAGATAATATACGCGTCAATTCTAATTCATTTTGTAAACAAAGCAGCAATCCGTGGGCTATTAAGGACACTTCGCGATGTCTATCCATGTTATATACCATGCCAATGTAACTATCATATCTTAGCGTTCGCATAGAGCACCTAGAGTTGTGACCTTGAACGCTCCTTCATAAGTAGATAACTACTACACAATAGAAAAGACGTACAAGTGAACATGGATTTAGTTTTACGGCAATTAGCATGCAGCAGAGCTACCAAATAATGCCCAGATAATATACGCGTTAATTCTAATGCGTTTTGTAAACAAAGCAGCAATCCGTGGGCTATTAAGGACACTTTGCGATGCCTATCCATTTTCTATACCATACCATTGTAACTACCATATCTTAGCGCTTGCATACAGCACCTAGAGTTGTGACCTTGAACGCTCCTTCATATGTAGAAAACGCTCCTTCATACGCTCCTTCATATGTGCTCCTACACTATAGAAAAGACGTTCAAGAGAAAACGGTCTATGTTTTACTGCAATTAGTATGCAGCAGAGCTTTCGAAAAGTACCCAATTAATATACACGTCAATTCGAAAGCGTTTTGTACGCAAAGTATCAATCCGCGGGCTATATAAAGCACTTCGCGATGTCTATCCATGTTCTATACCATGCCAATGTAACTATCATATCTTGGCGTTCGCATAGAGCACCTAGAGTTGTGACCTTGACCGCTCCTTCATAAGTAGATAACTACTACACAATAGAGTAGTATAGATTTAGTTTTACTGCAATTACCATGCAGCAGAGCTGCCAAATAATGCCCAGATAATATACGCGTTAATTCTAATGCGTTTTGTAAACAAAGCAGCAATCCGTGGGCTATTAAGGACACTTTGCGATGCCTATCCATTTTCTATACCATGCCAATGTAACTATCATATCTTACCGTTCGCATACAGCACCTAGAGTTGTGACCTTGAACGCTCCTTCATAAGTAGGTAACTCCTACACGATAGAAATGACGTTCAAGAGAAGACGGTCTAAGTTTTACTGCAATTAGTATGCAGCAGAGCTTTCAAAAAGTACCCAATTAATATACACGTCAATTCGAACGCGTTTTGTAGGCAAAGGCAAAGTAGCAATCCGCGGGCTATATAAGGCACTTAGCGATGTCTATCTATGTTCTATACCATGCCAATGTAACTATCATATCTTAGCGTTCGCATAGAGCTCCTAGAGTTGTGACCTTGAACGCTCCTTCATAAGTGGATATCTCCTACACGATATAAAAGACGTACAATAGAAAACGGACTAAGTTTAACTGCAATTAGCATGCAGCAGAGCTGCCAAATAATGCCCAGATAATATACACGTTAATTCTAATGCGTTTTGTAAACAAAGCAGCAATCCGTGGGCTATTAAGGACACTTTGCGATGCCTATCCATTTTCTATACCATGCCAATGTAACTACCATATCTTAGCGTTTGCATACAGCACCTAGAGTTGGGACCATGAACGCTCCTTCATATGTAGATAACTCCTACACGATAGAAAAGACGTTGAAGAGAAAACGGTCTAAGTTTTACTGCAATTAGTATGCAGCAGAGCTTTCAAAAAGTACCCAATTAATATACACGTCAATTCGAACGCGTTTTGTACGCAAAGTAGCAATCCGCGGGCTATATAAGGCACTTCGCGATGTCTATCCATGTTCTATACCATGCCAATGTAACTACCATATCTTAGCGTTCGCATAGAGCACCTAGAGTTGTGACCTTGAACACTCCTTCATAAGTAGATAACTCCTAGACGATAGAAAAGACGTTCAAGAGAAAACGGTCTAAATTTTACTGCAATTAGTATGCAGCAGAGCTTTCAGAAAATGCCCAAATACACGTCAATTCCAACGCGTTTTGTACGCAAAGTAGCAATCCGCGGGCTATATAAGGCACTTCGCGATGTCTATCCATGTTCTATACCATGCCAATGTAACTACCATATCTTAGCGTTCGCATAGAGCACCTAGAGTTGTGACCTTGAACACTCGTTCATAAGTAGATAACTCCTAGACGATAGAAAAGACGTTCAAGAGAAAACGGTCTAAGTTTTACTGCAATTAGTATGCAGTAGAGCTTTCAGAAAATGCCCAAATAATATACACGTTAATTCGAACCCGTTTTGTACGCAAAGTAGCAATCCGCGGGCAATATAAGGCACTTAGCGATGTCTATCTATGTTCTATACCATGCCAATGTAACTATCATATCTTAGCGTTCGCATACAGCACCTACAGTTGTGACCTTGAACGCTCCTTCATAAGTAGATAACTCCTACACGATAGAAAAGACGTTCAAGAGAAAACGGTCTAAGTTTTACTGCAATTAGTATGCAGCAGAGCTTTCGAAAAGTACCCAATTAATATACACGTCAATTCGAACGCGTTTTGTACGCAAAGTATCAATCCGCGGGCTATTCGCGATGTCTATCGTCTATCGAAAAGACGTACAAGTGAAAATGGATTTAGTTTTACTGCAATTACCATGCAGCAGAGCTGCCAAATAATGCCCAGATAATATACGCGTAAATTCTAATGCGTCTTGTAAACAAAGCAGCAATCTGTGGGCTATTAAGGACACTTCGCGATATCTATCCATGTTCTATACCATGCCATTGTAACTACCATATCTTAGCGTTCGCATACAGCACCTAGAGTTGTGACCTTGAACGCTCCTTCATAAGTAGATAACTCCTACATGATAGAAGAGACGTTCAATAGAAAACGGTCTAAGTTTTACTGCAATTAATATTCAGCAGAGCTTTCAAAAAGTGCCCAAATAATATACACGTTACTTCGAACGCGTTTTGTACGCAAAGTAGCAATCCGCTGGCTATATTAAGCATTTCGCGATGTCTATCCATGTTCTATACCATGCCATTGTAACTACCATATCTTAGCGTTCGCATACAGCGTCTAGAGTTGTGACCTTGAACGCTCCTTCATAAGTAGATAACTCCTACACGATAGAAAAGACGTTCAAGAGAAAACGGTCTAAGTTTTACTGCAATTAGTATGCAGCAGACCTTTCAAAAAGTACCCAATTAATATACACGTTAATTCGAACCCGTTTTGTACGCAAGGTAGCAATCCGAGGGCAATATAAGGACACTTCGCGATGTCTATCCACGTTCTATACCATGCCATTGTAACTACCATATCTTAGCGTTCGCATACAGCACCTAGAGTTGTGACCTTGAACGCTCCTTCATAAGTAGATAACTCCTACACGATAGAAGAGACGTTCAAGAGAAAACGTTCTAAGTTTTACTGCAATTAATATTCAGCAGAGCTTTCAAAAAGTGCCCAAATAATATACACGTTACTTCGAACGCGTTTTGTACGCAAAGTAGCAATCCGCTGGCTATATTAGGCATTTCGCGATGTCTATCCATGTTCTATATTATGCCATTGTAACTACCATATCTTAGCGTTCGCATACAGCATACTAGAGTTGTGACCTTGAACGCTCCTTCATAAGTAGATAACTCCTACACGATAGAAAAGACGTTCAAGAGAAAATGGTCGTTTTACTGCAATTAGTATGCAGCAGAGCTTTCAAAAAGTACCCAATTAATATACACGTTAATTCGAACCCGTTTTGTACGCAAAGTAGCAATCCGAGGGCAATATAAGGCACTTCACGATGTCTATCCATGTTCTATACCATGCCAATGTAACTATCATATCTTAGCGTTCGCATAGAGCACCTAGAGTTGTGACCTTGACTGCTCCTTCATAAGTAGATAACTAATACACAATAGAAAAGACGTACAAGTGAAAATAGATTTAGTTTTACTGCAATTACCATGGAGCAGAGCTGCCAAATAATGCCCAGATAATATACGCGTTAATTCTAATGCGTTTTGTAAACAAAGCAGCAATCCGTGTGCTATTAAGGCCACTTCGCGATGCCTATCCATGTTCTACACCATGTCAATGTTACTATCATATCTTAGGGTTCGCATGGAGCACAAAGAGCTGTGACCTTGAACGCTCCTTCATTCGTAGATTACTGCTACACGATAGACGTACAAGTGAAAATGGATTTAGTTTTACTGCAATTAGTATGCAGCAGAGCTTTCAGAAAATGCCCAAATAATATACACGTTAATTCGAACCCGTTTTGTACGCAAAGTAGCAATCCGCGGGCAATATAAGGCACTTAGCGATGTCTATCTATGTTCTATACCATGCCAATGTAACTATCATATCTTAGCGTTTGCATACAGCACCTAGAGTTGTGACCTTGAAGGCTCCTTCATAAGTAGGTAACTCCTACACGATAGAAAAGACGTTCAAGAGAAAACGGTCTAAGTTTTACTGCAATTAGTATCCAGCAGAGCTTTCAAAAAGTACCCAATTAATATTCACGTCAAATCGAACGCGTTTTGTACGCAAAGTATTAATCCGCGGGCTATATAAGGCACTTCGCGATGTCTATCCATGATATATACCATGCCAATGTAACTATCATATCTTAGCGTTCGCATAGAGCACCTAGAGTTGTGACCTTGAACGCTCCTTCATAAGTAGATAACTACTACACAATAGAAAAGACGTACAAGTGAACATGGATTTAGTTTTACGGCAATTAGCATGCAGCAGAGCTGCCAAATAATGCCCAGATAATATACGCGTTAATTCTAATGCGTTTTGTAAACAAAGCAGCAATCCGTGGGCTATTAAGGACACTTTGCGATGCCTATCGATTTTCTATATAATGCCATTGTAACTACCATATCTTAGCGTTTGCATACAGCACCTAGAGTTGTGACCTTGAACGCTCCTTCATATGTAGATAACTCCTACACGATAGAAAAGACGTTCAAGAGAAAACGGTCTATGTTTTACTGCAATTAGTATGCAGCAGAGCTTTCGAAAAGTACCCAATTAATATACACGTCAATTCGAACGCGTTTTGTACGCAAAGTATCAATCAGCGGGCTATATAAGTCACTTCGCGAGGTCTATCCATTTTCTATACCATGCCAATGTAACTACCATATATTAGCGTTCGCATACAGTACCTAGAGTTGTGACTTTGAACGCTACTTCATAAGTAGATAACTACTACACAATAGAAAAGACGTACAAGTGAAAATGGATTTAGTTTTACGGCAATTAGCATGCAGCAGAGCTGCCAAATAATGCCCAGAAAATATACGCGTTAATTCTAATGCGTTTTGTAAACAAAGCAGCAATCCGTGGGCTATTAAGGACACTTTGCGATGCCTATCCATTTTCTATACCATGCCATTGTAACTACCATATCTTAGCGTTTGCATACAGCACCTAGAGTTGTGACCATGAACGCTCCTTCATATGTAGATAACTCCTACACGATAGAAAAGACGTTGAAGAGAAAACGGTCTAAGTTTTACTGCAATTAGTATGCAGCAGAGCTTTCAAAAAGTACCCAATTAATATACACGTCAATTCGAACGCGTTTTGTACGCAAAGTAGCAATCCGCGGGCTATATAAGGCACTTCGCGATGTCTATCCATGTTCTATACCATGCCAATGTAACTACCATATCTTAGCGTTCGCATAGAGCACCTAGAGTTGTGACCTTGAACGCTCCTTCATAAGTAGATAACTCCTTCACGATAGAAAAGACGTTCAAGAGAAAACGGTCTAAGTTTTACTGCAATTAGTATGCAGCAGAGCTTTCAGAAAATGCCCAAATACACGTTAATTCGAACCCGTTTTGTACGCAAAGTAGCAATCCGCGGGCAATATTAGCGATGTCTATCTATGTTCTATACCATGCCAATGTAACTATCATATCTTAGCGTTCGCATAGAGCTCCTAGAGTTGTGACCTTGAATGCTCCTTCATAAGTAGATATCTCCTACACGATATAAAAGACGTACAATAGAAAACGGACTAAGTTTAACTGCAATTAGCATGCAGCAGAGCTGCCAAATAATGCACAAATAATATACGCGTTAATTCGAATGCGTTTTGTAAACAAAGCAGCAATCCGTGGTCTATTAAGGACACTTCGCGATGCCTATCCATTTTCTATACCATGCCATTGTAACTACCATATCTTAGCGTTCGCATACAGTACCTAGAGTTGTGACCTTGAACGATCCTTCATAAGTAGATAACTCCTACACGATAGAAAAGACGTTCAAGAGAAAACGGTCTAAGTTTTACTGCAATTAGTATGCAGCAGAGCTTTCAGAAAATGCCCAAATAATATACACGTTAATTCGAACCCGTCTTGTACGCAAAGTAGCAACCCGCGGGCAATATAAGGCACTTAGCGATGTCTATCTATGTTCTATACCATGCCAATGTAACTATCATATCTTAGCGTTCGCATACAGCACCTAGAGTTGTGACCTTGAACGCTCCTTCATAAGTAGATAACTCCTACACGATAGAAAAGACGTTCAAGAGAAAACGGTCTAAGTTTTACTGCAATTAGTATGCAGCAGAGTTTTCGAAAAGTACCCAATTAATATACACGTCAATTCGAACGCGTTTTGTAAACAAAGCAGCAATCCGTGGGCTATTAAGGACACTTCGCGATGTCTATCCATGTTCTACACCATGCCAATGTAACTATCATATTTTAGCGTTCGCATAGAGCACCTAGAGTTGTGACCTTGAACGCTCCTTCATAAGTAGATAACTACTACACAATAGAAAAGACGTACAAGTGAAAATGGATTTAGTTTTACGGCAATTAGCATGCAGCAGAGCTGCCAAATAATGCCCAGATAATATACGCGTTAATTCTAATGCGTTTTGTAAACAAAGCAGCAATCCGTGGGCTATTAAGGACACTTTGCGATGCCTATCAATTTTCTATACCATGCCATTGTAACTACCATATCTTAGCGTTCGCATACAGTACCTAGAGTTGTGACCTTGAACGCTCCTTCATAAGTTGATAACTCCTACACGATAGAAAAGACGTTCAAGAGAAAACGGTCTATGTTTTACTGCAATTAGTATCCAGCAGAGCTTTAAAAATGTACCCAATTAATATACACGTCAATTCGAACGCGTTTTGTACGCAAAGTATTAATCCGCGGACTATATAAGGCACTTCGCGATGTCTATCCATGTTCTATACCATGCCAATGTAACTATCATATCTTAGCGTTCGCATAGAGCACCTAGAGATGTGACCTTGACCGCTCCTTCATAAGTAGATAACTACTACACAATAGAAAAGACGTACAAGTGAAAATGGATTTAGTTTTACTGCAATTACCATGCAGCAGAGCTGACAAATAATGCCCAGATAATATACGCGTCAATTCTAATTCGTTTTGTTAACAAAGCAGCAATCCGTGGGCTATTAAGGACACTTCGCAATGTCTATCCATGTTATATACCATACCAATGTAACTATCATATCTTAGCGTTCGCATAGAGCACCTAGAGTTGTGCCCTTGAACGCTCCTTCATAAGTAGATAACTACTACACAATAGAAAAGACGTACAACTGAAAATGGATTTAGTTTTATGGCAATTAGCATGCAGCAGAGCTGCCAAATAATGCCCAGATAATATACGCGTTAATTCTAATGCGTTTTGTAAACAAAGCAGCAATCCGTGGGCTATTAAGGACACTTTGCGATGCCTATCCAATTTCTATACCATGCCATTGTAACTTCCATATTTTAGCGTATGCATACAGCACCTAGAGTTGTGACCTTGAACGCTCCTTCATATGTAGATAACTCCTACACGATAGAAAAGACGTTCAAGAGAATACGGTCCAAGTTTTACTGCAATTAGTATGCAGTAGAGCTTTCAAAAAGTACCCAATTAATATACACGTCAATTCGAACGCGTTTTGTACGCAAAGTAGCAATCCGAGGGGTATATAAGGCACTTCGCGATGTCTATCCATGTTCTATACCTTGCTAATGTAACTACCATATCTTAGCGTTCGCATAGAGCTCCTAGAGTTGTGACCTTGAACACTCCTTCATAAGTAGATAACTCCTACACGATAGAAAAGACGTTCAAGAGAAAACGGTCTAAATTTTACTGTAATTAGTATGCAGCAGAGCTTTCAGAAAATGCCCAAATAATATACACTTTAATTCGAACCCGTTTTGTACGCAAAGTAGCAATCCGCGGGCAATATTAGCGATGTCTATCTATGTTCTATACCATGCCAATGTAACTATCATATTTTAGAGTTCGCATACAGCACCTAGAGTGGTGACCTTGAACGCTCCTTCATAAGTAGATAACTCCTTCACGATAGAAAAGACGTTCAAGAGAAAACGGTCTAAGTTTTACTGCAATTAGTATGTAGCAGAGCTTTCAGAAAATGCCCAAATAATATACACGTTAATTCGAACCCGTTTTGTACGCAAAGTAGCAATCCGCGGGCAATATAAGGCACTTAGCGATGTCTATCTATGTTCTATACCATACCAATGTAACTATAATATCTTAGCGTTCGCATACAGCACCTAGAGTTGTGACCTTGAACGCTCCTTCATAAGTAGATAACTCCTACACGATAGAAAAGACGTTCAAGAGAAAACGGTCTAAGTTTTACTGCAATTAGTATGCAGCAGAGTTTTCGAAAAGTACCCAATTAATATACACGTCAATTCGAACGCGTTTTGTAAACAAAGCAGCAATCCGTGGGCTATTAAGGACACTTCGCGATGTCTATCCATGTTCTACACCATGCCAATGTAACTATCATATTTTAGCGTTCGCATAGAGCACCTAGAGTTGTGACCTTGAACGCTCCTTCATAAGTAGATAACTACTACACAATAGAAAAGACGTACAAGTGAAAATGGATTTAGTTTTACGGCAATTAGCATGCAGCAGAGCTGCCAAATAATGCCCAGATAATATACGCGTTAATTCTAATGCGTTTTGTAAACAAAGCAGCAATCCGTGGGCTATTAAGGACACTTTGCGATGCCTATCAATTTTCTATACCATGCCATTGTAACTACCATATCTTAGCGTTTGCATACAGCACCTAGAGTTGTGACCATGAACGCTCCTTCATATGTAGATAACTCCTACACGATAGAAAAGACGTTGAAGAGAAAACGGTCTAAGTTTTACTGCAATTAGTATGCAGCAGAGCTTTCAAAAAGTACCCAATTAATATACACGTCAATTCGAACGCGTTTTGTACGCAAAGTAGCAATCCGCGGGCTATATAAGGCACTTCGCGATGTCTATCCATGTTCTATACCATGCCAATGTAACTACCATATCTTAGCGTTCGCATAGAGCACCTAGAGTTGTGACCTTGAACGCTCCTTCATAAGTAGATAACTCCTTCACGATAGAAAAGACGTTCAAGAGAAAACGGTCTAAGTTTTACTGCAATTAGTATGCAGCAGAGCTTTCAGAAAATGCCCAAATACACGTTAATTCGAACCCGTTTTGTACGCAAAGTAGCAATCCGCGGGCAATATTAGCGATGTCTATCAATGTTCTATACCATGCCAATGTAACTATCATATCTTAGAGTTCGCATACAGCACCTAGAGTTGTGACCTTGAACGCTCCTTCATAAGTAGATAACTCCTTCACGATAGAAAAGACGTTCAAGAGAAAACGGTCTAAGTTTTACTGCAATTAGTATGCAGCAGAGCTTTCAGAAAATGCCCAAATAATATACACGTTAATTCGAACCCGTTTTGTACGCAAAGCAGCAATCCGCGGGCTATATAAGGCACTTCGCGATGTCTATCCATCTTCTATACCATGCCAATGTATCTATCATATCTTAGCGTTCGCATAGACCACCTAGAGTTGTGACCTTGACCGCTCCTTCATAAGTAGATACCTACTACACAATAGAAAAGACGTACAAGTGAAAACGGATTTAGTATTACTGCATTTACCATGCAGTAGAGCTGCCAAATAATGCCCAGATAATATACGCGTAAATTCTAATGCGTTTTGTAAACAAAGCAGCAATCTGTGGGCTATTATAGACACTTCGCGATGTCTATCCATGTTCTATACCATGCCATTGTAACTTCCATATCTTAGCGTTCGCATACAGCACCTAGAGTTGTGACCTTGAAAGCTCCTTCATAAGTAGATAACTCCTACACGATAGAGGAGACGTTCAAGAGAAAACGGTCTAAGTTTTACTGCAATTAATAATCAGCAGAGCTTTCAAAAAGTGCCCAAATAATATACACGTTACTTCGAACGCGTTTTGTACGCAAAGTAGCAATCCGCTGGCTATATTAGGCATTTCGCGATGTCTATTCATGTTCTATACCATGCCATTGTAACTACCATATCTTAGCGTTCGCATACAGCGTCTAGAGTTGTGACCTTGAACGCTCCTTCATAAGTAGATAACTCCTACACGATAGAAAAGACGTTCAAGAGAAAACGGTCTAAGTTTTACTGCAATTAGTATGCAGCAGAGCTTTCAAAAAGTACCCAATTAATATACACGTTAATTCGAACCCGTTTTGTACGCAAGGTAGCAATCCGAGGGCAAAATAAGGCACTTCGCGATGTCTATCCATGTTCTATACCATGCCATTGTAACTACCATATCTTAGCGTTCGCATACAGCACCTAGAGTTGTGACCTTGAACGCTCCTTCATAAGTAGATAACTCTTACACGATAGATAGACGTTCAAGGAAAAACGGTCTAAGTTCTACTACAATTAATATGCAGCAGAGCTTTCAAAAAGAGCCCAAATAATATACACGTTAATTCGAACCCGTTTTGTACGCAAGGTAGCAATCCGAGGGCAATATAAGGCACTTCGCGATGTCTATCCATGTTCTATACCATGCCATTGTAACTACCATATCTTAGCGTTCGCATAGAGCACCTAGAGTTGTGACCTTGACCGCTCCTTCATAAGTAGATAACTAATACACAATAGAAAAGACGTACAAGTGAAAATGGATTTAGTTTTACAGCAATTACCATGGAGCAGAGCTGCCAAATAATGCCCAGATAATATACGCGTTAATTCTAATGCGTTTTGTAAACAAAGCAGCAATCCGTGGGCTATTAAGGACACTTCGCGATGCCTATCCATGTTCTACACCATGTCAATGTTACTATCATATTTTAGGGTTCGCATAGAGCACAAAGAGCTGTGACCTTGAACGCTCCTTCATTCGTAGATTACTGCTACACGATAGAAAAGACGTACAAGTGAAAATGGATCTAGTTTTACTTCAATTATCATGCAGCAGAGCTGCCAAATAATGCCCAGATAATATACGCGTTAATTCGAATGCGTTTTGTAAACAAAGCAGCAATCCGTGGGCTATTAAGGACACTTCGCGATGCCTATCCATTTTCTATACCATGCCATTGTAACTACCATATCTTAGCGTTCGCATACAGTACCTAGAGTTGTGACCTTGAACGCTCCTTCATAGGTAGATAACTCCTACACGATAGAAAAGACGTTCACGAGAAAGCGGTCTAAGTTTTACTGCAATTAGTATGCAGCAGAGCTTTCAGAAAATGCCCAAATAATATACACGTTAATTCGAACCCGTTTTGTACGCAAAGCAGCAATCCGCGGGCAATATTAGCGATGTCTATCTATGTTCTATACCATGCCAATGTAACTATCATATCTTAGAGTTCGCATACAGCACCTAGAGTTGTGACCTTGAACGCTCCTTCATAAGTAGATAACTCCTTCACGATAGAAAAGACGTTCAAGGGAAAACGGTCTAAGTTTTACTGCAATTAGTATGCAGCAGAGCTTTCAGAAAATGCCCAAATAATATACAAGTTAATTCGAACCCGTCTTGTACGCAAAGTAGCAATCCGCGGGCAATATAAGGCACTTAGCGATGTCTATCTATGTTCTATATCATGCCAATGTAACTATCATATCTTAGCGTTTGCATAGAGCTCCTAGAGTTGTGACCTTGAACGCTCCTTCATAAGTAGATATCTCCTACACGATATAAAAGACGTACAATAGAAAACGGACTAAGTTTAACTGCAATTAGCATGCAGCAGAGCTGCCAAATAATGCCCAAATAATATACGCGTTAATTCGATGCGTTTTGTAAACAAAGCAGCAATCCGTGGTCTATTAAGGACACTTCGCGATGCCTATCCATTTTCTATACCGTCGTATAGTCAATTCGAACGCGTTTTGTACGCAAAGTATCAATCCGCGGGCTATATAAGGCACTTCGCGATGTCTATCCATTTTCTATACCATGCCAATGTAACTATCATATCTTGGCGTTCGCATAGAGCACCTAGAGTTGTGACCTTGACCGCTCCTTCATAAGTAGATAACTACTACACAATAGAAAAGACATACAAGTGAAAATGGATTTAGTTTTACTGCAATTACCATGCAGCAGAGCTGCCAAATAGTGCCCAGATAATATACGCGTTAATTCTAATGCGTTTTGTAAACAAAGCAGCAATCCGTGGGCTATTAAGGACACTTTGCGATGCCTATCCATTTTCTATCCCATGCCAATGTAACTATCATATCTTAGCGTTCGCATACAGCACCTAGAGTTGTGACCTTGAACGCTCCTTCATAAGTAGGTAACTCCTACACGATAGAAAAGACGGTCTAAGTTTTACTGCAATTAGTATGCAGCAGAGCTTTCAAAAAGTACCCAATTAATATACACGTCAATTCGAACGCGTTTTGTAGGCAAAGTAGCAATCGGGCTATATAAGGCACTTCGCGATGTCTATCCATGTTCTATACCATGCCAATGTAACTATCATGGCGTTCGCATAGAGCACCTAGAGTTGTGACCTTGACCGCTCCTTCATAAGTAGATAACTACTACACAATAGAAAAGACGTACAAGTGAAAATGGATTAAGTTTTACTGCAATTACCATGCAGCAGAGCTGCCAAATAATGCCCAGATAATATACGCGTTAATTCTAATGCGTTTTGTAAACAAAGCAGCAATCCGTGGGCTATTAAGGACACTTTGCGATGCCTATCCATTTTTTATACCATGCCAATGTAACTACCATATCTTAGCGTTCGCATACAGTACCTAGAGTTGTGACCTTGAACGCTCCTTCATAAGTAGATAACTCCTACACGATAGAAAAGACGTTCAAGTGAAAACGGTCTAAGTGTTACTGCAATTAGTATGCAGCAGAGCTTTCAGAAAATGCCCAAATAATATACACGTCAATTCGAACGCGTTTTGTACGCAAAGTATCAATCCGCGGGCTATATAAGGCACTTTGCGATGTCTATCAATGTTCTATACCATGCCAATGTATCTATCATATCTTAGCGTTCGCATACAGCACCTAGAGTTGTGACCTTGAAAGCTCCTTCATAAGTAGATAACTCCTACACGATAGAGGAGACGTTCAAGAGAAAACGGTCTAAGTTTTACTGCAATTAATAATCAGCAGAGCTTTCAAAAAGTGCCCAAATAATATACACGTTACTTCGAACGCGTTTTGTACGCAAAGTAGCAATCCGCTGGCTATATTAGGCATTTCGCGATGTCTATTCATGTTCTATACCATGCCATTGTAACTACCATATCTTAGCGTTCGCATACAGCGTCTAGAGTTGTGACCTTGAACGCTCCTTCATAAGTAGATAACTCCTACACGATAGAAAAGACGTTCAAGAGAAAACGGTCTAAGTTTTACTGCAATTAGTATGCAGCAGAGCTTTCAAAAAGTACCCAATTAATATACACGTTAATTCGAACCCGTTTTGTACGCAAGGTAGCAATCCGAGGGCAAAATAAGGCACTTCGCGATGTCTATCCATGTTCTATACCATGCCATTGTAACTACCATATCTTAGCGTTCGCATACAGCACCTAGAGTTGTGACCTTGAACGCTCCTTCATAAGTAGATAACTCTTACACGATAGATAGACGTTCAAGGAAAAACGGTCTAAGTTCTACTACAATTAATATGCAGCAGAGCTTTCAAAAAGAGCCCAAATAATATACACGTTAATTCGAACCCGTTTTGTACGCAAGGTAGCAATCCGAGGGCAATATAAGGCACTTCGCGATGTCTATCCATGTTCTATACCATGCCATTGTAACTACCATATCTTAGCGTTCGCATAGAGCACCTAGAGTTGTGACCTTGACCGCTCCTTCATAAGTAGATAACTAATACACAATAGAAAAGACGTACAAGTGAAAATGGATTTAGTTTTACAGCAATTACCATGGAGCAGAGCTGCCAAATAATGCCCAGATAATATACGCGTTAATTCTAATGCGTTTTGTAAACAAAGCAGCAATCCGTGGGCTATTAAGGACACTTCGCGATGCCTATCCATGTTCTACACCATGTCAATGTTACTATCATATTTTAGGGTTCGCATAGAGCACAAAGAGCTGTGACCTTGAACGCTCCTTCATTCGTAGATTACTGCTACACGATAGAAAAGACGTACAAGTGAAAATGGATCTAGTTTTACTTCAATTATCATGCAGCAGAGCTGCCAAATAATGCCCAGATAATATACGCGTTAATTCGAATGCGTTTTGTAAACAAAGCAGCAATCCGTGGGCTATTAAGGACACTTCGCGATGCCTATCCATTTTCTATACCATGCCATTGTAACTACCATATCTTAGCGTTCGCATACAGTACCTAGAGTTGTGACCTTGAACGCTCCTTCATAGGTAGATAACTCCTACACGATAGAAAAGACGTTCACGAGAAAGCGGTCTAAGTTTTACTGCAATTAGTATGCAGCAGAGCTTTCAGAAAATGCCCAAATAATATACACGTTAATTCGAACCCGTTTTGTACGCAAAGCAGCAATCCGCGGGCAATATTAGCGATGTCTATCTATGTTCTATACCATGCCAATGTAACTATCATATCTTAGAGTTCGCATACAGCACCTAGAGTTGTGACCTTGAACGCTCCTTCATAAGTAGATAACTCCTTCACGATAGAAAAGACGTTCAAGGGAAAACGGTCTAAGTTTTACTGCAATTAGTATGCAGCAGAGCTTTCAGAAAATGCCCAAATAATATACAAGTTAATTCGAACCCGTCTTGTACGCAAAGTAGCAATCCGCGGGCAATATAAGGCACTTAGCGATGTCTATCTATGTTCTATATCATGCCAATGTAACTATCATATCTTAGCGTTTGCATAGAGCTCCTAGAGTTGTGACCTTGAACGCTCCTTCATAAGTAGATATCTCCTACACGATATAAAAGACGTACAATAGAAAACGGACTAAGTTTAACTGCAATTAGCATGCAGCAGAGCTGCCAAATAATGCCCAAATAATATACGCGTTAATTCGATGCGTTTTGTAAACAAAGCAGCAATCCGTGGTCTATTAAGGACACTTCGCGATGCCTATCCATTTTCTATACCGTCGTATAGTCAATTCGAACGCGTTTTGTACGCAAAGTATCAATCCGCGGGCTATATAAGGCACTTCGCGATGTCTATCCATTTTCTATACCATGCCAATGTAACTATCATATCTTGGCGTTCGCATAGAGCACCTAGAGTTGTGACCTTGACCGCTCCTTCATAAGTAGATAACTACTACACAATAGAAAAGACATACAAGTGAAAATGGATTTAGTTTTACTGCAATTACCATGCAGCAGAGCTGCCAAATAGTGCCCAGATAATATACGCGTTAATTCTAATGCGTTTTGTAAACAAAGCAGCAATCCGTGGGCTATTAAGGACACTTTGCGATGCCTATCCATTTTCTATCCCATGCCAATGTAACTATCATATCTTAGCGTTCGCATACAGCACCTAGAGTTGTGACCTTGAACGCTCCTTCATAAGTAGGTAACTCCTACACGATAGAAAAGACGGTCTAAGTTTTACTGCAATTAGTATGCAGCAGAGCTTTCAAAAAGTACCCAATTAATATACACGTCAATTCGAACGCGTTTTGTAGGCAAAGTAGCAATCGGGCTATATAAGGCACTTCGCGATGTCTATCCATGTTCTATACCATGCCAATGTAACTATCATGGCGTTCGCATAGAGCACCTAGAGTTGTGACCTTGACCGCTCCTTCATAAGTAGATAACTACTACACAATAGAAAAGACGTACAAGTGAAAATGGATTAAGTTTTACTGCAATTACCATGCAGCAGAGCTGCCAAATAATGCCCAGATAATATACGCGTTAATTCTAATGCGTTTTGTAAACAAAGCAGCAATCCGTGGGCTATTAAGGACACTTTGCGATGCCTATCCATTTTTTATACCATGCCAATGTAACTACCATATCTTAGCGTTCGCATACAGTACCTAGAGTTGTGACCTTGAACGCTCCTTCATAAGTAGATAACTCCTACACGATAGAAAAGACGTTCAAGTGAAAACGGTCTAAGTGTTACTGCAATTAGTATGCAGCAGAGCTTTCAGAAAATGCCCAAATAATATACACGTCAATTCGAACGCGTTTTGTACGCAAAGTATCAATCCGCGGGCTATATAAGGCACTTTGCGATGTCTATCAATGTTCTATACCATGCCAATGTATCTATCATATGTTAGCGTTCGCATAGAACACCTAGAGTTGTGACCTTGACCGCTCCTTCATAAGTAGATAACTACTACACAATAGAAAAGACGTACAAGTGAAAATGGATTTAGTTTTACTGCAATTACCATGCAGCAGAGCTGCCAAATAATGCCCAGATAATATACTCGTTAATTTTAATCCGTTTTATAAACAATGCAGCAATCCGTGGGCTATTCGAAGCGTACTTAATGGATACTTCGCGATGTTTATCCATGTTCTATACCATGCCAATGTAACTATCATATCTTAGCGTTCGCATAGAGCACCTAGAGTTGTGACCTTGAACGCTCCTTCATTCGTAGATTATTGCTACACGATATAAAAGACTTACAATAGAAAACGGACTAAGTTTAACTGCAATTAGCATGCAGCAGAGCTGCCAAATAATGCCCAGATAATATATGCGTTAATTCGAATGCGTTTTGTAAACAAAGCAGCAATCCGTGGGCTATTAAGGACACTTCGCGATGCCTATCCATTTTCTATACCATGCCATTGTAACTACCATATATTAGCGTTCGCATACAGTACCTTGAGATGTGACCTTGAACGCTCCTTCATAAGTAGATAACTACTACACAATAGAAAAGACGTACAAGTGAAAATGGATTTAGTTTTACGGCAATTAGCATGCAGCAGAGCTGCCAAATAATGCCCAGATAATATACGCGTTAATTCTAAGGCGTTTTGTAAACAAAGCAGCAATCCGTGGGCTATTAAGGACACTTTGCGATGCCTATCCATTTTCTATACCATGCCAATGTAACTATCATATCTTAGCGTTCGCATACAGCACCTAGAGTTGTGACCTTGAACGCTCCTTCATAAGTAGGTAACTCCTACACGATAGAAAAGACGTTGAAGAGAAAACGGTTTAAGTTTTACTGCAATTAGTATGCAGCAGAGCTTTCAAAAAGTACCCAATTAATATACACGTCAATTCGAATGCGTTTTGTAAACAAAGCAGCAATCCGTGGTCTATTAAGGACACTTCGCGATGCCTATCCATTTTCTATACCATGCCATTGTAACTACCATATCTTAGCGTTCGCATACAGTACCTAGAGTTGTGACCTTGAACGCTCCTTCATAAGTAGATAACTCCTACACGATAGAAAAGACGTTCAAGAGAAAACGGTCTAAGTTTTACTGCAATTAGTATGCAGCAGAGCTTTCAGAAAATGCCCAAATAATATACACGTTAATTCGAATCCGTTTTGTACGCAAAGTAGCAATCCGCGGGCAATATAAGGCACTTAGCGATGTCTATCTATGTTCTATACCATGCCAATGTAACTATCATATCTTAGCGTTCGCATACAGCTCCTAGAGTTGTGACCTTGAACGCTCCTTCATAAGTAGATATCTCCTTCACGATATAAAAGACGTACAATAGAAAACGGACTAAGTTTAACTGCAATTAGCATGCAGCAGAGCTGCCAAATAATGCCCAAATAATATACGCGTTAATTCGAATTCGTTTTGTAAACTAAGCAGCAATCCGTGGTCTATTAAGGACACTTAGCGATGCCTATCCATTTTCTATACCATGCCATTGTAACTACCTTATCTTAGCGTTCGCATACAGTACCTAGAGTTGTGACCTTGAACGCTCCTTCATAAGTAGATAACTCCTACACGATAGAAAAGACGTTCAAGAGAAAACGGTCTAAGTTTTACTGCAATTAGTATGCAGCAGAGCTTTCAGAAAATGCCCAAATAATATACACGTTAATTCGAACCCGTCTTGTACGCAAAGTAGCAATCTGCGGGCAATATAAGGCACATAGCGATGTCTATCTATGTTCTATACCATGCCAATGTAACTATCATATCATGGCGTTCGCATACAGCACCTAGAGTTGTGACCTTGAACGCTCCTTCATAAGTAGATAACTCCTACACGATAGAAAAGACGTTCCAGAGAAAACGCTCTATGTTTTACCTCAATTAGTATCCAGCAGAGCTTTCAAAAAGTACCCAATTAATATACACGTCAATTCGAACGCGTTTTGTACGCAAAGTATTAATCCGCGGACTATATAAGGCACTTCGCGATGTCTATCCATGTTCTATACCATGCCAATGTAACTATCATATCTTAGCGTTCGCATAGAGCACCTAGAGTTGTGACCTTGACGGCTCCTTCATAAGTAGATAACTACTACACAATAGAAAAGACGTACAAGTGAAAATGGATTTAGTTTTACTGCAATTACCATGCAGCAGAGCTGCCAAATAATGCCCAGATAATATACGCGTTAATTCTAAGGCGTTTTGTAAACAAAGCAGCAATCCGTGGGCTATTAAGGACACTTTGCGATGCCTATCCATTTTCTATACCATGCCAATGTAACTATCATATCTTAGCGTTCGCATGCAGCACCTAGAGTTGTGACCTTGAACGCTCCTTCATAAGTAGGTAACTCCTACAAGATAGAAAAGACGTTGAAGAGAAAACGGTCTAAGTTTTACTGCAATTAGTATGCAGCAGAGCTTTCAAAAAGTACCCAATTAATATACACGTCAATTCGAACGCGTTTTGTACGCAAAGTAGCAGTCCGCGGGCTATATAAGGCACTTCGCGATGTCTATCCATGTTCTATACCATGCCAATGTAACTACCATATCTTAGCGTTCGCATAGAGCCCATAGAGTTGTGACCTTGAACGCTCCTTCATAAGTGGATAACTCCTACATGATAGAAAAGACGTTCAAGAGAAAACGGTCTAAGTTTTACTGCAATTAGTATGCAGCAGAGCTTTCAGAAAATGCCCAAATAATATACACGTTAATTCGAACCCGTCTTGTACGCAAAGTAGCAATCCGCGGGCAATATAAGGCACTTAGCGATGTCTATCTATGTTCTATACCATGCCAATGTAACTATCATATCTTAGCGTTGGCATACAGCACCTAGAGTTGTGACCTTGAACGCTCCTTCATAAGTAGGTAACTCCTACACGATAGAAAAGACGTTCAAGAGAAAACGGTCTAAGTTTTACTGCAATTAGTATGCAGCAGGGCTTTCAAAAAGTAACCAATTAATATACACGTCAATTCGAACGCGTTTTGTACGCAAAGTAGCAGTCCGCGGGCTATATAAGGCACTTCGCGATGTCTATCCATGTTCTATACCATGCCAATGTAACTACCATATCTTAGCGTTCGCATAGAGCACATAGAGTTGTGACCTTGAACGCTCCTTCATAAGTAGATAACTCCTACACGATAGAAAAGACGTTCAAGAGAAAACAGTCTAAGTTTTACTGCAATTAGTATGCAGCAGAGCTTTCAGAAAATGCCCAAATAATATACACGTTAATTCGAACCCGTCTTGTACGCAAAGTAGCAGTCCGCGGGCTATATAAGGCACTTCGCGATGTCTATCCATGTTCTATACCATGCCAATGTAACTACCATATCTTAGCGTTCGCATAGAGCTCCTAGAGTTGTGACCTTGAACGCTCCTTCATAAGTAGATATCTCCTACACGATATAAAAGACGTACAATAGAAAACGGACTACGTTTAACTGCAAATAGCATGCAGCAGAGCTGCCAAATAATGCCCAGATAATATACGCGTTAATTCGAATGCGTTTTGTAAACAAAGCAGCAATCCGTGGGCTATTAAGGACACTTCGCGATGCCTACCCATTTTCTATACCATGCCATTGTAACTACCATATCTTAGCGTTCGCATACAGTACCTAGAATTGTGACCTTGAACGCTCCTTCATAAGTAGATAACTCCTACACGATAGAAAAGACGTTCAAGAGAAAACGGTCTAAGTTTTACTGCAATTAGTATGCAGCAGAGCTTTCAGAAAATGCCCAAATAATATACACGTTAATTCGAACCCGTTTTGTACGCAAAGTAGCAATCCGCGGGCAATATAAGGCACTTAGCGATGTCTATCTATGTTCTATACCATGCCAATGTAACTATCATATCTTAGCGTTCGCATACAGCACCTAGAGTTGTGACCTTGAACGCTCCTTCATAAGTAGATAACTCCTACACGATAGAAAAGACGTTCAAGAGAAAACGGTCTAAGATTTACTGCAATTAGTATGCAGCAGAGCTTTCAGAAACTGCCCAAATAATATACACGTTAATTCGAATCCGTTTTGTACGCAAAGTAGCAATCCGCGGGCAATATAAGGCACTTAGCGATGTCTATCTATGTTCTATACCATGCCAATGTAACTATCATATCTTAGCGTTCGCATAGAGCACCTAGAGTTGTGACCTTGACCGCTCCTTCATAAGTAGATAACTACTACACAATAGAAAAGACGTACAAGTGAAAATGGATTTAGTTTTACTGCAATTACCATGCAGAAGAGCTGCCATATAATGCCCAGATAATATACGCGTTAATTCTAAGGCGTTTTGTAAACAAAGCAGCAATCCGTGGGCTATTAAGGACACTTCGCGATGCCTATCCATTTTCTATACCATGCCATTGTAACTACCATATCTTAGCGTTCGCATACAGTACCTAGAGTTGTGACCTTGAACGCTCCTTCATAAGTAGATAACTCCTACACGATAGAAAAGACGTTCAAGAGAAAACGGTCTAAGTTTTACTGCAATTAGTATGCAGCAGAGCTTTCAGAAAATGCCCAAATAATATACACGTTAATTCGAATCCGTTTTGTACGCAAAGTAGCAATCCGCGGGCTATATAAGGCACTTCGCGATGTCTATCTATGTTCTATACCATGCCAATGTAACTATCATATCTTAGCGTTCGCATAGAGCTCCTAGAGTTGTGACCTTGAACGCTCCTTCATAAGTAGATATCTCCTACACGATATAAAAGACGTACAATAGAAAACGGACTAAGTTTAACTGCAAATAGCATGCAGCAGAGCTGCCAAATAATGCCCAGATAATATACGCGTTAATTCGAATGCGTTTTGTAAACAAAGCAGCAATCCGTGGGCTATTAAGGACACTTCGCGATGCCTACCCATTTTCTATACCATGCCATTGTAACTACCATAACTTAGCGTTCGCATACAGTACCTAGAGTTGTGACCTTGAACGCTCCTTCATAAGTAGATAACTCCTACACGATAGAAAAGACGTTCAAGAGAAAACGGTCTAAGTTTTACTGCAATTAGTATGCAGCAGAGCTTTCAGAAAATGCCCAAATAATATACACGTTAATTCGAACCCGTTTTGTACGCAAAGTAGCAATCCGCGGGCAATATAAGGCACTTAGCGATGTCTATCTATGTTCTATACCATGCCAATGTAACTATCATATATTAGCTTCGCATAGAGCACCTAGAGTTGTGACCTTGACCGCTCCTTCATAAGTAGATAACTACTACACAATAGAAAAGACGTACAAGTGAAAATGGATTTAGTTTTACTGCAATTACCATGCAGCAGAGCTGCCAAATAATGCCCAGATAATATACGCGTCAATTCTAATTCATTTTGTAAACAAAGCAGCAATCCGTGGGCTATTAAGGACACTTCGCGATGTCTATCCATGTTATATACCATGCCAATGTAACTATCATATCTTAGCGTTCGCATAGAGCACCTAGAGTTGTGACCTTGAACGCTCCTTCATAAGTAGATAACTACTACACAATAGAAAAGACGTACAAGTGAACATGGATTTAGTTTTACGGCAATTAGCATGCAGCAGAGCTACCAAATAATGCCCAGATAATATACGCGTTAATTCTAATGCGTTTTGTAAACAAAGCAGCAATCCGTGGGCTATTAAGGACACTTTGCGATGCCTATCCATTTTCTATACCATACCATTGTAACTACCATATCTTAGCGCTTGCATACAGCACCTAGAGTTGTGACCTTGAACGCTCCTTCATATGTAGAAAACGCTCCTTCATACGCTCCTTCATATGTGCTCCTACACTATAGAAAAGACGTTCAAGAGAAAACGGTCTATGTTTTACTGCAATTAGTATGCAGCAGAGCTTTCGAAAAGTACCCAATTAATATACACGTCAATTCGAAAGCGTTTTGTACTCAAAGTATCAATCCGCGGGCTATATAAAGCACTTCGCGATGTCTATCCATGTTCTATACCATGCCAATGTAACTATCATATCTTGGCGTTCGCATAGAGCACCTAGAGTTGTGACCTTGACCGCTCCTTCATAAGTAGATAACTACTACACAATAGAGTAGTATAGATTTAGTTTTACTGCAATTACCATGCAGCAGAGCTGCCAAATAATGCCCAGATAATATACGCGTTAATTCTAATGCGTTTTGTAAACAAAGCAGCAATCCGTGGGCTATTAAGGACACTTTGCGATGCCTATCCATTTTCTATACCATGCCAATGTAACTATCATATCTTACCGTTCGCATACAGCACCTAGAGTTGTGACCTTGAACGCTCCTTCATAAGTAGGTAACTCCTACACGATAGAAATGACGTTCAAGAGAAGACGGTCTAAGTTTTACTGCAATTAGTATGCAGCAGAGCTTTCAAAAAGTACCCAATTAATATAC
Source organism: Tetropium fuscum (assembly GCA_964058915.1). Classification (NCBI taxonomy): domain Eukaryota; kingdom Metazoa; phylum Arthropoda; class Insecta; order Coleoptera; family Cerambycidae; genus Tetropium; species Tetropium fuscum. The sequence continues at coordinate 102,759 of CAXKVY010004066.1, read as the reverse complement.
ACGTCAATTCGAACGCGTTTTGTAGGCAAAGGCAAAGTAGCAATCCGCGGGCTATATAAGGCACTTAGCGATGTCTATCTATGTTCTATACCATGCCAATGTAACTATCATATCTTAGCGTTCGCATAGAGCTCCTAGAGTTGTGACCTTGAACGCTCCTTCATAAGTGGATATCTCCTACACGATATAAAAGACGTACAATAGAAAACGGACTAAGTTTAACTGCAATTAGCATGCAGCAGAGCTGCCAAATAATGCCCAGATAATATACACGTTAATTCTAATGCGTTTTGTAAACAAAGCAGCAATCCGTGGGCTATTAAGGACACTTTGCGATGCCTATCCATTTTCTATACCATGCCAATGTAACTACCATATCTTAGCGTTTGCATACAGCACCTAGAGTTGGGACCATGAACGCTCCTTCATATGTAGATAACTCCTACACGATAGAAAAGACGTTGAAGAGAAAACGGTCTAAGTTTTACTGCAATTAGTATGCAGCAGAGCTTTCAAAAAGTACCCAATTAATATACACGTCAATTCGAACGCGTTTTGTACGCAAAGTAGCAATCCGCGGGCTATATAAGGCACTTCGCGATGTCTATCCATGTTCTATACCATGCCAATGTAACTACCATATCTTAGCGTTCGCATAGAGCACCTAGAGTTGTGACCTTGAACACTCCTTCATAAGTAGATAACTCCTAGACGATAGAAAAGACGTTCAAGAGAAAACGGTCTAAATTTTACTGCAATTAGTATGCAGCAGAGCTTTCAGAAAATGCCCAAATACACGTCAATTCCAACGCGTTTTGTACGCAAAGTAGCAATCCGCGGGCTATATAAGGCACTTCGCGATGTCTATCCATGTTCTATACCATGCCAATGTAACTACCATATCTTAGCGTTCGCATAGAGCACCTAGAGTTGTGACCTTGAACACTCGTTCATAAGTAGATAACTCCTAGACGATAGAAAAGACGTTCAAGAGAAAACGGTCTAAGTTTTACTGCAATTAGTATGCAGTAGAGCTTTCAGAAAATGCCCAAATAATATACACGTTAATTCGAACCCGTTTTGTACGCAAAGTAGCAATCCGCGGGCAATATAAGGCACTTAGCGATGTCTATCTATGTTCTATACCATGCCAATGTAACTATCATATCTTAGCGTTCGCATACAGCACCTACAGTTGTGACCTTGAACGCTCCTTCATAAGTAGATAACTCCTACACGATAGAAAAGACGTTCAAGAGAAAACGGTCTAAGTTTTACTGCAATTAGTATGCAGCAGAGCTTTCGAAAAGTACCCAATTAATATACACGTCAATTCGAACGCGTTTTGTACGCAAAGTATCAATCCGCGGGCTATTCGCGATGTCTATCGTCTATCGAAAAGACGTACAAGTGAAAATGGATTTAGTTTTACTGCAATTACCATGCAGCAGAGCTGCCAAATAATGCCCAGATAATATACGCGTAAATTCTAATGCGTCTTGTAAACAAAGCAGCAATCTGTGGGCTATTAAGGACACTTCGCGATATCTATCCATGTTCTATACCATGCCATTGTAACTACCATATCTTAGCGTTCGCATACAGCACCTAGAGTTGTGACCTTGAACGCTCCTTCATAAGTAGATAACTCCTACATGATAGAAGAGACGTTCAATAGAAAACGGTCTAAGTTTTACTGCAATTAATATTCAGCAGAGCTTTCAAAAAGTGCCCAAATAATATACACGTTACTTCGAACGCGTTTTGTACGCAAAGTAGCAATCCGCTGGCTATATTAAGCATTTCGCGATGTCTATCCATGTTCTATACCATGCCATTGTAACTACCATATCTTAGCGTTCGCATACAGCGTCTAGAGTTGTGACCTTGAACGCTCCTTCATAAGTAGATAACTCCTACACGATAGAAAAGACGTTCAAGAGAAAACGGTCTAAGTTTTACTGCAATTAGTATGCAGCAGACCTTTCAAAAAGTACCCAATTAATATACACGTTAATTCGAACCCGTTTTGTACGCAAGGTAGCAATCCGAGGGCAATATAAGGACACTTCGCGATGTCTATCCACGTTCTATACCATGCCATTGTAACTACCATATCTTAGCGTTCGCATACAGCACCTAGAGTTGTGACCTTGAACGCTCCTTCATAAGTAGATAACTCCTACACGATAGAAGAGACGTTCAAGAGAAAACGTTCTAAGTTTTACTGCAATTAATATTCAGCAGAGCTTTCAAAAAGTGCCCAAATAATATACACGTTACTTCGAACGCGTTTTGTACGCAAAGTAGCAATCCGCTGGCTATATTAGGCATTTCGCGATGTCTATCCATGTTCTATATTATGCCATTGTAACTACCATATCTTAGCGTTCGCATACAGCATACTAGAGTTGTGACCTTGAACGCTCCTTCATAAGTAGATAACTCCTACACGATAGAAAAGACGTTCAAGAGAAAATGGTCGTTTTACTGCAATTAGTATGCAGCAGAGCTTTCAAAAAGTACCCAATTAATATACACGTTAATTCGAACCCGTTTTGTACGCAAAGTAGCAATCCGAGGGCAATATAAGGCACTTCACGATGTCTATCCATGTTCTATACCATGCCAATGTAACTATCATATCTTAGCGTTCGCATAGAGCACCTAGAGTTGTGACCTTGACTGCTCCTTCATAAGTAGATAACTAATACACAATAGAAAAGACGTACAAGTGAAAATAGATTTAGTTTTACTGCAATTACCATGGAGCAGAGCTGCCAAATAATGCCCAGATAATATACGCGTTAATTCTAATGCGTTTTGTAAACAAAGCAGCAATCCGTGTGCTATTAAGGCCACTTCGCGATGCCTATCCATGTTCTACACCATGTCAATGTTACTATCATATCTTAGGGTTCGCATGGAGCACAAAGAGCTGTGACCTTGAACGCTCCTTCATTCGTAGATTACTGCTACACGATAGACGTACAAGTGAAAATGGATTTAGTTTTACTGCAATTAGTATGCAGCAGAGCTTTCAGAAAATGCCCAAATAATATACACGTTAATTCGAACCCGTTTTGTACGCAAAGTAGCAATCCGCGGGCAATATAAGGCACTTAGCGATGTCTATCTATGTTCTATACCATGCCAATGTAACTATCATATCTTAGCGTTTGCATACAGCACCTAGAGTTGTGACCTTGAAGGCTCCTTCATAAGTAGGTAACTCCTACACGATAGAAAAGACGTTCAAGAGAAAACGGTCTAAGTTTTACTGCAATTAGTATCCAGCAGAGCTTTCAAAAAGTACCCAATTAATATTCACGTCAAATCGAACGCGTTTTGTACGCAAAGTATTAATCCGCGGGCTATATAAGGCACTTCGCGATGTCTATCCATGATATATACCATGCCAATGTAACTATCATATCTTAGCGTTCGCATAGAGCACCTAGAGTTGTGACCTTGAACGCTCCTTCATAAGTAGATAACTACTACACAATAGAAAAGACGTACAAGTGAACATGGATTTAGTTTTACGGCAATTAGCATGCAGCAGAGCTGCCAAATAATGCCCAGATAATATACGCGTTAATTCTAATGCGTTTTGTAAACAAAGCAGCAATCCGTGGGCTATTAAGGACACTTTGCGATGCCTATCGATTTTCTATATAATGCCATTGTAACTACCATATCTTAGCGTTTGCATACAGCACCTAGAGTTGTGACCTTGAACGCTCCTTCATATGTAGATAACTCCTACACGATAGAAAAGACGTTCAAGAGAAAACGGTCTATGTTTTACTGCAATTAGTATGCAGCAGAGCTTTCGAAAAGTACCCAATTAATATACACGTCAATTCGAACGCGTTTTGTACGCAAAGTATCAATCAGCGGGCTATATAAGTCACTTCGCGAGGTCTATCCATTTTCTATACCATGCCAATGTAACTACCATATATTAGCGTTCGCATACAGTACCTAGAGTTGTGACTTTGAACGCTACTTCATAAGTAGATAACTACTACACAATAGAAAAGACGTACAAGTGAAAATGGATTTAGTTTTACGGCAATTAGCATGCAGCAGAGCTGCCAAATAATGCCCAGAAAATATACGCGTTAATTCTAATGCGTTTTGTAAACAAAGCAGCAATCCGTGGGCTATTAAGGACACTTTGCGATGCCTATCCATTTTCTATACCATGCCATTGTAACTACCATATCTTAGCGTTTGCATACAGCACCTAGAGTTGTGACCATGAACGCTCCTTCATATGTAGATAACTCCTACACGATAGAAAAGACGTTGAAGAGAAAACGGTCTAAGTTTTACTGCAATTAGTATGCAGCAGAGCTTTCAAAAAGTACCCAATTAATATACACGTCAATTCGAACGCGTTTTGTACGCAAAGTAGCAATCCGCGGGCTATATAAGGCACTTCGCGATGTCTATCCATGTTCTATACCATGCCAATGTAACTACCATATCTTAGCGTTCGCATAGAGCACCTAGAGTTGTGACCTTGAACGCTCCTTCATAAGTAGATAACTCCTTCACGATAGAAAAGACGTTCAAGAGAAAACGGTCTAAGTTTTACTGCAATTAGTATGCAGCAGAGCTTTCAGAAAATGCCCAAATACACGTTAATTCGAACCCGTTTTGTACGCAAAGTAGCAATCCGCGGGCAATATTAGCGATGTCTATCAATGTTCTATACCATGCCAATGTAACTATCATATCTTAGAGTTCGCATACAGCACCTAGAGTTGTGACCTTGAACGCCCCTTCATAAGTAGATAACTCCTTCACGATAGAAAAGACGTTCAAGAGAAAACGGTCTAAGTTTTACTGCAATTAGTATGCAGCAGAGCTTTCAGAAAATGCCCAAATAATATACACGTTAATTCGAACCCGTTTTGTACGCAAAGCAGCAATCCGCGGGCAATATTAGCGATGTCTATCTATGTTCTATACCATGCCATTGTAACTATCATATCTTAGAGTTCGCATACAGCACCTAGAGTTGTGACCTTGAACGCTCCTTCATAAGTAGATAACTCCTTCACGATAGAAAAGACGTTCAAGGGAAAACGGTCTAAGTTTTACTGCAATTAGTATGCAGCAGAGCTTTCAAAAAGTACCCAATTAATATAAACGTCAATTCGAACGCGTTTTGTACGCAAAGTATCAATCCGCGGGCTATATAAGGCACTTCGCGATGTCTATCCATGTTCTATACCATGCCATTGTAACTTCCATATCTTAGCGTTCGCATAGAGCACATAGAGTTGTGACCTTGAACGCTCCTTCATAAGTAGATAACTCCTACACGATAGAAAAGACGTTCAAGAGAAAACGGTCTAAGATTTACTGCAATTAGTATGCAGCAGAGCTTTCAGAAAATGCCCAAATAATATACACGTTAATTCGAACCCGTTTTGACCGCAAAGTAGCAATCCGCGGGCAATATAAGGCACTTAGTGATGTCTATCTATGTTCTATACCATTCCAATGTAACTATCATATCTTAGCGTTCGCATAGAGCTCCTATAGTTGTGACCTTGAACGCTCCTTCATAAGTAGATATCTCCTACACGATATAAAAGACGTACAATAGAAAACGGACTAAGTTTAACTGCAATTAGCATGCAGCAGAGCTGCCAAATAATGCCCAGATAATATACGCGTTAATTCGAATGAGTTTTGTAAACAAAGCAGCAATCCGTGGGCTATTCAGGACACTTCGCAATGCCTATCCATTTTCTATACCATGCCATTGTAACTACCATATCTTAGCGTTTGCATACAGCACCTAGAGTTGTGACCTTGAACACTCTTTCATTTGTAGATAACTCCTACACGATAGAAAAGACGTTGAAGAGAAAACGGTCTAAGTTTTACTGCAATTAGTATGCAGCAGAGCTTTCAGTAAATGCCCAAATAATATACACGGTAATTCGAACGCGTTTTGTATGCAAAGTAGCAATCCGCGGGTAATATAAGGCACTTCCCGATGTCTATCCATGTTCTATACCATGCCAATGTAACTATCATATCTTAGCGTTCGCATAGAGCACCTAGAGTTGTGACCTTGACCGCTCCTTCTTAGTAGATAACTCCTTCACGCTAGAAAAGACGTTCAAGAGAAAACGATCTAAGTTTTACTGCAATTAGTATGCAGCAGAGCTTTCGAAAAGTACCCAATTAATACACACGTCAATTCGAACGCGTTTTGTACGCAAAGTATCAATCCGCGGGCTATATAAGGCACTTCGCGATGTCTATCCATGTTCTATACCATGCCAATGTAACTATCATATATTAGCGTTCGCATAGAGCACCTAGAGTTGTGACCTTGAACGCTCCTTCATTCGTAGATTACTGCTACACGATAGAAAAGACATACAAGTGAAAATGGATTTAGTTTTACTGCAATTAGAATGCAGCAGAGCTGCCAAACAATGCCCAGATAATATACGCGTTAATTCTGATGCGTTTTGTAAACAAAGCAGCAATCCGTGGGCTAAGGATACTTTGCGATGCCTATCCATTTTCTATACCATGCCATTGTAACTACCATATCCTAGCGTTCGCATACAGTACCTAGAGTTGTGACCTTGAACGCTCCTTCATAAGTAGATAACTCGTACACGATAGAAAAGACGTTCAAGAGAAAACGGTCGAAGTTTTACTGCAATTAGTATGCAGCAGAGCTTTCAGAAAATGCCCAAATAATATACACGTTAATTCGAACCCGTTTTGTACGCAAAGTAGCAATCCGCGCGCAATATAAGGCACTTAGCGATGTCTATCTATGTTCTATACCATGTCAATGTAACTATCATATCTTAGCGTTCGCATATAGCACCTAGAGTTGTGACCTTGACCGCTCCTTCATAAGTAGATAACTACTACACAATAGAAAAGACGTACAAGTGAAAATGGATTTAGTTTTACTGCAATTACCATGCAGCAGAGCTGCCAAATAATGCCCAGATAATATACGCGTTAATTCTAATGCGTTTTGTAAACAAAGCAGCAATCCGTGGGCTATTAAGGACACTTTGCGATGCCTATCCATTTTCTATACCATGCCAATGTAACTATCATATCTTAGCGTTCGCATACAGCACCTAGAGTTGTGACCTTGAACGCTCCTTCATAAGTAGGTAACTCCTACACGATAGAAAAGACGTTCAAGAGAAGTCGGTCTAAGTTTTACTGCAATTAGTATGCAGCAGAGCTTTCAAAAAGTACCCAATTAATATACACGTCAATTCGAACGCGTTTTGTAGGCAAAGAGCAATCCGCGGGCTATATAAGGCACTTCGCGATGTCTATCCATGTTCTATACCATGCCAATGTAACTACCATATCTTAGCGTTCGCATAGAGCACATAGATTTGTGACCTTGAACGCTCCTTCATAAGTAGATAACTCCTACACGATAGAAAAGACGTTCAAGAGAAAACGGTCTAAGATTTAATGCAATTAGTATGCAGCAGATGTTTCAGAAAATGCCCAAATAATATACACGTTAATTCGAATCCGTTTTGTACGCAAAGTAGCAATCCGCGGGCAATATAAGGCACTTAGCGATGTCTATCTATGTTCTATACCATGCCAATGTAACTATCATATCTTAGCGTTCGCATAGAGCTCCTAGAGTTGTGACCTTGAACGCTCCTTCATAAGTAGATATCTCCTACACGATATAAAAGACGTACAATAGAAAACGGACTAAGTTTAACTGCAATTAGCATGCAGCAGAGCTGCCAAATAATGCCCAAATAATATACGCGTTAATTCGAATGCGTTTTGTAAACAAAGCAGCAATCCGTGGTCTATTAAGGACACTTCGCGATGCCTATCCATTTTCTATATCATGCCATTGTAACTACCATATCTTAGCGTTCGCATACAGTACCTAGAGTTGTGACCTTGAACGCTCCTTCATAAGTTGATAACTCCTACACGATAGAAAAGACGTTCAAGAGAAAACGGTCTAAGTTTTACTGCAATTAGTATGCAGCAGAGCTTTCAGAAAATGCCCAAATAATATACACGTTAATTCGAACCCGTCTTGTACGCAAAGTAGCAATCCGCGGGCAATATAAGGCACTTAGCGATGTCTATCTATGTTCTATACCATGCCAATGTAACTATCATATCTTAGCGTTCGCAAACAGCACCTAGAGTTGTGACCTTGAAGGCTCCTTCATAAGTAGATAACTCCTACACGATAGAAAAGACGTTCAAGAGAAAACGGTCTATGTTTTACTGCAATTAGTATCCAGCAGAGCTTTAAAAATGTACCCAATTAATATACACGTCAATTCGAACGCGTTTTGTACGCAAAGTATTAATCCGCGGACTATATAAGGCACTTCGCGATGTCTATCCATGTTCTATACCATGCCAATGTAACTATCATATCTTAGCGTTCGCATAGAGCACCTAGAGATGTGACCTTGACCGCTCCTTCATAAGTAGATAACTACTACACAATAGAAAAGACGTACAAGTGAAAATGGATTTAGTTTTACTGCAATTACCATGCAGCAGAGCTGACAAATAATGCCCAGATAATATACGCGTCAATTCTAATTCGTTTTGTTAACAAAGCAGCAATCCGTGGGCTATTAAGGACACTTCGCAATGTCTATCCATGTTATATACCATACCAATGTAACTATCATATCTTAGCGTTCGCATAGAGCACCTAGAGTTGTGCCCTTGAACGCTCCTTCATAAGTAGATAACTACTACACAATAGAAAAGACGTACAACTGAAAATGGATTTAGTTTTATGGCAATTAGCATGCAGCAGAGCTGCCAAATAATGCCCAGATAATATATGCGTTAATTCTAATGTGTTTTGTAAACAAAGCAGCAATCCGTGGGCTATTAAGGACACTTTGCGATGCCTATCCATTTTCTATACCATGCCATTGTAACTTCCATATTTTAGCGTATGCATACAGCACCTAGAGTTGTGACCTTGAACGCTCCTTCATATGTAGATAACTCCTACACGATAGAAAAGACGTTCAAGAGAATACGGTCCAAGTTTTACTGCAATTAGTATGCAGTAGAGCTTTCAAAAAGTACCCAATTAATATACACGTCAATTCGAACGCGTTTTGTACGCAAAGTAGCAATCCGAGGGCTATATAAGGCACTTCGCGATGTCCATCCATGTTCTATACCTTGCTAATGTAACTACCATATTTTAGCGTTCGCATAGAGCTCCTAGAGTTGTGACCTTGAACACTCCTTCATAAGTAGATAACTCCTACACGATAGAAAAGACGTTCAAGAGAAAACGGTCTAAATTTTACTGTAATTAGTATGCAGCAGAGCTTTCAGAAAATGCCCAAATAATATACACGTTAATTCGAACCCGTTTTGTACGCAAAGTAGCAATCCGCGGGCAATATTAGCGATGTCTATCTATGTTCTATACCATGCCAATGTAACTATCATATCTTAGAGTTCGCATACAGCACCTAGAGTGGTGACCTTGAACGCTCCTTCATAAGTAGATAACTCCTTCACGATAGAAAAGACGTTCAAGAGAAAACGGTCTAAGTTTTACTGCAATTAGTATGTAGCAGAGCTTTCAGAAAATGCCCAAATAATATACACGTTAATTCGAACCCGTTTTGTACGCAAAGTAGCAATCCGCGGGCAATATAAGGCACTTAGCGATGTCTATCTATGTTCTATACAATGCCAATGTAACTATCATATCTTAGCGTTCGCATAGAGCTCCTAGAGTTGTGACCTTGAACACTCCTTCATAAGTAGATATCTCCTACACGATATAAAAGACGTACAATAGAAAACGGACTAAGTTTAACTGCAAATAGCATGCAGCAGAGCTGCCAAATAATGCCCAGATAATATACGCGTTAATTCGAATGCGTTTTGTAAACAAGGCAGCAATCCGTGGGCTATTAAGGACACTTCGCGATGCTATCTATTTTCTATACCATGTAACTACCATATCTTAGCGTTCGCACACAGTACCTAGAGTTTTGACCTTGAACGCTCCTTCATAAGTAGATAACTCCTACACGATAGAAAAGACGTTCAAGAGAAAACGGTCTAAGTTTTACTGCAATTAGTATGCAGCAGAGCTTTCAGAAAATGCCCAAATAATATACACGTTAATTCGAACCCGTTTTGTACGCAAAGTAGCAATTCGCGGGCAATATAAGGCACTTAGCGATGTCTAATCTATGTTCTATACCATGCCAATGTAACTATCATATCTTAGCGTTTGCATACAGCACCTAGACTTGTGACCTTGAACGCTCCTTCATATGTAGATACCTACTACACAATAGAAATGACGTAAAAGTGAAAACGGATTTAGTATTACTGCATTTACCATGCAGTAGAGCTGCCAAATAATGCCCAGATAATATACGCGTAAATTCTAATGCGTTTTGTAAACAAAGCAGCAATCTGTGGGCTATTAAGGACACTTCGCGATGTCTATCCACGTCCTATACCATGCCATTGTAACTACCATATCTTAGCGTTCGCATACAGCACCTAGAGTTGTGACCTTGAACGCTCCTTCATAAGTAGATAACTACTACACAATAGAAAAGACGTACAAGTGAACATGGATTTAGTTTTACGGCAATTAGCATGCAGCAGAGCTGCCAAATAATGCCCAGATAATATACGCGTTAATTCTAATGCGTTTTGTAAACAAAGCAGCAATCCGTGGGCTATTAAGGACACTTTGCGATGCCTATCCATTTTCTATACCATGCCATTGTAACTACCATATCTTAGCGTTTGCATACAGCACCTAGAGTTGTGACCTTGAACGCTCCTTCATATGTAGATAACTCCTACACGATAGAAAAGACGTTGAAGAGAAAACGGTTTAAGTTTTACTGCAATTAGTATGCAGCAGAGCTTTCAAAAAGTACCCAATTAATATACACGTCAATTCGAACGCGTTTTGTACGCAAAGTAGCAATCCGCGGGCTATATAAGGCACTTCGCGATGTCTATCCATGTTCTATACCATGCCAATGTAACTACCATATCTTAGCGTTCGCATAGAGCACCTAGAGTTGTGACCTCGAACACTCCTTCATAAGTAGATAACTCCTAGACGATAGAAAAGACGTTCAAGAGAAAACGGTCTAAATTTTACTGCAATTAGTATGCAGCAGAGCTTTCAGAAAATGCCCAAATAATATACACGTTAATTCGAACCCGTTTTGTACGCAAAGCAGCAATCCGCGGGCAATATTAGCGATGTCTATCTATGTTCTATACCATGCCAATGTAACTATCATATCTTAGAGTTCGCATACAGCACCTAGAGTTGTGACCTTGAACGCTCCTTCATAAGTAGATAACTCCTTCACGATAGAAAAGACGTTCAAGAGAAAACGGTCTAAGTTTTACTGCAATTAGTATGCAGCAGAGCTTTCAGAAAATGCCCAAATAATATACACGTTAATTCGAACCCGTTTTGTACGCAAAGTAGCAATCCGCGGGCAATATAAGGCACTTAGCGATGTCTATCTATGTTCTATACCTTGCCAATGTAACTATCATATCTTAGCGTTTGCATACAGCACCTAGAGTTGTGACCTTGAACGCTCCTTCATAAGTAGGTAACTCCTACACGATAGAAAAGACGTTAAAGAGAAAACGGTCTAAGTTTTACTGCAATTAGTATGCAGCAGAGCTTTCAAAAAGTACCCAATTAATATACACGTCAATTTGAACGCGTTTTGTACGCAAAGTAGCAATCCGCGGGCAATATAAGGCACTTAGCGATGTCTATCTATGTTCTATACCATGCCAATGTAACTACCATATCTTAGCGTTCGCATACAGCACCTAGAGTTGTGATCTTGAACGCTCCTTCATAAGTAGATAACTCCTACACGATAGAAAAGACGTTCAAGAGAAAACGGTCTAAGTTTTACTGCAATTAGTATCCAGCAGAGCTTTCAAAAAGTACCCAATTAATATACACGTCAATTCGAACGCGTTTTGTACACAAAGTATTAATCCGCGGGCTATATAAGGCACTTCGCGATGTCTATCCATGTTCTATACCATGCAAATGTAACTATCATATCTTAGCGTTCGCATAGAGCACCTAGAGTTGTGACCTTGACCGCTCCTTCATAAGTAGATAACTACTACACAATAGAAAAGACGTACAAGTGAAAATGGATTTAGTTTCACTGCAATTACCATGCAGCAGAGCTGCCAAATAATGCCCAGATAATATACGCGTTAATTCTAAGGCGTTTTGTAAACAAAGCAGCAATCCGTGGGCTATTAAGGACACTTTGCGATGCCTATTCATTTTCTATACCATGCCAATGTAGTAACTATCATATCTTAGCGTTCGCATACAGCACCTAGAGTTGTGACCTTGAACGCTCCTTCATAAGTAGGTAACTCCTACACGATAGAAAAGACGTTGAAGAGAAAACGGTCTAAGTTTTACTGCAATTAGTATGCAGCAGAGCTTTCAAAAAGTACCCAATTAATATACACGTCAATTCGAACGCGTTTTGTACGCAAAGTAGCAGTTCGCGGGCTATATAAGGCACTTCGCGATGTCTATCCATGTTATATACCATGCCAATGTAACTACCATATCTTAGCGTTCGCATAGAGCACATAGAGTTGTGACCTTGAACGCTCCTTCATAAGTAGATAACTCCTACACGATAGAAAAGACGTTCAAGAGAAAACGGTCTAAGACTTACTGCAATTAGTGTGCAGCAGAGCTTTCAGAAAATGTCCAAATAATATACACGTTAATTCGAATTCTTTTTGTACGCAAAGTAGCAATCCGCGGGCAATATAAGGCACTTAGCGATGTCTATCTATGTTCTATACCATGCCAATGTAACTATCATATCTTAACGTTCGCATACATCACCTAGAGTTGTGACCTTGAACACTCCTTCATAAGTAGATATCTCCTACACGATATAAAAGACGTACAATAGAAAACGGACTAAGTTTAACTGCAAATAGCATGCAGCAGAGCTGCCAAATAATGCCCAGATAATATACGCGTTAATTCTAATGCGTTTTGTAAACAAAGCAGCAATCCGTGGGCTATTAAGGACACTTTGCGATGCCTATCCATTTTCTATACCATGCCATTGTAACTACCATATCTTAGCGTTTGCATACAGCACCTAGAGTTGTGACCTTGAACGCTCCTTCATATGTAGATAACTCCTACACGATAGAAAAGACGTTCAAGAGAAAACGGTCTACGTTTTACTGCAATTAGTATGCAGCAGAGCTTTCGAAAAGTACCCAATTAATATACACGTCAATTCGAACGCGTTTTGTACGCAAAGTATCAATCCGCGGGCTATATAAGGCACTTCGCGATGTCTATCCATGTTCTATACCATGCCAATGTAACTATCATATCTTGGCGTTCGCATAGAGCACTTAGAGTTGTGACCTTGACCGCTCCTTCATAAGTAGATAACTACTACACAATAGAAAAGACGAACAAGTGAAAATGGATTTAGTTTTACTGCAATTACCATGCAGCAGAGCTGCCAAATAATGCCCAGATAATATACGCGTTAATTCTAATGCGTTTTGTAAACAAAGCAGCAATCCGTGGGCTATTAAGGACACTTTGCGATGCCTATTCATTTTCTATACCATGCCAATGTAACTATCATATCTTAGCGTTCGCATACAGCACCTAGAGTTGTGACCTTGAACGCTCCTTCATAAGTAGATAACTCCTATACGATAGAAAAGACGTTCAAGAGAAGACGGTCTAAGTTTTACTGCAATTAGTATGCAGCAGAGCTTTCAAAATGTACCCAATTAATATACACGTCAATTCGAACGCGTTTTGTAGGCAAAGTAGCAATCGGGCTATATAAGGCACTTCGCGATGTCTATCCATGTTCTATACCATGCCAATGTAACTACCATATCTTAGCGTTCGCATACAGCATCTAGAGTTGTGACCTTGAACGCTCCTTCATAAGTAGATAACTCCTACACGATAGAAAAGACGTTCAAGAGAAAACGGTCTAAGATTTACTGCAATTAGTATGCAGCAGAGCTTTCAGAAAATGCCCAAATAATATACACGTTAATTCGAATCCGTTTTGTACGCAAAGTAGCAATCCGCGGGCAATATAAGGCACTTAGCGATGTCTATCTATGTTCTATACCATGCCAATGTAACTATCATATCTTAGCGTTCGCATAGAGCTCCTAGAGTTGTGACCTTGAATGCTCCTTCATAAGTAGATATCTCCTACACGATATAAAAGACGTACAATAGAAAACGGACTAAGTTTAACTGCAATTAGCATGCAGCAGAGCTGCCAAATAATGCACAAATAATATACGCGTTAATTCGAATGCGTTTTGTAAACAAAGCAGCAATCCGTGGTCTATTAAGGACACTTCGCGATGCCTATCCATTTTCTATACCATGCCATTGTAACTACCATATCTTAGCGTTCGCATACAGTACCTAGAGTTGTGACCTTGAACGATCCTTCATAAGTAGATAACTCCTACACGATAGAAAAGACGTTCAAAAGAAAACGGTCTAAGTTTTACTGCAATTAGTATGCAGCAGAGCTTTCAGAAAATGCCCAAATAATATACACGTTAATTCGAACCCGTCTTGTACGCAAAGTAGCAACCCGCGGGCAATATAAGGCACTTAGCGATGTCTATCTATGTTCTATACCATGCCAATGTAACTATCATATCTTAGCGTTCGCATACAGCACCTAGAGTTGTGACCTTGAACGCTCCTTCATAAGTAGATAACTCCTACACGATAGAAAAGACGTTCAAGAGAAAACGGTCTAAGTTTTACTGCAATTAGTATGCAGCAGAGTTTTCGAAAAGTACCCAATTAATATACACGTCAATTCGAACGCGTTTTGTAAACAAAGCAGCAATCCGTGGGCTATTAAGGACACTTCGCGATGTCTATCCATGTTCTACACCATGCCAATGTAACTATCATATTTTAGCGTTCGCATAGAGCACCTAGAGTTGTGACCTTGAACGCTCCTTCATAAGTAGATAACTACTACACAATAGAAAAGACGTACAAGTGAAAATGGATTTAGTTTTACGGCAATTAGCATGCAGCAGAGCTGCCAAATAATGCCCAGATAATATACGCGTTAATTCTAATGCGTTTTGTAAACAAAGCAGCAATCCGTGGGCTATTAAGGACACTTTGCGATGCCTATCAATTTTCTATACCATGCCATTGTAACTACCATATCTTAGCGTTCGCATACAGTACCTAGAGTTGTGACCTTGAACGCTCCTTCATAAGTTGATAACTCCTACACGATAGAAAAGACGTTCAAGAGAAAACGGTCTATGTTTTACTGCAATTAGTATCCAGCAGAGCTTTAAAAATGTACCCAATTAATATACACGTCAATTCGAACGCGTTTTGTACGCAAAGTATTAATCCGCGGACTATATAAGGCACTTCGCGATGTCTATCCATGTTCTATACCATGCCAATGTAACTATCATATCTTAGCGTTCGCATAGAGCACCTAGAGATGTGACCTTGACCGCTCCTTCATAAGTAGATAACTACTACACAATAGAAAAGACGTACAAGTGAAAATGGATTTAGTTTTACTGCAATTACCATGCAGCAGAGCTGACAAATAATGCCCAGATAATATACGCGTCAATTCTAATTCGTTTTGTTAACAAAGCAGCAATCCGTGGGCTATTAAGGACACTTCGCAATGTCTATCCATGTTATATACCATACCAATGTAACTATCATATCTTAGCGTTCGCATAGAGCACCTAGAGTTGTGCCCTTGAACGCTCCTTCATAAGTAGATAACTACTACACAATAGAAAAGACGTACAACTGAAAATGGATTTAGTTTTATGGCAATTAGCATGCAGCAGAGCTGCCAAATAATGCCCAGATAATATACGCGTTAATTCTAATGCGTTTTGTAAACAAAGCAGCAATCCGTGGGCTATTAAGGACACTTTGCGATGCCTATCCAATTTCTATACCATGCCATTGTAACTTCCATATTTTAGCGTATGCATACAGCACCTAGAGTTGTGACCTTGAACGCTCCTTCATATGTAGATAACTCCTACACGATAGAAAAGACGTTCAAGAGAATACGGTCCAAGTTTTACTGCAATTAGTATGCAGTAGAGCTTTCAAAAAGTACCCAATTAATATACACGTCAATTCGAACGCGTTTTGTACGCAAAGTAGCAATCCGAGGGGTATATAAGGCACTTCGCGATGTCTATCCATGTTCTATACCTTGCTAATGTAACTACCATATCTTAGCGTTCGCATAGAGCTCCTAGAGTTGTGACCTTGAACACTCCTTCATAAGTAGATAACTCCTACACGATAGAAAAGACGTTCAAGAGAAAACGGTCTAAATTTTACTGTAATTAGTATGCAGCAGAGCTTTCAGAAAATGCCCAAATAATATACACTTTAATTCGAACCCGTTTTGTACGCAAAGTAGCAATCCGCGGGCAATATTAGCGATGTCTATCTATGTTCTATACCATGCCAATGTAACTATCATATCTTAGAGTTCGCATACAGCACCTAGAGTGGTGACCTTGAACGCTCCTTCATAAGTAGATAACTCCTTCACGATAGAAAAGACGTTCAAGAGAAAACGGTCTAAGTTTTACTGCAATTAGTATGTAGCAGAGCTTTCAGAAAATGCCCAAATAATATACACGTTAATTCGAACCCGTTTTGTACGCAAAGTAGCAATCCGCGGGCAATATAAGGCACTTAGCGATGTCTATCTATGTTCTATACCATACCAATGTAACTATAATATCTTAGCGTTCGCATACAGCACCTAGAGTTGTGACCTTGAACGCTCCTTCATAAGTAGATAACTCCTACACGATAGAAAAGACGTTCAAGAGAAAACGGTCTAAGTTTTACTGCAATTAGTATGCAGCAGAGTTTTCGAAAAGTACCCAATTAATATACACGTCAATTCGAACGCGTTTTGTAAACAAAGCAGCAATCCGTGGGCTATTAAGGACACTTCGCGATGTCTATCCATGTTCTACACCATGCCAATGTAACTATCATATTTTAGCGTTCGCATAGAGCACCTAGAGTTGTGACCTTGAACGCTCCTTCATAAGTAGATAACTACTACACAATAGAAAAGACGTACAAGTGAAAATGGATTTAGTTTTACGGCAATTAGCATGCAGCAGAGCTGCCAAATAATGCCCAGATAATATACGCGTTAATTCTAATGCGTTTTGTAAACAAAGCAGCAATCCGTGGGCTATTAAGGACACTTTGCGATGCCTATCAATTTTCTATACCATGCCATTGTAACTACCATATCTTAGCGTTTGCATACAGCACCTAGAGTTGTGACCATGAACGCTCCTTCATATGTAGATAACTCCTACACGATAGAAAAGACGTTGAAGAGAAAACGGTCTAAGTTTTACTGCAATTAGTATGCAGCAGAGCTTTCAAAAAGTACCCAATTAATATACACGTCAATTCGAACGCGTTTTGTACGCAAAGTAGCAATCCGCGGGCTATATAAGGCACTTCGCGATGTCTATCCATGTTCTATACCATGCCAATGTAACTACCATATCTTAGCGTTCGCATAGAGCACCTAGAGTTGTGACCTTGAACGCTCCTTCATAAGTAGATAACTCCTTCACGATAGAAAAGACGTTCAAGAGAAAACGGTCTAAGTTTTACTGCAATTAGTATGCAGCAGAGCTTTCAGAAAATGCCCAAATACACGTTAATTCGAACCCGTTTTGTACGCAAAGTAGCAATCCGCGGGCAATATTAGCGATGTCTATCAATGTTCTATACCATGCCAATGTAACTATCATATCTTAGAGTTCGCATACAGCACCTAGAGTTGTGACCTTGAACGCTCCTTCATAAGTAGATAACTCCTTCACGATAGAAAAGACGTTCAAGAGAAAACGGTCTAAGTTTTACTGCAATTAGTATGCAGCAGAGCTTTCAGAAAATGCCCAAATAATATACACGTTAATTCGAACCCGTTTTGTACGCAAAGCAGCAATCCGCGGGCTATATAAGGCACTTCGCGATGTCTATCCATCTTCTATACCATGCCAATGTATCTATCATATCTTAGCGTTCGCATAGACCACCTAGAGTTGTGACCTTGACCGCTCCTTCATAAGTAGATACCTACTACACAATAGAAAAGACGTACAAGTGAAAACGGATTTAGTATTACTGCATTTACCATGCAGTAGAGCTGCCAAATAATGCCCAGATAATATACGCGTAAATTCTAATGCGTTTTGTAAACAAAGCAGCAATCTGTGGGCTATTATAGACACTTCGCGATGTCTATCCATGTTCTATACCATGCCATTGTAACTTCCATATCTTAGCGTTCGCATACAGCACCTAGAGTTGTGACCTTGAAAGCTCCTTCATAAGTAGATAACTCCTACACGATAGAGGAGACGTTCAAGAGAAAACGGTCTAAGTTTTACTGCAATTAATAATCAGCAGAGCTTTCAAAAAGTGCCCAAATAATATACACGTTACTTCGAACGCGTTTTGTACGCAAAGTAGCAATCCGCTGGCTATATTAGGCATTTCGCGATGTCTATTCATGTTCTATACCATGCCATTGTAACTACCATATCTTAGCGTTCGCATACAGCGTCTAGAGTTGTGACCTTGAACGCTCCTTCATAAGTAGATAACTCCTACACGATAGAAAAGACGTTCAAGAGAAAACGGTCTAAGTTTTACTGCAATTAGTATGCAGCAGAGCTTTCAAAAAGTACCCAATTAATATACACGTTAATTCGAACCCGTTTTGTACGCAAGGTAGCAATCCGAGGGCAAAATAAGGCACTTCGCGATGTCTATCCATGTTCTATACCATGCCATTGTAACTACCATATCTTAGCGTTCGCATACAGCACCTAGAGTTGTGACCTTGAACGCTCCTTCATAAGTAGATAACTCTTACACGATAGATAGACGTTCAAGGAAAAACGGTCTAAGTTCTACTACAATTAATATGCAGCAGAGCTTTCAAAAAGAGCCCAAATAATATACACGTTAATTCGAACCCGTTTTGTACGCAAGGTAGCAATCCGAGGGCAATATAAGGCACTTCGCGATGTCTATCCATGTTCTATACCATGCCATTGTAACTACCATATCTTAGCGTTCGCATAGAGCACCTAGAGTTGTGACCTTGACCGCTCCTTCATAAGTAGATAACTAATACACAATAGAAAAGACGTACAAGTGAAAATGGATTTAGTTTTACAGCAATTACCATGGAGCAGAGCTGCCAAATAATGCCCAGATAATATACGCGTTAATTCTAATGCGTTTTGTAAACAAAGCAGCAATCCGTGGGCTATTAAGGACACTTCGCGATGCCTATCCATGTTCTACACCATGTCAATGTTACTATCATATTTTAGGGTTCGCATAGAGCACAAATAGCTGTGACCTTGAACGCTCCTTCATTCGTAGATTACTGCTACACGATAGAAAAGACGTACAAGTGAAAATGGATCTAGTTTTACTTCAATTATCATGCAGCAGAGCTGCCAAATAATGCCCAGATAATATACGCGTTAATTCGAATGCGTTTTGTAAACAAAGCAGCAATCCGTGGGCTATTAAGGACACTTCGCGATGCCTATCCATTTTCTATACCATGCCATTGTAACTACCATATCTTAGCGTTCGCATACAGTACCTAGAGTTGTGACCTTGAACGCTCCTTCATAGGTAGATAACTCCTACACGATAGAAAAGACGTTCACGAGAAAGCGGTCTAAGTTTTACTGCAATTAGTATGCAGCAGAGCTTTCAGAAAATGCCCAAATAATATACACGTTAATTCGAACCCGTTTTGTACGCAAAGCAGCAATCCGCGGGCAATATTAGCGATGTCTATCTATGTTCTATACCATGCCAATGTAACTATCATATCTTAGAGTTCGCATACAGCACCTAGAGTTGTGACCTTGAACGCTCCTTCATAAGTAGATAACTCCTTCACGATAGAAAAGACGTTCAAGGGAAAACGGTCTAAGTTTTACTGCAATTAGTATGCAGCAGAGCTTTCAGAAAATGCCCAAATAATATACAAGTTAATTCGAACCCGTCTTGTACGCAAAGTAGCAATCCGCGGGCAATATAAGGCACTTAGCGATGTCTATCTATGTTCTATACCATGCCAATGTAACTATCATATCTTAGCGTTTGCATAGAGCTCCTAGAGTTGTGACCTTGAACGCTCCTTCATAAGTAGATATCTCCTACACGATATAAAAGACGTACAATAGAAAACGGACTAAGTTTAACTGCAATTAGCATGCAGCAGAGCTGCCAAATAATGCCCAAATAATATACGCGTTAATTCGATGCGTTTTGTAAACAAAGCAGCAATCCGTGGTCTATTAAGGACACTTCGCGATGCCTATCCATTTTCTATACCGTCGTATAGTCAATTCGAACGCGTTTTGTACGCAAAGTATCAATCCGCGGGCTATATAAGGCACTTCGCGATGTCTATCCATTTTCTATACCATGCCAATGTAACTATCATATCTTGGCGTTCGCATAGAGCACCTAGAGTTGTGACCTTGACCGCTCCTTCATAAGTAGATAACTACTACACAATAGAAAAGACATACAAGTGAAAATGGATTTAGTTTTACTGCAATTACCATGCAGCAGAGCTGCCAAATAATGCCCAGATAATATACGCGTTAATTATAATGCGTTTTGTAAACAAAGCAGCAATCCGTGGGCTATTAAGGACACTTTGCGATGCCTATCCATTTTCTATCCCATGCCAATGTAACTATCATATCTTAGCGTTCGCATACAGCACCTAGAGTTGTGACCTTGAACGCTCCTTCATAAGTAGGTAACTCCTACACGATAGAAAAGACGGTCTAAGTTTTACTGCAATTAGTATGCAGCAGAGCTTTCAAAAAGTACCCAATTAATATACACGTCAATTCGAACGCGTTTTGTAGGCAAAGTAGCAATCGGGCTATATAAGGCACTTCGCGATGTCTATCCATGTTCTATACCATGCCAATGTAACTATCATGGCGTTCGCATAGAGCACCTAGAGTTGTGACCTTGACCGCTCCTTCATAAGTAGATAACTACTACACAATAGAAAAGACGTACAAGTGAAAATGGATTAAGTTTTACTGCAATTACCATGCAGCAGAGCTGCCAAATAATGCCCAGATAATATACGCGTTAATTCTAATGCGTTTTGTAAACAAAGCAGCAATCCGTGGGCTATTAAGGACACTTTGCGATGCCTATCCATTTTTTATACCATGCCAATGTAACTACCATATCTTAGCGTTCGCATACAGTACCTAGAGTTGTGACCTTGAACGCTCCTTCATAAGTAGATAACTCCTACACGATAGAAAAGACGTTCAAGTGAAAACGGTCTAAGTGTTACTGCAATTAGTATGCAGCAGAGCTTTCAGAAAATGCCCAAATAATATACACGTCAATTCGAACGCGTTTTGTACGCAAAGTATCAATCCGCGGGCTATATAAGGCACTTTGCGATGTCTATCAATGTTCTATACCATGCCAATGTATCTATCATATGTTAGCGTTCGCATAGAACACCTAGAGTTGTGACCTTGACCGCTCCTTCATAAGTAGATAACTACTACACAATAGAAAAGACGTACAAGTGAAAATGGATTTAGTTTTACTGCAATTACCATGCAGCAGAGCTGCCAAATAATGCCCAGATAATATACTCGTTAATTTTAATCCGTTTTATAAACAATGCAGCAATCCGTGGGCTATTCGAAGCGTACTTAATGGATACTTCGCGATGTTTATCCATGTTCTATACCATGCCAATGTAACTATCATATCTTAGCGTTCGCATAGAGCACCTAGAGTTGTGACCTTGAACGCTCCTTCATTCGTAGATTATTGCTACACGATATAAAAGACTTACAATAGAAAACGGACTAAGTTTAACTGCAATTAGCATGCAGCAGAGCTGCCAAATAATGCCCAGATAATATATGCGTTAATTCGAATGCGTTTTGTAAACAAAGCAGCAATCCGTGGGCTATTAAGGACACTTCGCGATGCCTATCCATTTTCTATACCATGCCATTGTAACTACCATATATTAGCGTTCGCATACAGTACCTTGAGATGTGACCTTGAACGCTCCTTCATAAGTAGATAACTACTACACAATAGAAAAGACGTACAAGTGAAAATGGATTTAGTTTTACGGCAATTAGCATGCAGCAGAGCTGCCAAATAATGCCCAGATAATATACGCGTTAATTCTAAGGCGTTTTGTAAACAAAGCAGCAATCCGTGGGCTATTAAGGACACTTTGCGATGCCTATCCATTTTCTATACCATGCCAATGTAACTATCATATCTTAGCGTTCGCATACAGCACCTAGAGTTGTGACCTTGAACGCTCCTTCATAAGTAGGTAACTCCTACACGATAGAAAAGACGTTGAAGAGAAAACGGTTTAAGTTTTACTGCAATTAGTATGCAGCAGAGCTTTCAAAAAGTACCCAATTAATATACACGTCAATTCGAATGCGTTTTGTAAACAAAGCAGCAATCCGTGGTCTATTAAGGACACTTCGCGATGCCTATCCATTTTCTATACCATGCCATTGTAACTACCATATCTTAGCGTTCGCATACAGTACCTAGAGTTGTGACCTTGAACGCTCCTTCATAAGTAGATAACTCCTACACGATAGAAAAGACGTTCAAGAGAAAACGGTCTAAGTTTTACTGCAATTAGTATGCAGCAGAGCTTTCAGAAAATGCCCAAATAATATACACGTTAATTCGAATCCGTTTTGTACGCAAAGTAGCAATCCGCGGGCAATATAAGGCACTTAGCGATGTCTATCTATGTTCTATACCATGCCAATGTAACTATCATATCTTAGCGTTCGCATACAGCTCCTAGAGTTGTGACCTTGAACGCTCCTTCATAAGTAGATATCTCCTTCACGATATAAAAGACGTACAATAGAAAACGGACTAAGTTTAACTGCAATTAGCATGCAGCAGAGCTGCCAAATAATGCCCAAATAATATACGCGTTAATTCGAATTCGTTTTGTAAACTAAGCAGCAATCCGTGGTCTATTAAGGACACTTAGCGATGCCTATCCATTTTCTATACCATGCCATTGTAACTACCTTATCTTAGCGTTCGCATACAGTACCTAGAGTTGTGACCTTGAACGCTCCTTCTTAAGTAGATAACTCCTACACGATAGAAAAGACGTTCAAGAGAAAACGGTCTAAGTTTTACTGCAATTAGTATGCAGCAGAGCTTTCAGAAAATGCCCAAATAATATACACGTTAATTCGAACCCGTCTTGTACGCAAAGTAGCAATCCGCGGGCAATATAAGGCACTTAGCGATGTCTATCTATGTTCTGTACCATGCCAATGTAACTATCATATCTTAGCGTTCGCATACAGCACCTAGAGTTGTGACCTTGAACGCTCCTTCATAAGTAGATAACTCCTACACGATAGAAAAGACGTTCAAGAGAAAACGGTCTAAGATTTACTGCAAATAGTATGCAGCAGAACTTTCAGAAAATGCCCAAATAATATACACGTTAATTCGAATCCGTTTTGTACGCAAAGTAGCAATCCGCGGGCAATATAAGGCACTTAGCGATGTCTATCTATGTTCTATACCATGCCAATGTAACTATCATATCTTAGCGTTCGCATAGACCTCCTAGAGTTGTGACCTTGAACGCTCCTTCATAAGTAGATATCTCCTACACGATATAAAAGACGTACAATAGAAAACGGACTAAGTTTAACTGCAATTAGCATGCAGCAGAGCTGCCAAATAATGCCCAAATAATATACGCGATAATTCGAATGCGTTTTGTAAACAAGGCAGCAATCCGTGGTCTATTAAGGACACTTCGCGATGCCTATCCATTTTCTATACCATGCCATTGTAACTACCATATCTTAGCGTTCGAATACAGTACCTAGAGTTGTGACCTTGAACGCTCCTTCATAAGTAGATAACTCCTACACGATAGAAAAGACGTTCAAGAGAAAACGGTCTAAGTTTTACTGCAATTAGTATGCAGCACAGCTTTCAGAAAATGCCCAAATAATATACACGTTAATTCGAACCCGTCTTGTACGCAAAGTAGCAATCTGCGGGCAATATAAGGCACATAGCGATGTCTATCTATGTTCTATACCATGCCAATGTAACTATCATATCATGGCGTTCGCATACAGCACCTAGAGTTGTGACCTTGAACGCTCCTTCATAAGTAGATAACTCCTACACGATAGAAAAGACGTTCAAGAGAAAACGCTCTATGTTTTACTGCAATTAGTATCCAGCAGAGCTTTCAAAAAGTACCCAATTAATATACACGTCAATTCGAACGCGTTTTGTACGCAAAGTATTAATCCGCGGACTATATAAGGCACTTCGCGATGTCTATCCATGTTCTATACCATGCCAATGTAACTATCATATCTTAGCGTTCGCATAGAGCACCTAGAGTTGTGACCTTGACGGCTCCTTCATAAGTAGATAACTACTACACAATAGAAAAGACGTACAAGTGAAAATGGATTTAGTTTTACTGCAATTACCATGCAGCAGAGCTGCCAAATAATGCCCAGATAATATACGCGTTAATTCTAAGGCGTTTTGTAAACAAAGCAGCAATCCGTGGGCTATTAAGGACACTTTGCGATGCCTATCCATTTTCTATACCATGCCAATGTAACTATCATATCTTAGCGTTCGCATGCAGCACCTAGAGTTGTGACCTTGAACGCTCCTTCATAAGTAGGTAACTCCTACAAGATAGAAAAGACGTTGAAGAGAAAACGGTCTAAGTTTTACTGCAATTAGTATGCAGCAGAGCTTTCAAAAAGTACCCAATTAATATACACGTCAATTCGAACGCGTTTTGTACGCAAAGTAGCAGTCCGCGGGCTATATAAGGCACTTCGCGATGTCTATCCATGTTCTATACCATGCCAATGTAACTACCATATCTTAGCGTTCGCATAGAGCCCATAGAGTTGTGACCTTGAACGCTCCTTCATAAGTGGATAACTCCTACATGATAGAAAAGACGTTCAAGAGAAAACGGTCTAAGTTTTACTGCAATTAGTATGCAGCAGAGCTTTCAGAAAATGCCCAAATAATATACACGTTAATTCGAACCCGTCTTGTACGCAAAGTAGCAATCCGCGGGCAATATAAGGCACTTAGCGATGTCTATCTATGTTCTATACCATGCCAATGTAACTATCATATCTTAGCGTTGGCATACAGCACCTAGAGTTGTGACCTTGAACGCTCCTTCATAAGTAGGTAACTCCTACACGATAGAAAAGACGTTCAAGAGAAAACGGTCTAAGTTTTACTGCAATTAGTATGCAGCAGGGCTTTCAAAAAGTAACCAATTAATATACACGTCAATTCGAACGCGTTTTGTACGCAAAGTAGCAGTCCGCGGGCTATATAAGGCACTTCGCGATGTCTATCCATGTTCTATACCATGCCAATGTAACTACCATATCTTAGCGTTCGCATAGAGCACATAGAGTTGTGACCTTGAACGCTCCTTCATAAGTAGATAACTCCTACACGATAGAAAAGACGTTCAAGAGAAAACAGTCTAAGTTTTACTGCAATTAGTATGCAGCAGAGCTTTCAGAAAATGCCCAAATAATATACACGTTAATTCGAACCCGTCTTGTACGCAAAGTAGCAGTCCGCGGGCTATATAAGGCACTTCGCGATGTCTATCCATGTTCTATACCATGCCAATGTAACTACCATATCTTAGCGTTCGCATAGAGCTCCTAGAGTTGTGACCTTGAACGCTCCTTCATAAGTAGATATCTCCTACACGATATAAAAGACGTACAATAGAAAACGGACTACGTTTAACTGCAAATAGCATGCAGCAGAGCTGCCAAATAATGCCCAGATAATATACGCGTTAATTCGAATGCGTTTTGTAAACAAAGCAGCAATCCGTGGGCTATTAAGGACACTTCGCGATGCCTACCCATTTTCTATACCATGCCATTGTAACTACCATATCTTAGCGTTCGCATACAGTACCTAGAGTTGTGACCTTGAACGCTCCTTCATAAGTAGATAACTCCTACACGATAGAAAAGACGTTCAAGAGAAAACGGTCTAAGTTTTACTGCAATTAGTATGCAGCAGAGCTTTCAGAAAATGCCCAAATAATATACACGTTAATTCGAACCCGTTTTGTACGCAAAGTAGCAATCCGCGGGCAATATAAGGCACTTAGCGATGTCTATCTATGTTCTATACCATGCCAATGTAACTATCATATCTTAGCGTTCGCATACAGCACCTAGAGTTGTGACCTTGAACGCTCCTTCATAAGTAGATAACTCCTACACGATAGAAAAGACGTTCAAGAGAAAACGGTCTAAGATTTACTGCAATTAGTATGCAGCAGAGCTTTCAGAAACTGCCCAAATAATATACACGTTAATTCGAATCCGTTTTGTACGCAAAGTAGCAATCCGCGGGCAATATAAGGCACTTAGCGATGTCTATCTATGTTCTATACCATGCCAATGTAACTATCATATCTTAGCGTTCGCATAGAGCACCTAGAGTTGTGACCTTGACCGCTCCTTCATAAGTAGATAACTACTACACAATAGAAAAGACGTACAAGTGAAAATGGATTTAGTTTTACTGCAATTACCATGCAGAAGAGCTGCCATATAATGCCCAGATAATATACGCGTTAATTCTAAGGCGTTTTGTAAACAAAGCAGCAATCCGTGGGCTATTAAGGACACTTCGCGATGCCTATCCATTTTCTATACCATGCCATTGTAACTACCATATCTTAGCGTTCGCATACAGTACCTAGAGTTGTGACCTTGAACGCTCCTTCATAAGTAGATAACTCCTACACGATAGAAAAGACGTTCAAGAGAAAACGGTCTAAGTTTTACTGCAATTAGTATGCAGCAGAGCTTTCAGAAAATGCCCAAATAATATACACGTTAATTCGAATCCGTTTTGTACGCAAAGTAGCAATCCGCGGGCTATATAAGGCACTTCGCGATGTCTATCTATGTTCTATACCATGCCAATGTAACTATCATATCTTAGCGTTCGCATAGAGCTCCTAGAGTTGTGACCTTGAACGCTCCTTCATAAGTAGATATCTCCTACACGATATAAAAGACGTACAATAGAAAACGGACTAAGTTTAACTGCAAATAGCATGCAGCAGAGCTGCCAAATAATGCCCAGATAATATACGCGTTAATTCGAATGCGTTTTGTAAACAAAGCAGCAATCCGTGGGCTATTAAGGACACTTCGCGATGCCTACCCATTTTCTATACCATGCCATTGTAACTACCATAACTTAGCGTTCGCATACAGTACCTAGAGTTGTGACCTTGAACGCTCCTTCATAAGTAGATAACTCCTACACGATAGAAAAGACGTTCAAGAGAAAACGGTCTAAGTTTTACTGCAATTAGTATGCAGCAGAGCTTTCAGAAAATGCCCAAATAATATACACGTTAATTCGAACCCGTTTTGTACGCAAAGTAGCAATCCGCGGGCAATATAAGGCACTTAGCGATGTCTATCTATGTTCTATACCATGCCAATGTAACTATCATATATTAGCTTCGCATAGAGCACCTAGAGTTGTGACCTTGACCGCTCCTTCATAAGTAGATAACTACTACACAATAGAAAAGACGTACAAGTGAAAATGGATTTAGTTTTACTGCAATTACCATGCAGCAGAGCTGCCAAATAATGCCCAGATAATATACGCGTCAATTCTAATTCATTTTGTAAACAAAGCAGCAATCCGTGGGCTATTAAGGACACTTCGCGATGTCTATCCATGTTATATACCATGCCAATGTAACTATCATATCTTAGCGTTCGCATAGAGCACCTAGAGTTGTGACCTTGAACGCTCCTTCATAAGTAGATAACTACTACACAATAGAAAAGACGTACAAGTGAACATGGATTTAGTTTTACGGCAATTAGCATGCAGCAGAGCTACCAAATAATGCCCAGATAATATACGCGTTAATTCTAATGCGTTTTGTAAACAAAGCAGCAATCCGTGGGCTATTAAGGACACTTTGCGATGCCTATCCATTTTCTATACCATACCATTGTAACTACCATATCTTAGCGTTTGCATACAGCACCTAGAGTTGTGACCTTGAACGCTCCTTCATATGTAGAAAACGCTCCTTCATACGCTCCTTCATATGTGCTCCTACACTATAGAAAAGACGTTCAAGAGAAAACGGTCTATGTTTTACTGCAATTAGTATGCAGCAGAGCTTTCGAAAAGTACCCAATTAATATACACGTCAATTCGAAAGCGTTTTGTACGCAAAGTATCAATCCGCGGGCTATATAAAGCACTTCGCGATGTCTATCCATGTTCTATACCATGCCAATGTAACTATCATATCTTGGCGTTCGCATAGAGCACCTAGAGTTGTGACCTTGACCGCTCCTTCATAAGTAGATAACTACTACACAATAGAGTAGTATAGATTTAGTTTTACTGCAATTACCATGCAGCAGAGCTGCCAAATAATGCCCAGATAATATACGCGTTAATTCTAATGCGTTTTGTAAACAAAGCAGCAATCCGTGGGCTATTAAGGACACTTTGCGATGCCTATCCATTTTCTATACCATGCCAATGTAACTATCATATCTTACCGTTCGCATACAGCACCTAGAGTTGTGACCTTGAACGCTCCTTCATAAGTAGGTAACTCCTACACGATAGAAATGACGTTCAAGAGAAGACGGTCTAAGTTTTACTGCAATTAGTATGCAGCAGAGCTTTCAAAAAGTACCCAATTAATATACACGTCAATTCGAACGCGTTTTGTAGGCAAAGGCAAAGTAGCAATCCGCGGGCTATATAAGGCACTTAGCGATGTCTATCTATGTTCTATACCATGCCAATGTAACTATCATATCTTAGCGTTCGCATAGAGCTCCTAGAGTTGTGACCTTGAACGCTCCTTCATAAGTGGATATCTCCTACACGATATAAAAGACGTACAATAGAAAACGGACTAAGTTTAACTGCAATTAGCATGCAGCAGAGCTGCCAAATAATGCCCAGATAATATACACGTTAATTCTAATGCGTTTTGTAAACAAAGCAGCAATCCGTGGGCTATTAAGGACACTTTGCGATGCCTATCCATTTTCTATACCATGCCAATGTAACTACCATATCTTAGCGTTTGCATACAGCACCTAGAGTTGGGACCATGAACGCTCCTTCATATGTAGATAACTCCTACACGATAGAAAAGACGTTGAAGAGAAAACGGTCTAAGTTTTACTGCAATTAGTATGCAGCAGAGCTTTCAAAAAGTACCCAATTAATATACACGTCAATTCGAACGCGTTTTGTACGCAAAGTAGCAATCCGCGGGCTATATAAGGCACTTCGCGATGTCTATCCATGTTCTATACCATGCCAATGTAACTACCATATCTTAGCGTTCGCATAGAGCACCTAGAGTTGTGACCTTGAACACTCCTTCATAAGTAGATAACTCCTAGACGATAGAAAAGACGTTCAAGAGAAAACGGTCTAAATTTTACTGCAATTAGTATGCAGCAGAGCTTTCAGAAAATGCCCAAATACACGTCAATTCCAACGCGTTTTGTACGCAAAGTAGCAATCCGCGGGCTATATAAGGCACTTCGCGATGTCTATCCATGTTCTATACCATGCCAATGTAACTACCATATCTTAGCGTTCGCATAGAGCACCTAGAGTTGTGACCTTGAACACTCGTTCATAAGTAGATAACTCCTAGACGATAGAAAAGACGTTCAAGAGAAAACGGTCTAAGTTTTACTGCAATTAGTATGCAGTAGAGCTTTCAGAAAATGCCCAAATAATATACACGTTAATTCGAACCCGTTTTGTACGCAAAGTAGCAATCCGCGGGCAATATAAGGCACTTAGCGATGTCTATCTATGTTCTATACCATGCCAATGTAACTATCATATCTTAGCGTTCGCATACAGCACCTAGAGTTGTGACCTTGAACGCTCCTTCATAAGTAGATAACTCCTACACGATAGAAAAGACGTTCAAGAGAAAACGGTCTAAGTTTTACTGCAATTAGTATGCAGCAGAGCTTTCGAAAAGTACCCAATTAATATACACGTCAATTCGAACGCGTTTTGTACGCAAAGTATCAATCCGCGGGCTATTCGCGATGTCTATCGTCTATCGAAAAGACGTACAAGTGAAAATGGATTTAGTTTTACTGCAATTACCATGCAGCAGAGCTGCCAAATAATGCCCAGATAATATACGCGTAAATTCTAATGCGTCTTGTAAACAAAGCAGCAATCTGTGGGCTATTAAGGACACTTCGCGATATCTATCCATGTTCTATACCATGCCATTGTAACTACCATATCTTAGCGTTCGCATACAGCACCTAGAGTTGTGACCTTGAACGCTCCTTCATAAGTAGATAACTCCTACATGATAGAAGAGACGTTCAATAGAAAACGGTCTAAGTTTTACTGCAATTAATATTCAGCAGAGCTTTCAAAAAGTGCCCAAATAATATACACGTTACTTCGAACGCGTTTTGTACGCAAAGTAGCAATCCGCTGGCTATATTAAGCATTTCGCGATGTCTATCCATGTTCTATACCATGCCATTGTAACTACCATATCTTAGCGTTCGCATACAGCGTCTAGAGTTGTGACCTTGAACGCTCCTTCATAAGTAGATAACTCCTACACGATAGAAAAGACGTTCAAGAGAAAACGGTCTAAGTTTTACTGCAATTAGTATGCAGCAGACCTTTCAAAAAGTACCCAATTAATATACACGTTAATTCGAACCCGTTTTGTACGCAAGGTAGCAATCCGAGGGCAATATAAGGACACTTCGCGATGTCTATCCACGTTCTATACCATGCCATTGTAACTACCATATCTTAGCGTTCGCATACAGCACCTAGAGTTGTGACCTTGAACGCTCCTTCATAAGTAGATAACTCCTACACGATAGAAGAGACGTTCAAGAGAAAACGTTCTAAGTTTTACTGCAATTAATATTCAGCAGAGCTTTCAAAAAGTGCCCAAATAATATACACGTTACTTCGAACGCGTTTTGTACGCAAAGTAGCAATCCGCTGGCTATATTAGGCATTTCGCGATGTCTATCCATGTTCTATATTATGCCATTGTAACTACCATATCTTAGCGTTCGCATACAGCATACTAGAGTTGTGACCTTGAACGCTCCTTCATAAGTAGATAACTCCTACACGATAGAAAAGACGTTCAAGAGAAAATGGTCGTTTTACTGCAATTAGTATGCAGCAGAGCTTTCAAAAAGTACCCAATTAATATACACGTTAATTCGAACCCGTTTTGTACGCAAAGTAGCAATCTGAGGGCAATATAAGGCACTTCACGATGTCTATCCATGTTCTATACCATGCCAATGTAACTATCATATCTTAGCGTTCGCATAGAGCACCTAGAGTTGTGACCTTGACTGCTCCTTCATAAGTAGATAACTAATACACAATAGAAAAGACGTACAAGTGAAAATAGATTTAGTTTTACTGCAATTACCATGGAGCAGAGCTGCCAAATAATGCCCAGATAATATACGCGTTAATTCTAATGCGTTTTGTAAACAAAGCAGCAATCCGTGTGCTATTAAGGCCACTTCGCGATGCCTATCCATGTTCTACACCATGTCAATGTTACTATCATATCTTAGGGTTCGCATGGAGCACAAAGAGCTGTGACCTTGAACGCTCCTTCATTCGTAGATTACTGCTACACGATAGACGTACAAGTGAAAATGGATTTAGTTTTACTGCAATTAGTATGCAGCAGAGCTTTCAGAAAATGCCCAAATAATATACACGTTAATTCGAACCCGTTTTGTACGCAAAGTAGCAATCCGCGGGCAATATAAGGCACTTAGCGATGTCTATCTATGTTCTATACCATGCCAATGTAACTATCATATCTTAGCGTTTGCATACAGCACCTAGAGTTGTGACCTTGAAGGCTCCTTCATAAGTAGGTAACTCCTACACGATAGAAAAGACGTTCAAGAGAAAACGGTCTAAGTTTTACTGCAATTAGTATCCAGCAGAGCTTTCAAAAAGTACCCAATTAATATTCACGTCAAATCGAACGCGTTTTGTACGCAAAGTATTAATCCGCGGGCTATATAAGGCACTTCGCGATGTCTATCCATGATATATACCATGCCAATGTAACTATCATATCTTAGCGTTCGCATAGAGCACCTAGAGTTGTGACCTTGAACGCTCCTTCATAAGTAGATAACTACTACACAATAGAAAAGACGTACAAGTGAACATGGATTTAGTTTTACGGCAATTAGCATGCAGCAGAGCTGCCAAATAATGCCCAGATAATATACGCGTTAATTCTAATGCGTTTTGTAAACAAAGCAGCAATCCGTGGGCTATTAAGGACACTTTGCGATGCCTATCGATTTTCTATATAATGCCATTGTAACTACCATATCTTAGCGTTTGCATACAGCACCTAGAGTTGTGACCTTGAACGCTCCTTCATATGTAGATAACTCCTACACGATAGAAAAGACGTTCAAGAGAAAACGGTCTATGTTTTACTGCAATTAGTATGCAGCAGAGCTTTCGAAAAGTACCCAATTAATATACACGTCAATTCGAACGCGTTTTGTACGCAAAGTATCAATCAGCGGGCTATATAAGTCACTTCGCGAGGTCTATCCATTTTCTATACCATGCCAATGTAACTACCATATATTAGCGTTCGCATACAGTACCTAGAGTTGTGACTTTGAACGCTACTTCATAAGTAGATAACTACTACACAATAGAAAAGACGTACAAGTGAAAATGGATTTAGTTTTACGGCAATTAGCATGCAGCAGAGCTGCCAAATAATGCCCAGAAAATATACGCGTTAATTCTAATGCGTTTTGTAAACAAAGCAGCAATCCGTGGGCTATTAAGGACACTTTGCGATGCCTATCCATTTTCTATACCATGCCATTGTAACTACCATATCTTAGCGTTTGCATACAGCACCTAGAGTTGTGACCATGAACGCTCCTTCATATGTAGATAACTCCTACACGATAGAAAAGACGTTGAAGAGAAAACGGTCTAAGTTTTACTGCAATTAGTATGCAGCAGAGCTTTCAAAAAGTACCCAATTAATATACACGTCAATTCGAACGCGTCTTGTACGCAAAGTAGCAATCCGCGGGCTATATAAGGCACTTCGCGATGTCTATCCATGTTCTATACCATGCCAATGTAACTACCATATCTTAGCGTTCGCATAGAGCACCTAGAGTTGTGACCTTGAACGCTCCTTCATAAGTAGATAACTCCTTCACGATAGAAAAGACGTTCAAGAGAAAACGGTCTAAGTTTTACTGCAATTAGTATGCAGCAGAGCTTTCAGAAAATGCCCAAATACACGTTAATTCGAACCCGTTTTGTACGCAAAGTAGCAATCCGCGGGCAATATTAGCGATGTCTATCAATGTTCTATACCATGCCAATGTAACTATCATATCTTAGAGTTCGCATACAGCACCTAGAGTTGTGACCTTGAACGCCCCTTCATAAGTAGATAACTCCTTCACGATAGAAAAGACGTTCAAGAGAAAACGGTCTAAGTTTTACTGCAATTAGTATGCAGCAGAGCTTTCAGAAAATGCCCAAATAATATACACGTTAATTCGAACCCGTTTTGTACGCAAAGCAGCAATCCGCGGGCAATATTAGCGATGTCTATCTATGTTCTATACCATGCCATTGTAACTATCATATCTTAGAGTTCGCATACAGCACCTAGAGTTGTGACCTTGAACGCTCCTTCATAAGTAGATAACTCCTTCACGATAGAAAAGACGTTCAAGGGAAAACGGTCTAAGTTTTACTGCAATTAGTATGCAGCAGAGCTTTCAAAAAGTACCCAATTAATATAAACGTCAATTCGAACGCGTTTTGTACGCAAAGTATCAATCCGCGGGCTATATAAGGCACTTCGCGATGTCTATCCATGTTCTATACCATGCCATTGTAACTTCCATATCTTAGCGTTCGCATAGAGCACATAGAGTTGTGACCTTGAACGCTCCTTCATAAGTAGATAACTCCTACACGATAGAAAAGACGTTCAAGAGAAAACGGTCTAAGATTTACTGCAATTAGTATGCAGCAGAGCTTTCAGAAAATGCCCAAATAATATACACGTTAATTCGAACCCGTTTTGACCGCAAAGTAGCAATCCGCGGGCAATATAAGGCACTTAGTGATGTCTATCTATGTTCTATACCATTCCAATGTAACTATCATATCTTAGCGTTCGCATAGAGCTCCTAGAGTTGTGACCTTGAACGCTCCTTCATAAGTAGATATCTCCTACACGATATAAAAGACGTACAATAGAAAACGGACTAAGTTTAACTGCAATTAGCATGCAGCAGAGCTGCCAAATAATGCCCAGATAATATACGCGTTAATTCGAATGAGTTTTGTAAACAAAGCAGCAATCCGTGGGCTATTCAGGACACTTCGCAATGCCTATCCATTTTCTATACCATGCCATTGTAACTACCATATCTTAGCGTTTGCATACAGCACCTAGAGTTGTGACCTTGAACACTCTTTCATTTGTAGATAACTCCTACACGATAGAAAAGACGTTGAAGAGAAAACGGTCTAAGTTTTACTGCAATTAGTATGCAGCAGAGCTTTCAGTAAATGCCCAAATAATATACACGGTAATTCGAACGCGTTTTGTATGCAAAGTAGCAATCCGCGGGTAATATAAGGCACTTCCCGATGTCTATCCATGTTCTATACCATGCCAATGTAACTATCATATCTTAGCGTTCGCATAGAGCACCTAGAGTTGTGACCTTGACCGCTCCTTCTTAGTAGATAACTCCTTCACGCTAGAAAAGACGTTCAAGAGAAAACGATCTAAGTTTTACTGCAATTAGTATGCAGCAGAGCTTTCGAAAAGTACCCAATTAATACACACGTCAATTCGAACGCGTTTTGTACGCAAAGTATCAATCCGCGGGCTATATAAGGCACTTCGCGATGTCTATCCATGTTCTATACCATGCCAATGTAACTATCATATATTAGCGTTCGCATAGAGCACCTAGAGTTGTGACCTTGAACGCTCCTTCATTCGTAGATTACTGCTACACGATAGAAAAGACATACAAGTGAAAATGGATTTAGTTTTACTGCAATTAGAATGCAGCAGATCTGCCAAACAATGCCCAGATAATATACGCGTTAATTCTGATGCGTTTTGTAAACAAAGCAGCAATCCGTGGGCTAAGGATACTTTGCGATGCCTATCCATTTTCTATACCATGCCATTGTAACTACCATATCCTAGCGTTCGCATACAGTACCTAGAGTTGTGACCTTGAACGCTCCTTCATAAGTAGATAACTCGTACACGATAGAAAAGACGTTCAAGAGAAAACGGTCGAAGTTTTACTGCAATTAGTATGCAGCAGAGCTTTCAGAAAATGCCCAAATAATATACACGTTAATTCGAACCCGTTTTGTACGCAAAGTAGCAATCCGCGCGCAATATAAGGCACTTAGCGATGTCTATCTATGTTCTATACCATGTCAATGTAACTATCATATCTTAGCGTTCGCATATAGCACCTAG
This sequence comes from Tetropium fuscum, assembly GCA_964058915.1. NCBI lineage: Eukaryota > Metazoa > Arthropoda > Insecta > Coleoptera > Cerambycidae > Tetropium > Tetropium fuscum. The sequence continues at coordinate 66,826 of CAXKVY010004066.1, read as the reverse complement.
AGTTGTGACCTTGACCGCTCCTTCATAAGTAGATAACTACTACACAATAGAAAAGACGTACAAGTGAAAATGGATTTAGTTTTACTGCAATTACCATGCAGCAGAGCTGCCAAATAATGCCCAGATAATATACGCGTTAATTCTAATGCGTTTTGTAAACAAAGCAGCAATCCGTGGGCTATTAAGGACACTTTGCGATGCCTATCCATTTTCTATACCATGCCAATGTAACTATCATATCTTAGCGTTCGCATACAGCACCTAGAGTTGTGACCTTGAACGCTCCTTCATAAGTAGGTAACTCCTACACGATAGAAAAGACGTTCAAGAGAAGTCGGTCTAAGTTTTACTGCAATTAGTATGCAGCAGAGCTTTCAAAAAGTACCCAATTAATATACACGTCAATTCGAACGCGTTTTGTAGGCAAAGAGCAATCCGCGGGCTATATAAGGCACTTCGCGATGTCTATCCATGTTCTATACCATGCCAATGTAACTACCATATCTTAGCGTTCGCATAGAGCACATAGATTTGTGACCTTGAACGCTCCTTCATAAGTAGATAACTCCTACACGATAGAAAAGACGTTCAAGAGAAAACGGTCTAAGATTTAATGCAATTAGTATGCAGCAGATGTTTCAGAAAATGCCCAAATAATATACACGTTAATTCGAATCCGTTTTGTACGCAAAGTAGCAATCCGCGGGCAATATAAGGCACTTAGCGATGTCTATCTATGTTCTATACCATGCCAATGTAACTATCATATCTTAGCGTTCGCATAGAGCTCCTAGAGTTGTGACCTTGAACGCTCCTTCATAAGTAGATATCTCCTACACGATATAAAAGACGTACAATAGAAAACGGACTAAGTTTAACTGCAATTAGCATGCAGCAGAGCTGCCAAATAATGCCCAAATAATATACGCGTTAATTCGAATGCGTTTTGTAAACAAAGCAGCAATCCGTGGTCTATTAAGGACACTTCGCGATGCCTATCCATTTTCTATATCATGCCATTGTAACTACCATATCTTAGCGTTCGCATACAGTACCTAGAGTTGTGACCTTGAACGCTCCTTCATAAGTTGATAACTCCTACACGATAGAAAAGACGTTCAAGAGAAAACGGTCTAAGTTTTACTGCAATTAGTATGCAGCAGAGCTTTCAGAAAATGCCCAAATAATATACACGTTAATTCGAACCCGTCTTGTACGCAAAGTAGCAATCCGCGGGCAATATAAGGCACTTAGCGATGTCTATCTATGTTCTATACCATGCCAATGTAACTATCATATCTTAGCGTTCGCAAACAGCACCTAGAGTTGTGACCTTGAAGGCTCCTTCATAAGTAGATAACTCCTACACGATAGAAAAGACGTTCAAGAGAAAACGGTCTATGTTTTACTGCAATTAGTATCCAGCAGAGCTTTAAAAATGTACCCAATTAATATACACGTCAATTCGAACGCGTTTTGTACGCAAAGTATTAATCCGCGGACTATATAAGGCACTTCGCGATGTCTATCCATGTTCTATACCATGCCAATGTAACTATCATATCTTAGCGTTCGCATAGAGCACCTAGAGATGTGACCTTGACCGCTCCTTCATAAGTAGATAACTACTACACAATAGAAAAGACGTACAAGTGAAAATGGATTTAGTTTTACTGCAATTACCATGCAGCAGAGCTGACAAATAATGCCCAGATAATATACGCGTCAATTCTAATTCGTTTTGTTAACAAAGCAGCAATCCGTGGGCTATTAAGGACACTTCGCAATGTCTATCCATGTTATATACCATACCAATGTAACTATCATATCTTAGCGTTCGCATAGAGCACCTAGAGTTGTGCCCTTGAACGCTCCTTCATAAGTAGATAACTACTACACAATAGAAAAGACGTACAACTGAAAATGGATTTAGTTTTATGGCAATTAGCATGCAGCAGAGCTGCCAAATAATGCCCAGATAATGTACGCGTTAATTCTAATGTGTTTTGTAAACAAAGCAGCAATCCGTGGGCTATTAAGGACACTTTGCGATGCCTATCCATTTTCTATACCATGCCATTGTAACTTCCATATTTTAGCGTATGCATACAGCACCTAGAGTTGTGACCTTGAACGCTCCTTCATATGTAGATAACTCCTACACGATAGAAAAGACGTTCAAGAGAATACGGTCCAAGTTTTACTGCAATTAGTATGCAGTAGAGCTTTCAAAAAGTACCCAATTAATATACACGTCAATTCGAACGCGTTTTGTACGCAAAGTAGCAATCCGAGGGCTATATAAGGCACTTCGCGATGTCCATCCATGTTCTATACCTTGCTAATGTAACTACCATATCTTAGCGTTCGCATAGAGCTCCTAGAGTTGTGACCTTGAACACTCCTTCATAAGTAGATAACTCCTACACGATAGAAAAGACGTTCAAGAGAAAACGGTCTAAATTTTACTGTAATTAGTATGCAGCAGAGCTTTCAGAAAATGCCCAAATAATATACACGTTAATTCGAACCCGTTTTGTACGCAAAGTAGCAATCCGCGGGCAATATTAGCGATGTCTATCTATGTTCTATACCATGCCAATGTAACTATCATATCTTAGAGTTCGCATACAGCACCTAGAGTGGTGACCTTGAACGCTCCTTCATAAGTAGATAACTCCTTCACGATAGAAAAGACGTTCAAGAGAAAACGGTCTAAGTTTTACTGCAATTAGTATGTAGCAGAGCTTTCAGAAAATGCCCAAATAATATACACGTTAATTCGAACCCGTTTTGTACGCAAAGTAGCAATCCGCGGGCAATATAAGGCACTTAGCGATGTCTATCTATGTTCTATACAATGCCAATGTAACTATCATATCTTAGCGTTCGCATAGAGCTCCTAGAGTTGTGACCTTGAACACTCCTTCATAAGTAGATATCTCCTACACGATATAAAAGACGTACAATAGAAAACGGACTAAGTTTAACTGCAAATAGCATGCAGCAGAGCTGCCAAATAATGCCCAGATAATATACGCGTTAATTCGAATGCGTTTTGTAAACAAGGCAGCAATCCGTGGGCTATTAAGGACACTTCGCGATGCTATCTATTTTCTATACCATGTAACTACCATATCTTAGCGTTCGCACACAGTACCTAGAGTTTTGACCTTGAACGCTCCTTCATAAGTAGATAACTCCTACACGATAGAAAAGACGTTCAAGAGAAAACGGTCTAAGTTTTACTGCAATTAGTATGCAGCAGAGCTTTCAGAAAATGCCCAAATAATATACACGTTAATTCGAACCCGTTTTGTACGCAAAGTAGCAATTCGCGGGCAATATAAGGCACTTAGCGATGTCTAATCTATGTTCTATACCATGCCAATGTAACTATCATATCTTAGCGTTTGCATACAGCACCTAGACTTGTGACCTTGAACGCTCCTTCATATGTAGATACCTACTACACAATAGAAATGACGTAAAAGTGAAAACGGATTTAGTATTACTGCATTTACCATGCAGTAGAGCTGCCAAATAATGCCCAGATAATATACGCGTAAATTCTAATGCGTTTTGTAAACAAAGCAGCAATCTGTGGGCTATTAAGGACACTTCGCGATGTCTATCCACGTCCTATACCATGCCATTGTAACTACCATATCTTAGCGTTCGCATACAGCACCTAGAGTTGTGACCTTGAACGCTCCTTCATAAGTAGATAACTACTACACAATAGAAAAGACGTACAAGTGAACATGGATTTAGTTTTACGGCAATTAGCATGCAGCAGAGCTGCCAAATAATGCCCAGATAATATACGCGTTAATTCTAATGCGTTTTGTAAACAAAGCAGCAATCCGTGGGCTATTAAGGACACTTTGCGATGCCTATCCATTTTCTATACCATGCCATTGTAACTACCATATCTTAGCGTTTGCATACAGCACCTAGAGTTGTGACCTTGAACGCTCCTTCATATGTAGATAACTCCTACACGATAGAAAAGACGTTGAAGAGAAAACGGTTTAAGTTTTACTGCAATTAGTATGCAGCAGAGCTTTCAAAAAGTACCCAATTAATATACACGTCAATTCGAACGCGTTTTGTACGCAAAGTAGCAATCCGCGGGCTATATAAGGCACTTCGCGATGTCTATCCATGTTCTATACCATGCCAATGTAACTACCATATCTTAGCGTTCGCATAGAGCACCTAGAGTTGTGACCTCGAACACTCCTTCATAAGTAGATAACTCCTAGACGATAGAAAAGACGTTCAAGAGAAAACGGTCTAAATTTTACTGCAATTAGTATGCAGCAGAGCTTTCAGAAAATGCCCAAATACACGTTAATTCGAACCCGTTTTGTACGCAAAGTAGCAATCCGCGGGCAATATTAGCGATGTCTATCTATGTTCTATACCATGCCAATGTAACTATCATATCTTAGAGTTCGCATACAGCACCTAGAGTTGTGACCTTGAACGCTCCTTCATAAGTAGATAACTCCTTCACGATAGAAAAGACGTTCAAGAGAAAACGGTCTAAGTTTTACTGCAATTAGTATGCAGCAGAGCTTTCAGAAAATGCCCAAATAATATACACGTTAATTCGAACCCGTTTTGTACGCAAAGCAGCAATCCGCGGGCAATATTAGCGATGTCTATCTATGTTCTATACCATGCCAATGTAACTATCATATCTTAGAGTTCGCATACAGCACCTAGAGTTGTGACCTTGAACGCTCCTTCATAAGTAGATAACTCCTTCACGATAGAAAAGACGTTCAAGAGAAAACGGTCTAAGTTTTACTGCAATTAGTATGCAGCAGAGCTTTCAGAAAATGCCCAAATAATATACACGTTAATTCGAACCCGTTTTGTACGCAAAGTAGCAATCCGCGGGCAATATAAGGCACTTAGCGATGTCTATCTATGTTCTATACCTTGCCAATGTAACTATCATATCTTAGCGTTTGCATACAGCACCTAGAGTTGTGACCTTGAACGCTCCTTCATAAGTAGGTAACTCCTACACGATAGAAAAGACGTTAAAGAGAAAACGGTCTAAGTTTTACTGCAATTAGTATGCAGCAGAGCTTTCAAAAAGTACCCAATTAATATACACGTCAATTTGAACGCGTTTTGTACGCAAAGTAGCAATCCGCGGGCAATATAAGGCACTTAGCGATGTCTATCTATGTTCTATACCATGCCAATGTAACTACCATATCTTAGCGTTCGCATACAGCACCTAGAGTTGTGATCTTGAACGCTCCTTCATAAGTAGATAACTCCTACACGATAGAAAAGACGTTCAAGAGAAAACGGTCTAAGTTTTACTGCAATTAGTATCCAGCAGAGCTTTCAAAAAGTACCCAATTAATATACACGTCAATTCGAACGCGTTTTGTACACAAAGTATTAATCCGCGGGCTATATAAGGCACTTCGCGATGTCTATCCATGTTCTATACCATGCAAATGTAACTATCATATCTTAGCGTTCGCATAGAGCACCTAGAGTTGTGACCTTGACCGCTCCTTCATAAGTAGATAACTACTACACAATAGAAAAGACGTACAAGTGAAAATGGATTTAGTTTCACTGCAATTACCATGCAGCAGAGCTGCCAAATAATGCCCAGATAATATACGCGTTAATTCTAAGGCGTTTTGTAAACAAAGCAGCAATCCGTGGGCTATTAAGGACACTTTGCGATGCCTATTCATTTTCTATACCATGCCAATGTAGTAACTATCATATCTTAGCGTTCGCATACAGCACCTAGAGTTGTGACCTTGAACGCTCCTTCATAAGTAGGTAACTCCTACACGATAGAAAAGACGTTGAAGAGAAAACGGTCTAAGTTTTACTGCAATTAGTATGCAGCAGAGCTTTCAAAAAGTACCCAATTAATATACACGTCAATTCGAACGCGTTTTGTACGCAAAGTAGCAGTTCGCGGGCTATATAAGGCACTTCGCGATGTCTATCCATGTTATATACCATGCCAATGTAACTACCATATCTTAGCGTTCGCATAGAGCACATAGAGTTGTGACCTTGAACGCTCCTTCATAAGTAGATAACTCCTACACGATAGAAAAGACGTTCAAGAGAAAACGGTCTAAGACTTACTGCAATTAGTGTGCAGCAGAGCTTTCAGAAAATGTCCAAATAATATACACGTTAATTCGAATTCTTTTTGTACGCAAAGTAGCAATCCGCGGGCAATATAAGGCACTTAGCGATGTCTATCTATGTTCTATACCATGCCAATGTAACTATCATATCTTAACGTTCGCATACATCACCTAGAGTTGTGACCTTGAACACTCCTTCATAAGTAGATATCTCCTACACGATATAAAAGACGTACAATAGAAAACGGACTAAGTTTAACTGCAAATAGCATGCAGCAGAGCTGCCAAATAATGCCCAGATAATATACGCGTTAATTCTAATGCGTTTTGTAAACAAAGCAGCAATCCGTGGGCTATTAAGGACACTTTGCGATGCCTATCCATTTTCTATACCATGCCATTGTAACTACCATATCTTAGCGTTTGCATACAGCACCTAGAGTTGTGACCTTGAACGCTCCTTCATATGTAGATAACTCCTACACGATAGAAAAGACGTTCAAGAGAAAACGGTCTACGTTTTACTGCAATTAGTATGCAGCAGAGCTTTCGAAAAGTACCCAATTAATATACACGTCAATTCGAACGCGTTTTGTACGCAAAGTATCAATCCGCGGGCTATATAAGGCACTTCGCGATGTCTATCCATGTTCTATACCATGCCAATGTAACTATCATATCTTGGCGTTCGCATAGAGCACTTAGAGTTGTGACCTTGACCGCTCCTTCATAAGTAGATAACTACTACACAATAGAAAAGACGAACAAGTGAAAATGGATTTAGTTTTACTGCAATTACCATGCAGCAGAGCTGCCAAATAATGCCCAGATAATATACGCGTTAATTCTAATGCGTTTTGTAAACAAAGCAGCAATCCGTGGGCTATTAAGGACACTTTGCGATGCCTATTCATTTTCTATACCATGCCAATGTAACTATCATATCTTAGCGTTCGCATACAGCACCTAGAGTTGTGACCTTGAACGCTCCTTCATAAGTAGATAACTCCTATACGATAGAAAAGACGTTCAAGAGAAGACGGTCTAAGTTTTACTGCAATTAGTATGCAGCAGAGCTTTCAAAATGTACCCAATTAATATACACGTCAATTCGAACGCGTTTTGTAGGCAAAGTAGCAATCGGGCTATATAAGGCACTTCGCGATGTCTATCCATGTTCTATACCATGCCAATGTAACTACCATATCTTAGCGTTCGCATACAGCATCTAGAGTTGTGACCTTGAACGCTCCTTCATAAGTAGATAACTCCTACACGATAGAAAAGACGTTCAAGAGAAAACGGTCTAAGATTTACTGCAATTAGTATGCAGCAGAGCTTTCAGAAAATGCCCAAATAATATACACGTTAATTCGAATCCGTTTTGTACGCAAAGTAGCAATCCGCGGGCAATATAAGGCACTTAGCGATGTCTATCTATGTTCTATACCATGCCAATGTAACTATCATATCTTAGCGTTCGCATAGAGCTCCTAGAGTTGTGACCTTGAATGCTCCTTCATAAGTAGATATCTCCTACACGATATAAAAGACGTACAATAGAAAACGGACTAAGTTTAACTGCAATTAGCATGCAGCAGAGCTGCCAAATAATGCACAAATAATATACGCGTTAATTCGAATGCGTTTTGTAAACAAAGCAGCAATCCGTGGTCTATTAAGGACACTTCGCGATGCCTATCCATTTTCTATACCATGCCATTGTAACTACCATATCTTAGCGTTCGCATACAGTACCTAGAGTTGTGACCTTGAACGATCCTTCATAAGTAGATAACTCCTACACGATAGAAAAGACGTTCAAGAGAAAACGGTCTAAGTTTTACTGCAATTAGTATGCAGCAGAGCTTTCAGAAAATGCCCAAATAATATACACGTTAATTCGAACCCGTCTTGTACGCAAAGTAGCAACCCGCGGGCAATATAAGGCACTTAGCGATGTCTATCTATGTTCTATACCATGCCAATGTAACTATCATATCTTAGCGTTCGCATACAGCACCTAGAGTTGTGACCTTGAACGCTCCTTCATAAGTAGATAACTCCTACACGATAGAAAAGACGTTCAAGAGAAAAAGGTCTATGTTTTACTGCAATTAGTATCCAGCAGAGCTTTCAAAAAGTACCCAATTAATATACACGTCAATTCGAACGCGTTTTGTACGCAAAGTATTAATCCGCGGACTATATAAGGCACTTCGCGATGTCTATCCATGTTCTATACCATGCCAATGTAGCTATCATATCTTAGCGTTCGCATAGAGCTCTTAGAGTTGTGACCTTGAACGCTCCTTCATAAGTAAATATCTCCTACACGATATAAAAGACGTACAATAGAAAACGGACTAAGTTTAACTGCAATTAGCATGCAGCAGAGCTGCCAAATAATGCCCAAATAATATACGCGTTAATTCGAATGCGTTTTGTAAACAAAGCAGCAATCCGTGGTCTATTAAGGACACTTCGCGATGCCTATCCATTTTCTATACCATGCCATTGTAACTACCATATCCTAGCGTTCGCATACAGTACCTAGAGTTGTGACCTTGAACGCTCCTTCATAAGTAGATAACTCCTACACGATAGAAAAGACGTTCAAGAGAAAACGGTCTAAGTTTTACTGCAATTAGTATGCAGCAGAGCTTTCAGAAAATGCCCAAATAATATACACGTTAATTCGAACCCGTCTTGTACGCAAAGTAGCAATCCGCGGGCAATATAAGGCACTTAGCGATGTCTATCTATGTTCTATACCATGCCAATGTAACTATCATATCTTAGCGTTTGCATACAGCACCTAGACTTGTGACCTTGAACGCTCCTTCATATGTAGATAACTCCTACACGATAGAAAAGACGTTGAAGAGAAAACGGTCTAAGTTTTACTGCAATTAGTATGCAGCAGAGCTTTCAAAAAGTACCCAATTAATACACACGTCAATTCGAACGCGTTTTGTACGCAAAGTATTAATCCGCGGGCTATATAAGGCACTTCGCGATGTCTATCCATGTTCTATACCATGCAAATGTAACTATCATATCTTAGCGTTCGCATAGAGCACCTAGAGTTGTGACCTTGACCGCTCCTTCATAAGTAGATAACTACTACACAATAGAAAAGACGTACAAGTGAAAATGGATTTAGTTTTACTGCAATTACCATGCAGCAGAGCTGCCAAATAATGCCCAGATAATATACGCGTTAATTCTAATGCGTTTTGTAAACAAAGCAGCAATCCGTGGGCTATTAAGGACACTTTGCGATGCGTATCCATTTTCTATACCATGCCAATGTAACTATCATATCTTAGCGTTCGCATACAGCACCTAGAGTTGTGACCTTGAACGCTCCTTCATAAGTAGGTAACTCCTACACGATAGAAAAGACGTTCAAGAGAAGACGGTCTAAGTTTTACTGCAATTAGTATGCAGCAGAGCTTTCAAAAAGTACCCAATTAATATACACGTCAATTCGAACGCGTTTTGTAGGCAAAGTAGCAATCCGCGGGCTATATAAGGCACTTCGCGATGTCTATCCATGTTCTATACCATGCCAATGTAACTACCATATCTTAGCGTTCGCATAGAGCACATAGAGTTGTGACCTTGAACGCTCCTTCATAAGTAGATATCTCCTACACGATATAAAAGACGTACAATAGAAAAGGGACTAAGTTTAACTGCAATTAGTATGCAGCAGAGCTTTCAGAAAATGCCCAAATAATATACACGTTAATTCGAACCCGTCTTGTACGCAAAGTAGCAATCCGCGGGCAATATGAGGCACTTAGCGATGTCTATCTATGTTCTATACCATGCCAATGTAACTATCATATCTTAGCGTTCGCATACAGCACCTAGAGTTGTGACCTTGAACGCTCCTTCATAAGTAGATAACTCCTACACGATAGAAAAGACGTTCAAGAGAAAACGGTCTAAGATTTACTGCAATTAGTATGCAGCAGAGCTTTCAGAAAATGCCCAAATAATATACACGTTAATTCGAATCCGTTTTGTACGCAAAGTAGCAAGCCGCGGGCAATATAAGGCACTTAGCGATGTCTATCTATGTTCTATACCATGCCAATGTAACTATCATATCTTAGCGTTCGCATACAGCACCTAGAGTTGTGACCTTGAACGCTCCTTCATAAGTAGATAACTCCTACACGATAGAAAAGACGTTCAAGAGAAAACGGTCTAAGATTTACTGCAATTAGTATGCAGCAGAGCTTTCAGAAAATGCCCAAATAATATACACGTTAATTCGAATCCGTTTTGTACGCAAAGTAGCAATCCGCGGGCAATATAAGGCACTTAGCGATGTCTATCTATGTTCTATACCATGCCAATGTAACTATCATATCTTAGCGTTCGCATACAGCACCTAGAGTTGTGACCTTGAACGCTCCTTCATAAGTAGATAACTCCTACACGATAGAAAAGACGTTCAAGAGAAAACGGTCTAAGTTTTACTGCAATTAGTATCCAGCAGAGCTTTCAAAAAGTACCCAATTAATATACACGTCAATTCGAACGCGTTTTGTACGCAAAGTATTAATCCGCGGACTATATAAGGCACTTCGCGATGTCTATCCATGTTCTATACCATGCCAATGAAACTATCATATCGTAGCGTTCGCATAGAGCACCTAGAGTTGTGACCTTGACCGCTCCTTCATAAGTAGATAACTACTACACAATAGAAAAGACGTACAAGTGAAAATGGATTTAGTTTTACTGCAATTACCATGCAGCAGAGCTGCCAAACAATGCCCAGATAATATACGCGTTAATTCTAAGGCGTTTTGTAAACAAAGCAGCAATCCGTGGGCTATTAAGGACACTTTGCGATGCCTATCCATTTTCTATACCATGCCAATGTAACTATCATATCTTAGCGTTCGCATACAGCACCTAGAGTTCTGACCTTGAACGCTCCTTCATAAGTAGGTAACTCCTACACGATAGAAAAGACGTTGAAGAGAAAACGGTTTAAGTTTTACTGCAATTAGTATGCAGCAGAGCTTTCAAAAAGTACCCAATTAATATACACGTCAATTCGAACGCGTTTTGTACGCAAAGTAGCAATCCGCGGGCTATATAAGGCACTTCGCGATGTCTATCCATGTTCTATACCATGCCAATGTAACTATCATATCTTAGCGTTCGCATAGAGCACCTAGAGTTGTGACCTTGACCGCTCCTTCATAAGTAGATAACTACTACACAATAGAAAAGACGTACAAGTGAAAATGGATTTAGTTTTACTGCAATTACCATGCAGCAGAGCTGCCAAATAATGCCCAGATAATATACGCGTCAATTCTAATTCGTTTTGTAAACAAAGCAGCAATCCGTGGGCTATTAAGGACACTTCGCAATGTCTATCCATGTTATATACCATGCCAATGTAACTTTCATATCTTAGCGTTCGCATAGAGCACCTAGAGTTGTGACCTTGAACGCTCCTTCATAAGTAGATAACTACTACACAATAGAAAAGACGTACAAGTGAACATGGATTTAGTTTTACGGCAATTAGCATGCAGCAGAGCTGCCAAATAATGCCCAGATAATATACGCGTTAATTCTAATGCGTTTTGTAAACAAAGCAGCAATCCGTGGGCTATTAAGGACACTTCGCGATGTCTATCCATGTTCTATACCATGCCAATGTAACTACCATATCTTAGCGTTCGCATAGAGCACATAGAGTTGTGACCTTGAACGCTCCTTCATAAGTAGATAACTCCTACACGATAGAAAAGACGTTCAAGAGAAAACGGTCTAAGTTTTACGGCAATTAGTATGCAGCAGAGCTTTCAGAAAATGCCCAAATAATATACACGTTAATTCGAACTCGTCTTGTACACAAAGTAGCAATCCGCGGGCAATATAAGGCACTTAGCGATGTCTATCTATGTTCTATACCATGCCAATGTAACTATCATATCTTAGCGTTCGCATACAGCACCTAGAGTTGTGACCTTGAACACTCCTTCATAAGTAGATAACTCCTACACGATAGAAAAGACGTTCAAGAGAAAACGGTCTAAGACTTACTGCAATTAGTATGCAGCAGAGCTTTCAGAAAATGCCCAAATAATATACACGTTAATTCGAATCCGTTTTGTACGCAAAGTAGCAATCCGCGGGCAATATAAGGCACTTAGCGATGTCTATCTATGTTCTATACCATGCCAATGTAACTATCATATCTTAGCGTTCGCATAGAGCTCTTAGAGTTGTGACCTTGAACGCTCCTTCATAAGTAAATATCTCCTACACGATATAAAAGACGTACAATAGAAAACGGACTAAGTTTAACTGCAATTAGCATGCAGCAGAGCTGCCAAATAATGCCCAAATAATATACGCGTTAATTCGAATGCGTTTTGTAAACAAAGCAGCAATCCGTGGTCTATTAAGGACACTTCGCGATGCCTATCCATTTTCTATACCATGCCATTGTAACTACCATATCCTAGCGTTCGCATACAGTACCTAGAGTTGTGACCTTGAACGCTCCTTCATAAGTAGATAACTCCTACACGATAGAAAAGACGTTCAAGAGAAAACGGTCTAAGTTTTACTGCAATTAGTATGCAGCAGAGCTTTCAGAAAATGCCCAAATAATATACACGTTAATTCGAACCCGTCTTGTACGCAAAGTAGCAATCCGCGGGCAATATAAGGCACTTAGCGATGTCTATCTATGTTCTATACCATGCCAATGTAACTATCATATCTTAGCGTTTGCATACAGCACCTAGACTTGTGACCTTGAACGCTCCTTCATATGTAGATAACTCCTACACGATAGAAAAGACGTTGAAGAGAAAACGGTCTAAGTTTTACTGCAATTAGTATGCAGCAGAGCTTTCAAAAAGTACCCAATTAATACACACCTCAATTCGAACGCGTTTTGTACGCAAAGTATTAATCCGCGGGCTATATAAGGCACTTCGCGATGTCTATCCATGTTCTATACCATGCAAATGTAACTATCATATCTTAGCGTTCGCATAGAGCACCTAGAGTTGTGACCTTGACCGCTCCTTCATAAGTAGATAACTACTACACAATAGAAAAGACGTACAAGTGAAAATGGATTTAGTTTTACTGCAATTACCATGCAGCAGAGCTGCCAAATAATGCCCAGATAATATACGCGTTAATTCTAATGCGTTTTGTAAACAAAGCAGCAATCCGTGGGCTATTAAGGACACTTTGCGATGCGTATCCATTTTCTATACCATGCCAATGTAACTATCATATCTTAGCGTTCGCATACAGCACCTAGAGTTGTGACCTTGAACGCTCCTTCATAAGTAGGTAACTCCTACACGATAGAAAAGACGTTCAAGAGAAGACGGTCTAAGTTTTACTGCAATTAGTATGCAGCAGAGCTTTCAAAAAGTACCCAATTAATATACACGTCAATTCGAACGCGTTTTGTAGGCAAAGTAGCAATCCGCGGGCTATATAAGGCACTTCGCGATGTCTATCCATGTTCTATACCATGCCAATGTAACTACCATATCTTAGCGTTCGCATAGAGCACATAGAGTTGTGACCTTGAACGCTCCTTCATAAGTAGATATCTCCTACACGATATAAAAGACGTACAATAGAAAAGGGACTAAGTTTAACTGCAATTAGTATGCAGCAGAGCTTTCAGAAAATGCCCAAATAATATACACGTTAATTCGAACCCGTCTTGTACGCAAAGTAGCAATCCGCGGGCAATATGAGGCACTTAGCGATGTCTATCTATGTTCTATACCATGCCAATGTAACTATCATATCTTAGCGTTCGCATACAGCACCTAGAGTTGTGACCTTGAACGCTCCTTCATAAGTAGATAACTCCTACACGATAGAAAAGACGTTCAAGAGAAAACGGTCTAAGATTTACTGCAATTAGTATGCAGCAGAGCTTTCAGAAAATGCCCAAATAATATACACGTTAATTCGAATCCGTTTTGTACGCAAAGTAGCAATCCGCGGGCAATATAAGGCACTTAGCGATGTCTATCTATGTTCTATACCATGCCAATGTAACTATCATATCTTAGCGTTCGCATACAGCACCTAGAGTTGTGACCTTGAACGCTCCTTCATAAGTAGATAACTCCTACACGATAGAAAAGACGTTCAAGAGAAAACGGTCTAAGTTTTACTGCAATTAGTATCCAGCAGAGCTTTCAAAAAGTACCCAATTAATATACACGTCAATTCGAACGCGTTTTGTACGCAAAGTATTAATCCGCGGACTATATAAGGCACTTCGCGATGTCTATCCATGTTCTATACCATGCCAATGAAACTATCATATCGTAGCGTTCGCATAGAGCACCTAGAGTTGTGACCTTGACCGCTCCTTCATAAGTAGATAACTACTACACAATAGAAAAGACGTACAAGTGAAAATGGATTTAGTTTTACTGCAATTACCATGCAGCAGAGCTGCCAAACAATGCCCAGATAATATACGCGTTAATTCTAAGGCGTTTTGTAAACAAAGCAGCAATCCGTGGGCTATTAAGGACACTTTGCGATGCCTATCCATTTTCTATACCATGCCAATGTAACTATCATATCTTAGCGTTCGCATACAGCACCTAGAGTTCTGACCTTGAACGCTCCTTCATAAGTAGGTAACTCCTACACGATAGAAAAGACGTTGAAGAGAAAACGGTTTAAGTTTTACTGCAATTAGTATGCAGCAGAGCTTTCAAAAAGTACCCAATTAATATACACGTCAATTCGAACGCGTTTTGTACGCAAAGTAGCAATCCGCGGGCTATATAAGGCACTTCGCGATGTCTATCCATGTTCTATACCATGCCAATGTAACTATCATATCTTAGCGTTCGCATAGAGCACCTAGAGTTGTGACCTTGACCGCTCCTTCATAAGTAGATAACTACTACACAATAGAAAAGACGTACAAGTGAAAATGGATTTAGTTTTACTGCAATTACCATGCAGCAGAGCTGCCAAATAATGCCCAGATAATATACGCGTCAATTCTAATTCGTTTTGTAAACAAAGCAGCAATCCGTGGGCTATTAAGGACACTTCGCAATGTCTATCCATGTTATATACCATGCCAATGTAACTTTCATATCTTAGCGTTCGCATAGAGCACCTAGAGTTGTGACCTTGAACGCTCCTTCATAAGTAGATAACTACTACACAATAGAAAAGACGTACAAGTGAACATGGATTTAGTTTTACGGCAATTAGCATGCAGCAGAGCTGCCAAATAATGCCCAGATAATATACGCGTTAATTCTAATGCGTTTTGTAAACAAAGCAGCAATCCGTGGGCTATTAAGGACACTTTGCGATGCCTATCCATTTTCTATACCATGCCATTGTAACTACCATATCTTAGCGTTTGCATACAGCACCTAGAGTTGTGACCTTGAACGCTCCTTCATTCGTAGATTACTGCTACACGATAGAAAAGACGTACAAGTGAAAATGGATTTAGTTTTACTGCAATTACCATGCAGCAGAGCTGCCAAATAATGCCCCGATAATATACGCGTTAATTCGAATGCGTTTTGTAAACAAAGCAGCAATCCGTGGGCTTTTAGGGACACTTCGCGATGCCTATCCATTTTCTATACCATGCCAATGTAACTACCATATCTTAGCGTTCGAATACAGCACCTAGAGTTGTGACCTTGAACGCTCCTTCATAAGTAGATATCTCCTACACGATATAAAAGACGTACAATAGAAAACGGACTAAGTTTAACTGCAATTAGCATGCAGCAGAACTGCCAAATAATGCCCAGATAATATACGCGTTAATTCGAATGCGTTTTGTAAACAAAGCAGCAATCCGTGGGCTATTCAGGACACTTCGCGATGCCTATCCATTTTCTATACCATGCCATTGTAACTACCATATCTTAGCGTTTGCATACAGCACCTAGAGTTGTGACCTTGAACGCTCCTTCATATGTAGATAACTCCTACACGATAGAAAAGACGTTGAAGAGAAAACGGTCTAAGTTTTACTGCAATTAGTATGCAGCAGAGCTTTCAGTAAATGCCCAAATAATATACACGTTAATTCGAACGCGGTTTGTATGCAAAGTAGCAATCCGCGGGTAATATAAGGCACTTCCCGATGTCTATCCATGTTCTATACCATGCCAATGTAACTATCATATCTTAGCGATCGCATAGAGCACCTAGAGTTGTGACCTTGACCGCTCCTTCATAAGTAGATAACTCCTTCACGATAGAAAAGACGTTCAAGAGAAAACGGTCTAAGTTTTACTGCAATTAGTATGCAGCAGAGCTTTCGAAAAGTACCCAATTAATATACACGTCAATTCGAACGCGTTTTGTACGCAAAGTATCAATCCGCGGGCTATATAAGGCACTTTGCGATGCCTATCCATTTTCTATACCATGCCATTGTAACTACCATATCTTAGCGTTCGCATACAGCACCTAGAGTTGTGACCTTGAACGCTCCTTCAAAAGTAGATAACTCCTACACGATAGAAAAGACGTTCAAGAGAAAGCGGTCTAAGTTTTACTGCAATTAGTATACAGCAGAGCTTTCAAAAAGTACCCAATTAATATACACGTCAATTCGAACGCGTTTTGTACGCAAAGTAGCAATCCGCGGGTAATATAAGGCACTTCACGATGTCTATCCATGTTCTATACCATGCCAATGTAACTATCATATCTTACCGTTCGCATAGAGCACCTAGAGTTGTGACCTTGACCGCTCCTTCATAAGTAGATAACTACTACACAATAGAAAAGACGTACAAGTGAAAATGGATTTAGTTTTACTGCAATTACCATGCAGCAGAGCTGCCAAATAATGCCCAGATAATATACGCGTTAATTATAATGCGTTTTGTAAACAAAGCAGCAATCCGTGTGCTATTAAGGTCACTTCGCGATGCCTATCCATGTTCTACACCATGTCAATGTTACTAGCATATCTTAGCGTTCGCATACAGCACCTAGAGTTGTGACCTTGAACGCTCCTTCATAAGTAGATAACTCCTACACGCTAGAAAAGTCGTTCAAGAGAAAGCGGTCTAAGTTTTACTGCAATTAGTATGCAGCAGACCTATCAAAAAGTACCCAATTAATATACACGTCAATTCGAACGCGTTTTGGACGCAAAGTAGCAAACCGCGGGTAATATAAGGCACTTCACGATGTCTATCCATGTTCTATACCAAGCCAATGTAACTATCATATCTTACCGTTCGCATAGAGCACCTAGAGTTGTGACCTTGACCGCTCCTTCATAAGTAGATAACTCCTACACGATAGAAAAGGCGTTCAAGAGAAAACGGTCTAAGTTTTACTGCAATTACCATGCAGCAGAGCTGCCAAATAATGCCCAGATAATATACGCGTTAATTCTAATGCGTTTTGTAAACAAAGCAGCAATCCGTGGGCTATTAAGGACACTTCGCGATGCCTATCCATTTTCTATACCATGCCGTTGTAACTACCATATCTTAGCGTTTGCATACAGCACCTAGAGTTGTGACCTTGAACGCTCCTTCATAAGTAGATAACTCCTACACGATAGAAAAGGCGTTCAAGAGAAAACGGTCTAAGTTTTACTGCAATTAGTATGCAGCAGAGCTTTCAGAAAATGCCCAAATAATATACACGTTAAATCGAACCCGTTTTGTAAGCAAAGTAGCAATCCGCGGGCAATATAAGGCACTTAGCGATGTCTATCTATGTTCTATACCATGCCAATGTAACTATCATATCTTAGCGTTCGCATACAGCACCCAGAGTTGTGACCTTGAACGCTCCTTCATAAGTAGATAACTCCTACACGATAGAAAAGGCGTTCCAGAGAAAACGGTCTAAGTTTTACTGCAATTAGTATCCAGCAAAGCTATCAAAAAGTACCCAATTAATATACACGTCAATTCGAACGCGTTTTGTACGCAAAGTATTAATCCGCGGGCTATATAAGGCACTTCGCGATGTCTATCCATGTTCTATACCATGCCAATGTAACTATCATATCTTAGCGTTCGCATAGAGCACCTAGAGTTGTGACCTTGACCGCTCCTTCATAAGTAGATAACTACTACACAATAGAAAAGACGTACAAGTGAAAATGGATTTAGTTTTACTGCAATTACCATGCAGCAGAGCTGCCAAATAATGCCCAGATAATGTACGCGTTAATTCTAATGCGTTTTGTAAACAAAGCAGCAATCCGTGGGCTATTAAGGACACTTCGCGATGCCTATCCATTTTCTATACCATGCCATTGTAACTACCATATCTTAGCGTTCGCATACAGTAACTAGAGTTGTGACCTTGGACGCTCCTTCATAAGTAGATAACTCCTAAACGATAGAAAAGACGTTCAAGAGAAAACGGTCTAAGATTTACTGCAATTAGTATGCAGCAGAGCTTTCAGAAAATGCCCAAATAATATACACGTTAATTCGAACCCGTTTTGTACGCAAAGTAGCAATCCGCGGGCAATATAAGGCACTTAGAGATGTCTACCTATGTTCTATACCATGCCAATGTAACTATCATATCTTAGCGTTCGCATAGAGCTCCTAGAGTTGTGACCTTGAACGCTCCTTCATAAGTATATATCTCCTACACGATATAAAAGACGTACAATAGAAAACGGACTAAGTTTAACTGCAATTAGCATGCAGCAGAGCTGCCAAATAATGCCCAGATAATATACGCGTTAATTCGAATGCGTTTTGTAAACAAAGCAGCAATCCGTGGGCTATTAAGGACACTTCGCGATGCCTATCCATTTTCTATACCATGCCATTGTAACTACCATATCTTAGCGTCCGCATACAGTACCTAGAGTTGTGACCTTGAACGCTTCTTCATAAGTAGATAACTCCTACACGACAGAAAAGACGTTCAAGAAAAAACGGTCTAAGTTTTACTGCAATTAGTATACAGCAGAGTTTTCAGAAAATGCCCAAATAATATACACGTTAATTCGAACCCGTTTTGTACGCAAAGTAGCAATCCGCGGGCAATATAAGGCACTTAGCGATGTCTATCTATGTTCTATACCATGCCAATGTAACTATCATATCTAAGCGTTCGCATAGAGCACCTAGAGTTGAGACCTTGAACGCTCCTTCATAAGTAGATAACTCCTACACGATAGAAAAGACGTTCAAGAGAAAACGGTCTAAGTTTTACTGCGATTAGTATCCAGCAGAGCTTTCAAAAGTACCCAATTAATATACACGTCAATTCGAACGCGTTTTGTACGCAAAGTATTAGTCCGCGGGCTATATAAGGCACTTCGCGATGTCTATCCATGGTGCAAGTACAAGTGAAATGGATTTAGGTTTACTGCAATTACCATGCAGCAGAGCTGCCAAATAATGCCCAGATAATATACGCGTCAATTCTATTTCGTTTTGTAAACAAAGCAGCAATCCGTGGGCTATTAAGGACACTTCGCGATGCCTATCCATTTTCTATACCATGCCATTGTAACTACCATATCTTAGCGTTTGCATACAGCACCTAGAGTTGTGACCTTGAACGCTCCTTCATATGTGGATAACTCCTACACGATAGAAAAGTCGTTGAAGGGAAAACGGTCTAAGTTTTACTGCAATTAGTATGCAGCAGAGCTTTCAGTAAATGCCCAAATAATATACACGTTAATTCGAACGCGTTTTGTATGCAAAGTAGCAATCCGCGGGTAATATAAGGCACTTCACGATGTCTATCCATGTTCTATACCATGCCAATGTAACTATCATATCTTAGCGTTGGCATAGAGCACCTAGAGTTGTGACCTTGACCGCTCCTTCATAAGTAGATAACTACTACACAATAGAAAAGACGTACAAGTGAAAATGGATTTAGTTTTACTGCAATTACCATGCAGCAGAGCTGCCAAATAATGCCCTGATAATATACGCGTTAATTCTAATGCGTTTTGTAAACAAAGCAGCAATCCGTGTGCTATTAAGGACACTTCGCGATGCCTATCCATGTTCTACACCATGTCAATGTTACTATCATATCTTAGGGTTCGCATAGAGCACAAAGAGCTGTGACCTTGAACGCTCCTTCATTCGTAGATTACCGCTACACGATAGAAAAGACGGACAAGTGAAAATGGATTTAATTTTACTGCAAATAGCATGCAGCAGAGCTGCCAAATAATGCCCAGATAATATACGCGTTAATTCGAATGCGTTTTGTAAACAAAGCAGCAATCCGTGGGCTATTAAGGACACTTCGCGATGCCTATCCATTTTCTATACCATGCCATTGTAACTACCATATCTTAGCGTTCGCATACAGTACCTGTACCTACGCAATACAGTACAGTACCTAGAGTTGTGACCTTGAAAATAATATACACGTTAATTCGAACCCGTTTTGTACGCAAAGTAGCAATCCGCGGGCAATATAAGGCACTTAGCGATGTCTATCTATGTTCTATACCATGCCAATGTAACTATCATATCTTAGCGTTCGCATACATCACCTAGAGTTGTGACCTTGAACGCTCCTTCATAAGTAGGTAACTCCTACACGATAGAAAAGACGTTCAAGAGAAAACGGTCTAAGTTTTACTGCAATTAGTATGCAGCAGAGCTTTCAAAAAGTACCCAATTAATATACATGTCAATTCGAACGCGTCTTGTACACAAAGTAGTAATCCGCGGGCTAAATAAGGCACTTCGCGATGTCTATCCATGTTCTATACCATGCCAATGTAACTACCATATCTTAGCGTTCGCATAGAGCACATAGAGTTGTGACCTTGGACGCTCCTTCATAAGTAGATAACTACTACACAATAGAAAAGACGTACAAGTGAAAATGGATATAGTTTTACTGCAATTACCATGCAGCAGAGCTGCCAAATAATGCCCAGATAATATACGCGTTAATTCTAATGCGTTTTGTAAACAAAACAGCAATCCGTGGGCTATTAAGGACACTTCGCGATGCCTATCCATGTTCTACACCATGTCAATGTTACTAGCATATCTTAGGGTTCGTATAGAGCACAAAGAGCTGTGACCTTGAACGCTCCTTCATTCGTAGATTACTGCTACACTATAGAAAAGATGTACAAGTGAAAATGGATTTAGTTTTACTGCAATTAGCATGCAGCAGAGCTGACAAATAATGCCCAGATAATATACGCGTTAATTCGAATGCGTTTTGTAAACAAAGCAGCAATCCGTGGGCTATTAAGGACACTTCGCGATGCCTATCCATTTTCTATACCATGCTATTGTAACTACTATATCTTAGCGTTCGCATACAGTACCTAGAGTTGTGAACTTGAACGCACCTTCATTAGTAGATAACTCCTACACGATAGAAAAGGCGTTCAAGAGAAAACGGTCTAAGTTTTACAGCAATTAGTATGCAGCAGAGCTTTCAGAAAATGCCCAAACAATATACACGTTAATTCGAACCCGTTTTGTACGCAAAGTAGCAATCCGCGGGCAATATAAGGCACTTAGCGATGTCTATCTATGTTCTATATCCTACAAATGTAACTATCATACCTTAGCGTTCGCATACACCGCCTAGAGTTGTGACCTTGAACGCTCCTTCATAAGTAGATAACTCCTAAACGATAGAAAAGACGTTCAAGAGAAAGCGGTCTAAGTTTTACTGCAATTAGTATGCAGTAGAGCTTTCAAAAAGTACCCAATTAATATACACGTCAATTCGAACGCGATTTGTACGCAAAGTAGCAATCCGCGGGCTATATAAGGCACTTCGCGATGTCTATCCATGTTCTATACCATGCCAATGTAACTACCATATCTTAGCGTTCGCATAGAGCACCTAGAGTTGTGACCTTGAACACTCCTTCATAAATAGATAACTCCTACACGATAGAAAAGACGTTTAAGAGAAAACGGTCTAAATTTTACTGCAATTAGTATGCAGCAGAGCTTTCAGAAAATGCCCAAATAATATACACGTCAAATCGAACGCGTTTTGTACGCAAAGTATCAATCCGCGGGCTATATAAGGCACTTCGCGATGTCTATTGTCATATACCTACAAGATTATAAGCAGCGAATCGCGATATAAGTACTTTTGTTTCCAAGGCACCGCGACTTCGCGGCCAATCCTTTATATATTTTTTTTAATACTGCTTGCATTAGTTCGCTGTGGTGATTAACTTTGCACAGCTTGCGTATATTTCCTTTTGAAGGATAATTTAATTTTTGACTTTGACATTACTTTTTGAGAGATCGAATTGTCATTGAATTTTTCATGCATTTTTATTGTTCTAATCAGTGATTTTATTTAAAATAATAATTTGCGTTTAGTTTACGTGAAGTGTTATTAATTAAACTTGTGCTTGCCACGTGCCTTGACCATTAGCCCTAACCTTAGGTAAAGAATCACCGTTGGTAAGAATTGAAAATTATCTGTATTTCAATTTGTCTGAATTCTAAGGCCTCCGAACGCACGCCCTACGTGTTCTGAGCTAGTTAGGACCAGCGGCCTAAGATTTTCCGCTGGTGGTGCCCACTTATTTCTAAATTTAACTTTTTTAATAAGAATAGTAATTACGTAATTGAATAGCTAATTTATTTATGATTCTGGAGACGGGGCAAAAGTAAATCTCCATTATTGATTAATGGGTCATAAGTAAACACTATCCATGTTCTACACCATGCCAATGTAACTATCATATCTTAGCGTTTGCATAGAGCACCTAGAGTTGTGACCTTGAACGCTCCTCATAAGTAGATAACTACTACACAATAGAAAAGACGTACAAGTGAAAATGGATTTAGTTTTACGGCAATTAGCATGCAGCAGAGCTGCCAAATAATGCCCAGATAATATACGCGTTAATTCTAATGCGTTTTGTAAACAAAGCAGCAATCCGTGGGCTATTAAGGACACTTTGCGATACCTATCCATTTTCTATACCATGCCATTGTAACTACCATATCTTAGCGTTCGCATACAGTACCTAGAGTTGTGACCTTGAACGCTCCTTCATAAGTAGATAACTACTACACGATAGAATAGACGTTCAAGAGAAAACGGTCGAAGTTTTACTGCAATTAGTGCAGAGCTTTCAGAAAATGCCCAAATAATATACACGTTAATTCGAACCCGTTTTGTACGCAAAGTAGCAATCCGCGGGCAATATAAGGCACTTAGCGATGTCTATCTATGTTCTATACCATGCCAATGTAACTATCATATCTTAGCGTTCGCATACAACACCTAGAGTTGTGACCTTGAACGCTCCTTCATAAGAAGGTAACTTCTACACGATAGAAAAGACGTTCGAGAGAAAACGGTAAAAGTTTTACTGCAATTAGTATGCAGCAGAGCTTTCAAAAAGTACCCAATTAATATACACGTCAATTCGAACGCGTTTTGTACGCAAAGTAGCAATCCGCGGGCTATATAAGGCACTTCGCGATGTCTATCCATGTTCTATACCATGCCAATGAAACTACCATATCTTAGCGTTCGCATAGAGCACATAGAGTTGTGACCTTGAACGCTCCTTCATAAGTAGATAACTCCTACACGATAGAAAAGACGTTCAAGAGAAAACGGTCTAAGATTTACTGCAATTAGTATGCAGCAGAGCTTTCAAAAATTGCCCAAATAATAAACACGTCAATTCGAACGCGTTTTGTACGCAAAGTAGCAATCCGCGGGCAATATGAGGCACTTCGCGATGTCTATCCATGTTCTATACCATGCCAATGTAACTATCATACCTTAGCTTTCGCATACAGCACCTAGAGTTGTGACCTTGAACGCTCCTTTATAAGTAGATAACTCCTATATGATAGAAAAGACGTTCAAGAGAACACGGTCTAAGTTTTAATGCAATTAGCATGCAGCAGAGCTGCCTAATAATGCCCAGATGCCTATACAGAACATGGATAGACATCGCGAAATGCCTAATATAGCCCGCAGATTGCTACTTTGCGTACAAGACGCGTTCGAATTGACGTGTATATTATTTGGGGACTTTTTGAAAGCTCTGCTGAATATTAATTACAGTAAAACTTAGACCGTTTTCTCTTGAACGTCTTTTCTATCGTGTAGGAGTTATCTACTTATGAAGCAGCGTTCAAGGTCATAGCTCTAGGTGCTCCATGCGAACGCTAAGATATGATAGTTACATTGGCATGATATAGAACATGGATAGACATCGCGAAGTGCCTTATATAGCCCGCGGATTGCTACTTTGCGTACAAAACGCGTTCGAGTTAACGTGTATATTACTTGTGCATTTTCTGAAAGCTCTGCTGCATACTAATTGCAGTAAAACTTAGACCGTTTTCTCTTGAACGTCTTTCCTATCGTGTAGGAGTTATCTACTTATGAAAGAGCGTTCAAGGTTACAACTCTATGTGCTGTATGCAAACGCTAAGATATGGTAGTTACAATGGCATGGTATAGAAAATGGATAGGCATCGCGAAGTGTCCTTAATAACCCACGGATTGCTGCTTTGTTTACAAAACGCATTCGAATTAACGCGTATATTATCTGGGCATTATTTGGCAGCTCTGCTGCATGCTAATTGCAGTAAAACTAAATCCATTTTCACTTGTACGTCTTTTCTATCGTGTAGCAGTAATCTACGAATGAAGGAGCGTTCAAGGTCACAGCTCTTTGTGCTCTTTGCGAACCCTAAGATATGATAGTAACATTGACATGGTGTAGAACATGGATAGGCATCGCGAAGTGTCCTCAATAGCCCACGGATTGCTGCTTTGTTTACAAAACGCATTCGAATTAACGCGTATATTATCTGGGCATTATTTGGCAGCTCCGCTGCATGCTAATTGCAGTAAAACTAACACCATTTTCACTTGTACGTCTTTTCTATCGTGTAGCAGTAATCTAAGAATGAAGGAGCGTTTAAGGTCACAGCTCTTTGTGCTCTATGCGAACGCTAAGATATGATAGTTACATTGGCATGGTATAGAACATGGATAGACATCGTGAAGTGCCTACATTGCGTACAAAACGCGTTCGAATTGACGTGTATATTATTTGGGCACTTTTTGAAAGCTCTGCTGCATACTAATTGCAGTAAAACTTAGACCGTTTTCTCTTGAACGTCTTTTCTAAAACTAAATTCATTTTCACTTGTACGTATTTTCTATCGTGTAGCAGTAATCTACGAATGAAGGAGCGTTCAAGGTCACAGCTCTTTGTGCTCTATGCGAACCCTAAGATATGATAGTAACATTGACATGGTGTAGAACATGGAACGGCATCACGAAGTGTCCTCAATATCCCACGGATTGCTGCTTTGTTTACAAAACGCATTCGAATTTTCGTGTATATCATCTGGGCATTATTAGGCAGCTCTGCTGCATGATAATTGCAGTAAAACTTAGTCCGTTTTCTATTGTACGTCTTTTATATCGTGTAGGAGATATCTACTTATGAAGGAGTGTTCAAGGTCACAACTCTAGGAGCTCTATGCGAACGCTAAGATATGATAGTTACATAGGCATGGTATAGAACATGGATAGACATCGTGAAGTGCCTTATATAGCCCGCGGATTGCTGCTTTGCGTACAAAACGCGTTCGAATTAACGTGTATATTATTTGGGCACTTTTTGAAAGCTCTGCTGTATACTAATTGCAATAAAACTTAGACAGTTTTCTCTTGAACGTCTTTTCTATCGTGTAGGAGTTATCTACATATGAAGGAGCGTTCAGGGTCACAACTCTAGGTGCTGTATGCGAACGCTAAGATATGGTAGATACAATGGCATGGTATAGAACATGCATAGACATGGCGAAATTCCTTATATAGCCCGCGGATTGCTACTTTGCGTACAAAACGCGTTCGAATTCACGTGTATATTATTTGGGCACTTTTTGAAAGCTATGCTGAATATTAATTGCAGTAAAACTTAGACCGTTTTCTCTTGAACGTCTTTTCTATCGTGTAGGAGTAATCTACTTATGAAGGAACGTTCAAGGTCACAACTCTAGGTGCTGTATGCGAACGCTAAGATATGGTAGTTACAATGGCATGGTATAGAAAATGGATAGGCATAGCGAAGTGTCCTTAATAGCCCACGGATTGCTGCTTTGTTTACAAAACGCATTCGAATTAACGTGTATATTATCTGGGCATTATTTGGCAGCTCTGCTGCATGCTAATTGCAGTAAAACTTAGTCCGTTTTCAACTGTACGTGTTTTATATCATGTAGGAGTTATCTACTATGAAGGAGCGTTCAAGGTCACAACTCTAGGTGCTGTATGCGAACGCTAAGATATGGTAGTTACAATGGCATGGTATAGAAAATGGATAGTCATCGCGAAGTGTCCTTAGTAGCCCACGGATTGCTGCTTTTTATACCAAACGCATTCGAATTAACGCGTATATGATCTGGGCATTATTTGGCAGCTCGGCTGTATGCTAATTGTAGTAAAACTAAATCCTTTTCACTTGTACGTCTTTTCTATTGTGTAGTAGTTATCTACTCATGAAGGAGCGTTCAAGGTCACATCTCTTGGTGCATTATGCGAACGTTAAGACATGATAGTTACATTGGCATGATATAGAACATGGATAGACATCGCGAAGTGCCTTATATAGCCCGCGGATTGCTACTTTGCATACAAAACGCGTTCGAATTGACGTGTATATTATTTGGGCACTTTTTGAAAGCTCTGCTGAATATTAGTTGCAGTAAAACTTATACCGTTTTCTCTTGAACGTCTTTTCTATCGTGTAGGAGATAACTACTTATGAAGGAGCGTTCAAGGTCACAACTCTAGGTGCTGTATGCGAACGCTAAGATATGGTAGTTACAATGGCATGGTATAGAAAATGGATAGGCATCGCGAAGTGTCCTTAATAGCCCACGGATTGCTGCTTTGTTTACAAAACGCATTAGAATTAACGTGTATATTATCTGGGCATTATTTGGCAGCTCTGCTGCATGCTAATTGCAGCAAAACTAAATTTATTTTCACTTGTACGTCTTTTCTATCGTGTAGCAGTAATCTACGAATGAAGGAGCGTTCAAGGTCACAGCTCTTTGTGCTCCATGCGAACCCTAAGATATGATAGTAACATTGATATGGTGTAGAACATGGAAAGGCATCGCGAAGTGTCCTCAATAGCCCACGGATTGCTGCTTTGTTTACAAAACGCATTCGAATTTTCGTGTATATCATCTGGGCATTATTAGGCAGCTCTGCTGCATGCTAATTGCAGTAAAACTTAGTCCATTTTCTATTGTACGTCTTTTATATCGTGTAGGAGATATCTACTTATGAAGGAACGTTCAAGGTCAAAACTCTAGGAGCTCTATGCGAACGCTAAGATATGATAGTTACATTGGCATGGTATAGAACATGGATAGACATCGTGAAGTGCCTTATATAGCCCGCGGATTGCTACTTTGCGTACAAAACGCGTTCGAATTAACGTGTATATTATTTGGGCACTTTTGAAAATTCTGCTGCATACTAATTGCAGTAAAACTTAGACCGTTTTCTCTTGAACGTCTTTTCTATCATGTAGGTGTTATCTACTTATGAAGGAGCGTTCAAGGTCACAGCTCTAATTGCTCTATGCAAACCCTAAGATATGATAGTAACATTGACATGGTATAGAACATGGATGGACATCGCGAAGTGCCTTATATAGCCCGCGGATTGTTACTTTGGGTTCAAAACGCGTTCGAATTAACGTATATATTATTTGGGCTCTTTTTGAAAGCTCTGCTGCATACTAATTGTAGTAAAACTTAGACCGTTTCTCTTGAACGTCTTTTCTATCGTGTAGGATAGAAAAGACGTTCCTACATATGAAGGAGCGTTCAAGGTCACAACACTAGGAGCTCTATACGAACGCTAAGATATGATAGTTACATTGGCATGGTATAGAACATGGATAGACATCGTGAAGTGCCTACATTGCGTACAAAACGCGTTCGAATTGACGTGTATATTATTTGGGCACTTTTTGGAAGCTCTGCTGCATACTAATTGCAGTAAAGCTTAGACCGTTTTCTCTTGAACGTCTTTTCTAAAACTAAATCCATTTTCACTTGTACGTCTTTTCTATCGTGTAGCAGTAATCTACGAATGAAGGAGCATTCAAGGTCATAGCTCTTTGTGCTCTGTGCGAACCCTAAGATATGATAGTAACATTGACATGGTGTAGAACATGGATAGGCATCTCGAAGTGTCCTCAATAGCCCACGGATTGATGCTTTGTTTACAAAACGCATTCGAATTAACGCGTATATTATCTGGGCATTATTTGGCAGGTCTGCTGCATGCTAATTGCAGTAAAACTAAATCCATTTTCACTTGTACGTCTTTTCTATCGTGTAGCAGTAATCTACGAATGAAGGAGCGTTCAAGGTCACAGCTCTTTGTGCTCTTTGCGAACCCTAAGATATGATAGTAACATTGACATGGTGTAGAACATGGATAGGCATCGCGAAGTGTCCTCAATAGCCCACGGATTGATGCTTTGTTTACAAAACGCATTCGAATTAACGCGTAAATTATCTGGGCATTATTTGGCAGCTCTGCTGCATGCTAATTGCAGTAAAACTAAATCCATTTTCACTTGTACGTCTCTTCTATTGTGTAGTAGTTATCTACTTATGAAGGAGCGTTCAAGGTCACAACTCTAGGTGCTCTATGCGAACGCATTCGAATTTTCGTGTATATCATCTGGGCATTATTAGGCAGCACTGCTGCATGCTAATTGCAGTAAAACTTATTCCATTTTCTCTTGAACGTCTTTTCTATGGTGTAGGAGTTATCTACTTATGAAGGCGCGCTCAAGGCCACAGCTCTAATTGCTCTATGCGAACCCTAAGATATGATAGTAACATTGACATGGTATAGAACATGGATGGACATCGCGAAGTGCCTTATATAGCCCGCGGATTGTTACTATGGGTACAAAACGCGTTCGAATTAACGTATATATTATTTAGGCTCTTTTTGAAAGCTCTGCTGCATACTAATTGTAGTAAAACTTAGACCGTTTTCCCTTGAACGTCTTTCAATCATGTAGGAGTTATCTACTTATGAAGGAGCGTTCAAGGTCATAACTCTAGGTGCTGAATGCGAATGCTAAGATATGATAGTAATATTGACATGGTGTAGAACATGGAAAGGCGTCGCGAAGTGTCCTCAGTAGCCCACGGATTGCTGCTTTGTTTACAAAACGTATTCGAATTTTCGTATATATCATCTGGGCATTATTAGGCAGCTCTTCTGCATGCTAATTGCAGTAAAACTTAGTCCGTTTTCTATTGGACGTCTTTTATATCGTGTAGGAGATATCTACTTAGGAAGGAGCGTTCAAGGTCACGGCTCTTTGTGCTCTATGCGAACCCTAAGATATGATAGTCACATTAACATGCTGTAGAACATGGATAGGCATCGCGAAGTGTCCTCAATAGCCCACGGATTGCTGCTTTGTTTACAAAACGCGTTCGAATTGACGTGTGTATTATTTGGGCACTTTTTGAAAGCTCTGCTGCATACTAATTGCAGTAAAACTTAGTCCCTTTTCTATTGTACGTTTTTTATATCTTATAGGAGATATCTACTTATGAAGGAGCGTTCAAGGTCACAACTCTAAGAGCTCTATGCGAACGCTAAGATATGATAGTTACATTGGCATCGTATAGAACATGGATAGACATCGTGAAGTGCCTTATATAGCCCGCGGATTGCTGCTTTGTTTACAAAACGCAATCGAATTATTACACCCCTACTAGGGGTGTACTCCCTTGTTCATCTTGAAAACTTGGTAGTTCTCTTTCTAAGAACTCCTTGAGTCGGGTTTCTTCGGTAGTGGATATTATCTAGGTGATCTCTCCTAGATAGTCAATGGTATTTATTGCAAGGCTGTCTTTAGGCGGACTTCGTATCGACACGGTTGATGTAACTAGATTTGTAAATATTTTCGTAGAATATCAATTCCGAAAACTATGTCGTAGGATAGCTTCGGCAGGTGATACAAGGGTTCACATATTACGTGGTCTACTACCACAAACTGCAACATGTAGTTTCTGTTAACGGCGACTATCGGCTAGTTGTGCTTTTGCCAAGTGTATGTTAATCCGTGTTGGATTAACGTTGTGATGGATTAACGTTGGATTAAAGTTGATGGTTGTGGGTGGTGATTTCGATTAACCTCGGTCGCTGCCTGCATTGGCTCTTGTCTGACGTTTCGTTGCTGGCTGAAGCCGGGAATTCTTCTGTTGTTATGACCGGTTGTTATCGGTGAATTGGATAAACTTTTTGAGAGTTTTCGCGTGGTATAGCAAGCTCTTTCTATAATGCTTCATACCGTTCGATTTGAGTCACTAGATCTCGAATACTGTTCATCTCATTTTGACGAATATATATTCGGTATCCGAGCCGAAAGTTTGTATATAGTCGGTGTAGGGCTTGCCTAGCGGATAACTCTCCATGCCTACGAATTATTATCTGTAATGCGAGGACGTATTCTTTGCCAGCTTCTCCAGGCATCTGGTAAAGATCTTTTCTTCTAGTGATAGGTGGTAGTCAGCGGATAGGAAAAACAATTTGAAATCAGCAAGGAAATCCTTCCAGGTATCCCATAGGTGTCGATTATTTCGATACCATGCCAGAGCGCTGCCTTGAAACATATCAAATAAGGCAGGCAGAAGAGCGGGATATGGAATTTTGCTGTATTCCTGGAAAGATATCAGTTTTTCTAAGAACTTGATAGGGTCGGTTTTGCCATTAAAATGTAGATTTCATCTACGGGCTTTCTCGCATACCTCTCTGACAGTGTGAAGGGAATGGTGAAGTACAATCGTCTCGGATAAATTTTACAAGGCGACGCTTCTTATCTTCTACCGTCCCGGTCGTATCCAAGTGGAATTTTTCTAACTCGGCGTCAATCTGTTCTTTCTTTAGTTTATAGATCCAGCTTAATCGTAGATATCTGGTATCAGTACCGCTATTTTCCTCGATTAGGACAGGGATCGTAACCTTTAATTCCTTTTCAGTATCCATCTTGCGGGTTTTTATGAAAAAAGGATCGGTCACTTGGAAATAATGTCCAGATACAGGAAATTTGAAGTACTTCGGGCGGATTCCGGTTTGATGGGCTGGATCATCAAACGATGATTTACGTGATTTACGATGATGATGATGTAGGTTTCGGGGGAAGTGGTCTTTCCACTTCAGTCTGGTAGACCTATCTTCACAACCGCTGGTCAAAATAGATTTTTGACGGCGGCAATCGATGCCTGACCTTCGATTTATGGATAAATGACACGTCACACGACGGGTGTGACTGGGTTATCTCTCGGTCAAGTACGCTGCGTACTTCGAAACAGTCGGTCTGAGCCGGGTCCTCAATATATGATCCAGGAGGGCAGATCGTTTAGTTTTACGTCGGTTTTGCCAGAATCGGATTATCCATTCCGGTCTGGTAGACCTATCTCTATAACCGCTGCTCAGACTGGAATTTTGATGGTGGCAGTCGATTCCTGACCTCTGACATACTATCAAATGAGGGGTCACACGATGTGTCTACTCGGTTGCGTTGGCGGTCAGGTATGTTGGGCACTACCGATTGTGGTAATTTTCGATGGAAACGATGTATTATGTTAGTCAGATTATGGATAACAGGTTTTTGATTGGTTACAGCTTTCCGCTTGCGAACGGCACACGTCTTCTTGGAACGGGTACTCGGATAGTATTTCCAGTGGTGGCACTCGATTACAAAATTACATGGTCGGACTTCCTCGGACACCTTCGGAAGTGCTCGGCCGAGGTTCGACCTTATGACTAACAAGTCACAAGGTCGAACAAGGTTACAAGGTCGAACATGCAGCCTCTTCCTCTGTTAACTCGCCTGAAAGTCACTTATTTTACTCGAAAATGTCTACCGTTCATAAAAATGCTTAAAACGGCTTCGGGGGTGCTCGGAGAGGTTTGGCAGTAGTCGCAATCGATTTCTGAGTTCCAGGTACTTCGAATACGACACTCCACAAGCACTTTTCAGTTACGGTGGAGATTTTCACGCGGGACGCTGTTCTTTTACAAGCTTAGTCCCTGCTCGGCCGCCATTTTGTGAGGCTCTCCGTTCGGTGCGGAGTTTTTATTCGAACGCCACTGTCCGTTTATAGTGCAGACAGACCACTTTTCCTTACAGGCGGTTCTGTAAGGGCCACGGGTAGCTGCGAGTGGAGACAAGCAGTAATTCCAGGGGTCACATGACTTATATATTGACCTTATCTAAAGGAATACACAGGTAAATGGTTGCAACGAGTTTTTATTAATTATTCTTCCTAACATCTTTTTCTACTTCTATCTCTTTTTAACAAACAATCTACACATACTATCTACAGGTAATTCAGTCTACCTACGTCATACTTGGTTAATGCTTAAGCGGGAATATTTGGCGGAGTTAGCGTAGCGCGAGGAAATCGTGGCATGAAAAAATACTATGGCGGGGGACCAGCTGCTTTGGGGATGCTAATGAATAACTACAGTGATCAAATGGGGGGTTGTAGCGTAAGCTTAAGAGACCAGTGATTATCAGGTTGGTTACAGTTACAGTTGTAGGGAAGAAGCAACAGCATAAGCAAAATTGCATGCGAAACGGTCGACGGTTCGAGAACTCAGGTTCTAATTGGCAATGGCCATGAATTGACTTACCATACCAGATAAAGTGAGTGAGCGAGCATTTCTAGACTGGAAATGTACGCCTACGAATGTCGGCGTGTATCGAAAAGAATGGGGGACAAGAAGGCCTTGCGACCGATGTCCACCTGGAGAGTCGATAAGAAGACCTTTCGGCCGATGTCGACTTGGCAACGTTGGCAAGAAGGCCTCTCGACCGATGCGCTATATATATATATATATATATATATATATATATATATATATATATATATATATATATATATATATATATATATATATATATATATATATATATATATATATATATTTAAGCCAGGTGCCAAATATATTTTCGCATTTATGCGTTAATATTGGCTGCATGCCGAAGGAGCCGGTCATATATATATATATATATATATATATATATATATATATATATATATATATATATATATATATATATATATATATATATATATATATATTTAAGCCAGGTGCCAAATATATTTTCGCATTTATGCGTTAATATTGGCTGCATGCCGAAGGAGCCGGTCCCCACCGCGCCGAAAATTTATTAAAACTAGAGCTCCTACACTGAAACAGTCAGTCTGTGTCCAAGACTCCCAGCAGACAGAAGCCCCAGCAGCAGCAGCTCCGCCTACTTGACCAGACTAGCATCTGTCGAGAGGCCTGCCAACGTTGCCAAGTCGACATCGGCCGAAATATGTGAACCCTTGTATCACCTGCCGAAGCTATCCTACGACATAGTTTTCGGAATTGATATTCTACGAAAATATTTACAAATCTAGTTACATCAACCGTGTCGATACGAAGTCCGCCTAAAGACAGCCTTGCAATAAATACCATTGACTATCTAGGAGAGATCACCTAGATAATATCCACTACCGAAGAAACCCGACTCAAGGAGTTCTTAGAAAGAGAACTACCAAGTTTTCAAGATGAACAAGGAAGTACACCCCTAGTAGGGGTGTAATAATTCGATTGCGTTTTGTAAACAAAGCAGCAATCCGCGGGCTATATAAGGCACTTCACGATGTCTATCCATGTTCTATACCATGCCAATGTAACTATCATATCTTAGCGTTCGCATAGAGCTCCTAGAGTTGTGACCTTGAACGCTCCTTCATAAGTAGATATCTCCTACAAGATATAAAAAACGTACAATAGAAAAGGGACTAAGTTTTACTGCAATTAGTATGCAGCAGAGCTTTCAAAAAGTGCCCAAATAATACACACGTCAATTCGAACGCGTTTTGTAAACAAAGCAGCAATCCGTGGGCTATTGAGGACACTTCGCGATGCCTATCCATGTTCTACAGCATGTCAATGTTACTATCATATCTTAGGGTTCGCATAGAGCACAAAGAGCCGTGACCTTGAACGCTCCTTCCTAAGTAGATATCTCCTACACGATATAAAAGACGTCCAATAGAAAACGGACTTTTTACTGCAATTAGCATGCAGAAGAGCTGCCTAATAATGCCCAGATGATATATACGAAAATTCGAATGCGTTTTGTAAACAAAGCAGCAATCCGTGGGCTACTCAGGACACTTCGCGACGCCTTTCCATGTTCTACACCATGTCAATATTACTATCATATCTTAGCATTCGCATACAGCACCTAGAGTTGTGACCTTGAACGCTCCTTCATAAGTAGATAACTCCTACATGATTGAAAGACGTTCAAGGGAAAACGGTTTTACTACAATTAGTATGCAGCAGAGCTTTCAAAAAGAGCCTAAATAATATATACGTTAATTCGAACGCGTTTTGTACCCATAGTAACAATCCGCGGGCTATATAAGGCACTTCGCGATGTCCATCCATGTTCTATACCATGTCAATGTTACTATCATATCTTAGGGTTCGCATAGAGCAATTAGAGCTGTGGCCTTGAGCGCGCCTTCATAAGTAGATAACTCCTACACCATAGAAAAGACGTTCAAGAGAAAATGGAATAAGTTTTACTGCAATTAGCATGCAGCAGTGCTGCCTAATAATGCCCAGATGATATACACGAAAATTCGAATGCGTTCGCATAGAGCACCTAGAGTTGTGACCTTGAACGCTCCTTCATAAGTAGATAACTACTACACAATAGAAGAGACGTACAAGTGAAAATGGATTTAGTTTTACTGCAATTAGCATGCAGCAGAGCTGCCAAATAATGCCCAGATAATTTACGCGTTAATTCGAATGCGTTTTGTAAACAAAGAAGCAATCCGTGGGCTATTAAGGACACTTCGCGATGCCTATCCATTTTCTATACCATGCCATTGTAACTACCATATCTTAGCGTTTGCATACAGCACCTAGAGTTGTGGCCTTGAACGCACCTTCATAAGTAGATAACTCCTACACGGTATAAAAGACGTACAATAGAAAACTGACTAAGTTTAACTGCAATTAATATTGAGCAGAACTTTCAAAAAGTGCCCAAATAATATACACTTCAATTCGAACGCGTTTTGTACGCAAAGTAGCAATCCGCGGGCTATATAAGGCACTTCGCGATGTCTATCCATGTTCTATACCATGCCAATGTAACTTTCATATCTTAGCGTTCGCATGGAGCACCTAGAGTTGTGACCTTGAACACTCCTTCATAAGTGAGCGAGCATTTCTAGACTGGAAATGTACGCCTACGAATGTCGGCGTGTATCGAAAAGAATGGGGGACAAGAAGGCCTTGCGACCGATGTCCACCTGGAGAGTCGACAAGAAGACCTTTCGGCCGATGTCGACTTAACAACGTTGGCAAGAAGGCCTCTCGACCGATGCTAGTCTGGTCAAGTAGGCGGAGCCGCTGCTGCTGGGGCTTCTGTCTGCTGGGAGTCTTGGACACAGACTGACTGTTTCAGTGTAGGAGCTCTAGTTTTAATAAATTTTCGGCGCGGTGGGGACCGGCTCCTTCGGCATGCAGCCAATATTAACGCATAAATGCGAAAATATATTTGGCACCTGGCTTAAATATATATATATATATATATATATATATATATATATATATATATATATATATATATATATATATATATATATATATATATATATATATATATATATATATATATATATATATATATATATATATATATATATATATATATATATATATATATATATGAATATATATATATATATATATATATATATATATATATATATATATATATATATATATATATATATATATATATATATATTAGCTTTGAAATTCTTTGCTATTCATATTTATTTTGTGAAAAGTAATCTTGGGTTTGTAGCATTTCATTACATAGAAATAAGCAAATATTTCTTTCTTATTCGTCTATTTGCTTATTTCTATGTAATGAAATGCTACAAACCCAAGATTACTTTTCACAACTCATAACGTGGGCCGGGGTTAACAAATTATACTGAAATATTTGAAAATAAATATTAACAAGGAAAAACAACCCATATTAATTACAATGTCCGCGTAGGTGCTCCTGACCAAGGTGTCACAATAACTTAGATACCTGGAACAAAACAACAGTCTGAGCAACCAATTCGTCAAAAGTTATCATATATCAGAAATTATCTTCTCTGTACATATATATATATATATATATATATATATATATATATATATATATATATATATATATATATATATATATATATATATATATATATATATATATATATATATATATATATATATATATATATATATATATATATATATATATATATATATATATATTCATTAATATTCCCAAAGTTATATTATTATCAAAAATATAAATTATCGTTAGAATGCACTTGTGTCTGTCACCCACAAGTACAATATCAAGCATATGCTGAGCTGTGCAAATATTTATACAGTGGTAAACCAAGGAACTGATAAGAGAATAGGACAAACTTGTGGCTCAAACACTCCACATTAACCTGAACGGCTGAAGCACTCCGTCAGGTATATAGGTATATAGGTTAAAGGTTATATAACAGCGGCTCAAGCACTCCGCAAACCTTACACCTTTAGGTACACACTAAACGGCTCAAGCACTCCGTAATAGTGATAAATAGGAACAAAGGATTACCTACGCAGCTCGGCTATATTTTAACTACCTGTATATTTTAATGAGCTACTTAAGTAATTAAATGTAAAGTCAGATGAACAAAGTCAGACAATGAAATAACAATTATGATATCTGAGAGAAAATGGAATGCTCAGTGAATAAACTCACCAGTTGTAAATATCCAGAAATAAACAAATTCACAGGGCACGATTTGGCACTATTCAATTTTTTGTTGCGTCACACACTAAAATGAATCGACTCTTGTAGGGCATATAGGCTTCAGGCGTTTGTTTACAAAAATGTGCCCGCCAGCATCTTTCTTTGCCTGGCCTGTGTGTATGTTTTCTATCGACTTTATCTTAATGGGTATAGTGTCGCCGTTTTGACAGCGGCCCCATAAATTAGGCAGAGGAAATAAACTTACTTCTTACATATATATATATATATATATATATATATATATATATATATATATATATATATATATATATATATATATATATATATATATATATATATATATATATATATATATATATATATACAGGGTGAGTCAGTTTTTTGTAGACAAACTTTAACAGGGGATAGATCGCACGTTTTTAAAAAGAAAAGTGCCTATAAATATATGGCCGATCTAGCTTCCTAAGGAAGATACAAGGTGTTAAAGTTTCATTTTTTTTTACATTGATGTGTAATATTTTCTGAACGGAATGATATATTCACTAAATATTTTACACATATCTTAACCTGCATAGGATCAACATGTTGTATTGTTCCTGTCGAAAATACTATAGTGGATGTTACTTTTTTCGGGTACTTCGGATATTCTGCATAATGGAACTTTTTTTTCGTACGCCACTGACATTATCTGATACATATTTCTAAAATAACGGCCCCTTAGTAACAATTTTGATCTCTTGTAATTTTGCTCTAACTACGACAGTTTTAGAGATATTGGCCGTTGTTTCTCTGACAGTGTAATGTCGTTATTATATTTTTTTCTCGAATTTTCTTTATGACTTATAAACGAACGCTTAGATTTTTTCATGTTTGGGGGATAATGCCTATTAATTAAGGCGCATAAAACAAGCGGTAAGAATGTTCAAAAACTTGCACAGTGGCGAGGTGGAAGGGGTGCTCCACCCCTTTCGTAAACAGAACATCTACGCCAAAGACTATTTAAAAAAAACTGTTATTTTCATTATCTACATACAGTTTAACAAAAATAATGTCCCTTCTTCTGTTTCGAAATTCCTGTGCGGTTCCTAGTTATTTTGATTTTTAGTGTTTGATATGGTACTAAATTAAGTAATTTATTTATTAGCAATAATAATTATCGGCTAAATATTTAATTCTTTCAACGAAACCTACCTAAATATTGTAACCACTGGGGTTTTTACCAGATTGACCGATGTTGAAATGAAAGGGAGCGTCGGGGTTTGCAAAAATATGTATACATACATAAATATATACACACATGATCTCATAGTCCTGGGTTCGTCGCGTATGCTTTAAAGTTAGAAGGGGAAATCTTAATATTGATACATGGAGATTTAGCTTACCTCATATGCTCTCATGATGTCGGTGTTAATCCTGTATGGCTAAAACCTCACACCATCACTAAGATTCACGAACTAACTTTGTCGGATAATATTGAATTTCGTTGGTCAAGAGATTAATTCAAATAACTTCAAACCAAGATATATATTTAATATTTAACAGAATAAATTACGCTGACAATAAAACATTTACACTAAACAAACTATAAATTTGAACACAACCAGATGCGTCGCGCAAATAATGAATCTATTCATATGAAAACAAAGCTAATCGCTAGGGTTAAGTAGACCTGATTCTAATAGAACAATTTTGAGTGCCTTTCCGCTTATGAAACTATTTGACTTTAAACCCGAATTTACTGTATGAAAACCTGCCGGAAACTACATAATTTTGGCTAAGATTGTTGCTCCAGTCCTCGCTGGGCGGGACCAAATTCGATCTTTCATCCCCTTTAAGTAATACCACTTACCGGGGGTATCTCCACCAATCCACCAATCCTACGGGACCAATCCATATATAAATATAAATCTCCACCAATCCTACGGGACCTACTTTACCCCTTACATTATCTCAGGAAACTATTCCCGTACGCTAACGACATCTGGTTGCAAAATAGCAAGTACACATTTTACATGACATTTCTGAGATTACTCTTTCTGCATCAATTAGTTAGCTGGTCATTTTTCCCATACCCGGAAACCATAAATTAAGTGACGCTTCCAACGGACAACTATTATTTATGGTCGAATCTTTTCGTGACGTTTTTATGGATCCTGTTAATTTTACAATTGGTTTGAGATATTTTACTTTTTGGTAGTTACCCATCTGTTTGCGATTACGAAGTTATGCATTTACGAAGCTATGAAATTTTGACAAGACCGTACTTAAAGAAAATACACTATACAAGATGAATTACTCATTTAATGTGGACCTTCTTAGAATTCTCCGAATAATAAACAAAGGACTTCTTGGGTTGCTATTCCCTTTCCGAACAGAATTATGACCTGCACTTTACCATTTTGTTACATCACCCCCCCCTTAAGAACGGATCAATTTTTTTCAACGACTAATAAATTGATGCGTCAGAGTATCTCTTACAAAAAAAAATGGTCTTTTTCTAATCTTCTTCCTCCGGGTAGCGGTAGGGACACGAACTATAGTTACGTACTCGTGACAAAGTTCCTTTTTCACCATTGTGAAACCTCGGCACATAGTTCTAGCAGTCCATTCACTATTCGTAGATCTTCATCTTGCTCACACACTGATGTTGGAATGTCAGACTGGGAATGACGAAACTATCTGGAACTGCGGAAATGGAATTTCTGGAAACTCCAAAGGACCCTCAGACTGAATGCTGCGGCGTTGCCTCGTACAAATCCACCTCGTTCCTCTACATCTCTACGTGGCTGCAACCGGTATCTCCGTCCATCATGAATAGCTGTCACGGGTGCGCCCTGCTAGGTGGAACCCGATGTCCACTGAAGGAGGTGACTTCTGCTGCTTTCCTGGGATCTCGACTGGTTGGACTGGGTGGAGGGGACTCCGTTAGACTGCTTGGTGTACTCGCCCTGGCATGGTTGAATACAATGACGATGCCTTCATCCCCTGGGATCGCCTTGGAAACAGGATAGCCGTCACCTTGGTCTTGTCTACCTGTGAACTGTAATGTTCAGTTAGATTTATCTGGGCGCAACTGTACAATTAAAATATAACACAAAGTTAATCTCAATGATTCTATCGAGCATGCGGCTAATAATGTATGTTACGATACTGATTTTGGTTCCTGAACATGATTTCTCGTTGCCACCTCATTGCTGGCCCTGATTTCCGGTTCCTTGATCTCTGATATCACGTCATCATCTACGCTTCCTGTCCTCTTCGGTGTTGGTTTGTCTATCTCGGTTGATTTCCCTCTGCTACCCGGGGATGCGGTTACCTGAAACACACTTAATACCTACGTACCTACCTAATTATCTACTACATGTCTACCTTTAGCTATTCCTACCGGTTAACACGATAAAATGTATTTTACTTATTACCATACTCGTCTACCCCAGTGCGATCTCAGATTCTTAGATTACCTTACCATTTCACTTTCTTTTGTACTCGTGAAGGATGCTGAGACATGTTCTTCTGACTATGTCCCGAAATACGCCATCCTGACGATATTCATCCGTACTCAGGTCACTTTTGTCCATGAATTTGTGGGTTGGGTATTGTAAATGCATGCAAAATCCCTTCGACGACTTGTGCCACTAACGGTTAACACGCTCTTGTGTGATGGCGGGCCGGCTATCCACCGAGACACTTAAGCGGCGACCATGGAAAGGTGGTTGTTGTCACAAGGGAACAAGTTGTCGAAAAAATCGTCTGGGCTATTGTAAAATCCAGTTATGGAGGGTTCTCCAATTTTACGGGGGACAAACCAGTGGAACGCACTTATCGTCACGAACCGTCCAAACCGGTACCAGTGCGGATAGGCAAGGGTCCGCATTATCACTTTTGTGATCTCCAATATTTGCGCCCTCTTCCTCTTCGACTTTTTTTTTTCACGTTCGGTGCGCATGCGGCCCTCTCTACTGCTCTCTTCTGTGCATTAGCAAGTCTGCTCCTCATTGCAACAGGAAACCCCTATTATCCATAACCCATCGGCACGTATTTGTATCTGTTCCTGATGAGCGTTGAAAACGTGAATCTTCAAGCGGCGCCCCACTGCAAACTAGCTGTGGTTATAGTTCGGTGGCCTAGGTACAAGGTGATTATCGTATACGCGGGGACGGGGAGTCGGCAAACCCATAACCAATTTAACCATATTGGTTCCCCTATTTACCATAAATTTACCATCCACCAGGGTCAATCTGAGTACCCCGGAGGGAGTACCTATCCTTGTGAAATGCTCGGTCTATCTCCGTGATTGAATTTTCAACTCTGTTATCATTTCCTTTTTTTTTCATTTTATTTACTATTACTCATGGCTTATATACCCTAATTTCTCAACCAGTAGTGAATTGAGATTCCCAGAGTTGATAATTCTACATTTAATATGCTCACCTAACCTGACCGATGCTGAGCATGACGCACCCCACTGGAGTTTACTGTGTACCTACTCGTAAGTATAATCTAATAGACTAATTACTTCCTATATTCTCTTGAACGATCACGTGTATATATATGTCCAGCATACGTCGATTTACCTCAACAGACAATGGCTATAGTAAAATGGTGATTAATGCGTTAAAAAAAAAACAAACTAAAATATCAGCAATGCAGTAACTCGCCATCCGACTGAAAGTAAAACAATTAAATTAGGTTATAACAAACGTGTGGTCCTGCCTCTTTACAACGGCTCCTGGGATAATCTCTGAAAACCTAAAGCTGCAATATAAAATTAGTCAAATTAAAAAAAAAACGATCAACAGTTAACTATCTTTCAGCTTCACATCTGTAACACAGAATACATATTAGTCTCATTTTAAAAGCTGGCGACTTCCTATCCGCGAACTAGTTGATTAGGTTTTATTTTCTAGATTTGAAGTCTACTATCTCAGGTGCTTAATAGCCACCGTTACTTACTTATGCGTTTACGTTAATTTATTTACCAAAACTGCTAGGTACCTGTTTGTTTTCTATGAACTATTTCTGAATAACTATTAATTGCCTAAAGTATTGTATTCTTGGTACCTGCATTGCAATTAATTAATTTCCTGATGATATTATGATGGGAGACTGAGATTTTCCTGTATAATTCTACCTGTATCGATATTTTCTATGTACGATAATCTGATGTCTGACCTACCACTATGAAATATCCATATTACTACTTATAACCACAAACAACTGTTAAACTCTTGTTAAAAAAAATTCGAATTATCTCGACTGGATAATCATTTTATATATATCGTCATCGTTCTGCTTATATCTAAATTTTCTAGCTTTTTCGATTTTTTTTTTTTTTTGATACTTAACTTCTATTACTAAGTTCTCTAATCTAACTTTTCGTTTACTTCACCTATCTTAAATGCTACCTTGACTAACTGGGAATAGCTGTAGAATTCCCGTCGGTACAGTGCAACAACTATTGTTTTTCTTGACTAGGATCCTACACATGAATGGGTATCCTTATATCCTATGGTTCAAACACAGTTACCTGTTACTCTTTTGCGTACCTAGTCGAACCTGACAAATTCTCACCACCTTGAAGTATAATCCAATATGAGTCTTACAACGGAGTCCCGATCCAGAGTAGGTTATCCCTAGCATTGACTCGAAATTTTATTACCTGTTATCTGAGCAGCTGGTGACTCAGAAGACCTTAATTTCTAATTGACCTATTTTCAATCATTTGGACTAATACTTTTATTTTATGCTAAACTTTCAGGCTCGATTTTTTTTTCTTTATTCTGAATACGAGACCTCCGATATTCCCATATTCGCAATTTCTCTTTCACTTTTTGTTTTCGTACTAGAAATATACCGAGTTATATCGGTCACCACAGAAACTTCACACAACATTTTCACACAAACGTATTTCTCATCTATTTCCTGTCGTTCACACGTCATTCATAATAAAACATATATATGAGGCACTAAGAACATCCGATCGCTATGTCCACTTGCGCCAAATATACATGAGTTACTTCGCTCATTCATTCATATATCATAACGTATTATGGGTGATATCTTCGGTACTCATTATTCCTATCTATCCTGATTCGTGGTTTCTGTTCCGATTTATTTCTTCGATGAAATTATTACATTTTCTACTATTTAAAAAATAACTTCGGCGATGTAAATGAATAGAGGGCTCAAAATTTTAACGTTTTAACCTGGATACTATCGGCCGACATTTCTCGTCGGGGATGTTTCTAGATTCTACTAATTGGCGGGCTAGCCCTCGACTTGAAAACGCGTCTTTTGATGCGCATCATGCTCTGGTGACTCATATTTATGCTTTCTTACGTTTATGACAAAAATTAACTGATACAATTTGTGATTTAATCTACTCTTATTTCCACATTAATTTTACAACCCAAAAAGGATAAACCTTGATACCTATAACTTTGTATCGCCTGTAGGTTCCATTTTCCTTTCTTGTGACTTAATTTAATGACTTATGAATTCAAAACAAAATACTCTGAACTAGCTAATTATTAACCACCACGGGGAATTAATTTGGGACTATATTGCACACATGACTTTTTTTTTGAGCACCAGGCTGCGCTGACTGTATCACTGACTGTCGCTGAAGTTACATAGACCACAAATGTCTGAATTTCTACTTGTGTTTTATTCGAACCAAAAGAGATTTCTAAAGTGTCGCTAAAGTTCTTATTTCTGCTGGTTTTTCATTCCTGAAAACTCATGTGGGAAGCGCTCTACTAAATCTGAGATGTACATCTACGGTAATCAAGATCAAACGTTGTTCTACATTTAATTTCTTACAATATTTAATCTAACTGAAATACTTATTGCCTCTCTTCTTTAACTAATTAGGTCTAAATGATTTTATTACCACTATGACTAGTATTTCTATATTGGGAACTCGGCATAGATCTTTATGACTAAATTTGACTTCGTTTATTTCATCTTTAATCCTTGTTACTTTTATTTTAATTTACAACTAAATTTCTTAAGGGGAATTCCGT
Organism: Tetropium fuscum; assembly: GCA_964058915.1. Classification (NCBI taxonomy): domain Eukaryota; kingdom Metazoa; phylum Arthropoda; class Insecta; order Coleoptera; family Cerambycidae; genus Tetropium; species Tetropium fuscum. Next base: position 22,697 of record CAXKVY010004066.1, on the reverse strand, counting down.
GCCAGATGCTGAAATATATTGGCCTTAGTCCTCTATGTTTTATTTTATGATGTGTATTCCCTTTTCGTCTATGTAGTTTTATACCTGTAAAATTACCCTTGCTTCGTTTTACATTTTATTATGTCTTTAACTGAAAATTTCCGAAATATGACATTATTTATCGCTGATTGTTACATGGATCATGAATATTACGCGCAATTAGGTAACCGAGTCTGATACCACAATTTCGTGCCCTATTAATATTCGAGGGATTTCCTAATATATTTTTAACCCGTAAATTATTCTCTGCACTGTACCTCTGCACTTTAATTCTAAGAACATATTTGGGGAATCATATTTGCAGGTATATACATTATCATAAACAATTTGTAATTTCATCTGTGCATTGATATATTATACAATGGGATTACAAATTACCACAACGAATCTGTTTCGTATTCTTTAAAACTAAATCTTGTTCCTCAACAATTTCTTAACACTTTTCCCGTTCATATAATTATCTATGCATCACTTCTCCTAATACCCGCAAATACGTATCCTCCTAGACTCTAATTTCTATCTAATTATTCTAATTATCTCATTTAGAACCTACCATCATTTAACGACCTAAGTCGGAGTTTCGACGGGTTTTCATAGCAAATAATTTTCCTCGTATATTTTTTTAAATCTCTGTACCTACTTTTTACGTTTCTCAAAATTAATCATTTAGCAGTTCTTTGAAGGGACCCTATTCTAATAACATTTTTCTTTTATTACGTACTTTACAAGTTTCTTTCTAAATTTTGTAGCACCGCGATTTTTGACGAATTTACTTTTAATTTCTACAACTGAATTACTTTTCGAAGTTTAAGCAAATCGCAAAAACCCAAAACCTGGACACCACTTTGTAACCACTGGGGTTTTTACCAGATTGACCGATGTTGAAATGAAAGGGAGCGTCGGGGTTTGCAAAAATATGTATACATACATAAATATATACACACATGATCTCATAGTCCTGGGTTCGTCGCGTATGCTTTAAAGTTAGAAGGGGAAATCTTAATATTGATACATGGAGATTTAGCTCATATGCTCTCATGATGTCGGTGTTAATCCTGTATGGCTAAAACCTCACACCATCACTAAGATTCACGAACTAACTTTGTCGGATAATATTGAATTTCGTTGGTCAAGAGATTAATTCAAATAACTTCAAACCAAGATATATATTTAATATTTAACAGAATAAATTACGCTGACAATAAAACATTTACACTAAACAAACTATGAAATTTTGACAAGACCGTACTTAAAGAAAACACACTATACAAGATGAATTACTCATTTAATGTGGACCTTCTTAGAATTCTCCGAATAATAAACAAAGGACTTCTTGGGTTGCTATTCCCTTTCCGAACAGAATTATGACCTGCACTTTACCATTTTGTTACAATATGGTGTGTTAAGGATTCTAAAAAGCCGAAATCTCTTATTCTTTATCTTTTTCCAATGTAGTCAAAATAAATATTTGTTATATCAAGCCTTACTCAAATACAATACTTTTATATGTTGAAATCTGTTAAATTACAAATGTACTTACAATACAATAGATTATTGTGCAGTTGCCAAAAGTCTTAAAAATTTCCTTTAAGTTTTATTAAACTTGTGCATGTATCAATTTCTGTTTCAATTTTTGTTGTTGTTTGCTAAATAATTTCCATTTAAAACTAGCGTATTTGTAACTGTACGTAATAATTGCAACAAAATATTATACTCCTTGGAAAACAAGTAAGCATTATGTCATATTTTGAAACGACAGTTTGACGTATTACAAGTTTATCTACAAACAATTTTGCTTCATCTTGAATATTTTCACTGTTATTAATTATTATTTATAAGATTAAAAAGTTATTTTATGTGATTTGCCAGATTTTAATTAGTGTAACATGCCGTTTACATTTACAAATAGCGAACAAGCCGACATTCATTTTATTTATGGGTTCACAAATGGGAATTCAAGATACGCAGCTAGGGAGTATCGAAGAAGATTTCAAAATAGACGACAACCTCATCATTCCGTTTTTGTGAGTATCCACCGTCGATTTGTTAACCAGGGTTTGAAAAATGTACCCGGGGGCCGACAGAACAACCGTGGACGAGATAGAGACCGTATATTGCGGGAATTTAATAGGAACCCAACGACAAGTAATCGACGTGCTGCTATTGCTCTTGGTATTTCCCAAAGTAAAATTTCCCGGGTTTTAAAACGGGATCACAGACGCCCATATCATTTTCAACCTGTTCAAGGTTTATGTCCAGGTGACGCTGAACGAAGACTTACTTATTGTAGGTGGGTTCTTAACTCCATTCAAAATAATAGGGATTTCTTATCCAATATACTGTGGACTGATGAATCTTGTTTTACTCGTCGTGGTATAGTAAATTTTCACAATCTGCATGTATGGGCACATGAAAACCCACATGCCATTCGACCACGAAGTTTTCAACATGAATTTAGTACAAATGTCTGGATTGGAATTTACGGCAACCACGTGTTTGGACCTTATTTCTTGCCACAACGTGTAAATTCAGAAAATTTCCTACAATTTTTAGAAGAACACCATGGTAATATATGGGAAGTCATTCCTTTGAATTTAAGAAGACAGTCTTGGATTCAACTTGATGGGTGCCCGGCCCATTATGGCAGAAATGTAAGAAATTGGCTAAACAATAACTATCCAGGGAGGTGGATAGGTCGTGGAGGTCCAGTGGCGTGGCCTCCCAGATCCCCCGATTTAACACCACTTGACTTTTTTGTGTGGGGATTCATTAAGGAAATAGTGTATACCACTCCGGTTAATACACTTGAGGAACTTCAAAATCGCATTAGAGATGCTTGCAATGAAATAAGGGTGCATCATTTAGTTAACTTAAGACGTTCTATGATACGTCGCAGTGAAATGTGTATTGAGAAGAACGGTTTACATTTTGAACAAAGTATCTAATTTTATGTATGTAGGTACTAGTGTTATTGTTATTAATTCTTGTAATTGTTATTTATAAATCATTATTGCTAACAATTGTTATTTATTCCACAATTATTATTGTTAATTAAATATTGCTATAAATTCAAAAATGTTTATATCTCCATAAACATTAACATCAATGCTCATCTAATGTTTTTTTTTGTAATTGTAATTACTTGGAAAGAGATAAAGAGATTTCGGCTTTTTAGAATCCTTAACAAACCATATTTAGGTAGGTTTCGTTGAAAGAATTAAATATTTAGCCGATAATTATTATTGCTAATAAATAAATTACTTAATTTAGTACCACATCAAACACTAAAAATCAAAATAACTAGGAAACGCACAGGAATTTCGAAACAGAAGAAGGGACATTATTTTTGTTAAACTGTATGTAGATAATGAAAATAACAGTTTTTTTTAAATAGTCTTTGGCGTAGAAGTTCTGTTTACGAAAGGGGTGGAGCACCCCTTCCACCCCGCCACTGTGCAAGTTTTTGAACATTCTTACCGCTTGTTTTATGCGCCTTAATTAATAGGCATTATCCCCCAAACATGAAAAAATCTAAGCGTTCGTTTATAAGTCATAAAGAAAATTCGAGAAAAAAAATTATAATAACGACATTACACTGTCAGAGAAACAACGGCCAATATCACGAAAACTGTCATAGTTAGAGCAAAATTACAAGAGATCAAAATTGTTACTAAGGGGCCGTTATTTTAGAAATATGTATCAGATAATGTCAGTGGCGTACGAAAAAAAAGTTCTATTATGCAGAATAGTCGAAGTACCCGAAAAAAGGAACATCCACTATAGTATTTTCGACAGGAACAATACAACATGTTGATCCTATGCAGGTTAAGATATGTGTAAAATAATTTAGTGAATATATCATTCCGTTCAGAAAATATTACACATTAATGTAAAAAAAAATTAAATTGTAACACCCTGTATCTTCCTTAGGAAGCTAGATCGGCCATATCTTTATAGGCACTTTTCTTTTTAAAAACGTGCGTTCTATCCCCTGTTAAAGTTTGTCTACAAAAAACTGACTCACCCTGTATATATATATATATATATATATATATATATATATATATATATATATATATATATATATATATATATATATATATATATATATATATATATATATATATATATATATATATATATATATATATATATATATATATATATATATATATATATATATATATATATATATATATATATATATATATATATATATATATATATATATATATATATATATATATATATATATATATATATATATATATATATATATATATATATATATATATATATATATATATATATATATATATATATATATATATATATATATATATATATATATATATATATATATATAAATAATTATAGGCTATATATATATAGATAATTTATAGGCTATCTCGGCACTACACGAGGGGTAGGAAATTCTTAAAAAATATATATATTGCTTTTCGGTATACTTTTTAATGTCGTGTTTTAACACGCCTCCGAAGAGATAATGTCTCACTTGGCTCTGGTTTGTATAAGTATATAAAGGCTACACTCGTACTTGCCTCCGGCAGTGTTGCCTCTGTTAACGTTCACTAGTTTGAGGCAAATAAACCGTTGTGACGACCTTGAATCTATTTTTAGCTGTCGACTACCGAATAAGTATCTATTAGTTTTATTATATTCGTAGACGTTGGGGGATATTTATCTTTAATACATATGAAAATATACACAATGTTTCGGCCTCCGAAATTATCGTTGGGTTTTCCAATTATACCTATGTATGGTTTTCCATATGTACTAAAGTTTCCTTTTCACAATTAAGTGACCATAAATTTAAAAAATGGACTTTGAAGTTATATTTATTATTTCTACAGATAAATAATAGATATTAGGTATTTGCGGAAATTTATTTATGAGTGGCTTTATGATTTGGAAATCAAACACCCCTTTAGTTTTAAATTTTTAAATTTAAAGATAGTGTATAGTATTAAGTGTAACATATCATTGTTTTGAGAAGTAAATAAGATTTAATATTTGGCAAAAAAATCGCAATTTAAGAGAAGACAGTTGAGGGTAGTACCTTCATGTTTTTTTGCCCCAATACAAATTTAAACGTGTAATCGAAGTGGGTAAAAAAGTTTTACCCTCCCGCGCTGACCGATTTAACGCGCCATTTTAACAATAAAAATTATTTAAACCAATGGGTTTAAATAATATTTATTGTATAAATGTGAATATTAAGAAGTAAAAAATCCACATAGCTTTTAAATACTTGAATAAATGTTAATCCATTAGGAAAAAAACGTGAATTTTTTTAATTAGATATGCTTTTGTAAATTAACTTGTTTTCTCAAGTTTTAAATTAACATAAAAACCTGATAATTGCCAAACTAAAAATCTTGTTCACTTCTTGGAACAATTCTTGAAAGGTTTTAGAAGAGATCCCCATTGGAAAATTTTCAAAAAATTGCTTTTCCACTTTGTTATTAACAATCGAAAAAATTGAAAGAAAGTGACAAACAGAAATACAAAAATACTTAAAATTTTATGAAAAAAACTTTATAAATGTCATTCCAAATCGAACAGTTATAAATCATAATTTCCGGTACAGGTTAAGAGAGAAATTCATCAAAATGACATTTGTTGACTAGACTATAATAAGTTCATCTAAAACAGTGCCGACATCGGCTTGGTTCATTTGCTTGATTCATGTTATATTTTCAAGTCACAGAAGGTACAAAAAATAAGGAATTACCAAAAAATAGGTGCTCATTTCTGAATTACCAATCATTATGTCGAAATTTTAGAATTATCATAAAATACAAAATTACTGTTAAATATTGTGTACTTAATTTAATTAGGTGTACAAAATTGTCCTAAGTGGCACATCCCTCGGTTACTCCTTATAACATCAGCTATCTGCCAGTGAAAGTTCCGTCAAAATAATCTTATTATTATTATGAAAGCTTATTATTATCATGAAAAAATTTTGGATTTCTTTTTTAGTTAAATTAACTTTCAACACCCTAGTATCTCAAAAATAAACCCGTCGCGAACCTAAGTATGTATATGTAAACTTTTTTTCTTAAAATCCTTGAAGGATTATGATCCTTTAGGATCAGTATCCAATTATTAAAGACCCTGTAGCTATACACTTACATATTCGGAGTTCTGTTAGCATAATGGTGCTAAAAGGTAAATTAAGGGAACGCTGAGTTTCTAATACATCTATATTTTCGAGGCATATTGATACGACTAGTACACAAAGGCTAATTCGACTGGGCCATTATTTGTAGTATATATGTGTATTAAACAGTAATGCCACATGGTGAAGGTACAGTGAACTACATTGTATAACTGCATATATATAGGTCACTAAGTGACCTCTAACGAAAAATTTGGGAAATGCCTTATTATGACGTAAATATTAAAATAAATCTATTATGCACGTATGTTCGTAATGACCTCCGATTTTTCGTAGTCGCCGCCGATTTTGGAGGCGTGTTCTATGAAAGGTTATATATTTTATATGTCGGTTTCATAATTTGATTTTTTAAAAAGTTTTATTACTTGTTACACGAATAAAACACTTATTTTAACTTATATAATTTATTTGTACCAAACGTCTGGTACAAAATTACAACTAACAAAGTATACTTAAGACTGAACTGACTTGAATGATGTTTAATGACTGATTGACTTAAGCTAAGCTAAGCTCGAATTTATAGGAGATGCTGAGTGGCTTACGTGAGAAAAGTTCCCATATTCTAGAAATAGTTTTATCTATTAGGGTGAAAAGACCAAAGGGAACCGATTTCCGGAGGGTCGAAAAGGTTATAAGATACCAGACGGCATTTCCTTTAAGTAAACTTAAAAATAAATATTTCCTGCAACTGTTTAAATAGTGTTAGATGACAGTTTTATTATTAAATGATTTTATCTTAATAGCTCTGGTATCTTAATTACTTCCTTCTGTTATTTACATCTTGGGTTATATTCTCATATAACAGCTCCATCCCATAAAAAAAGTTGATTCTATAAGATGCTACAACTTTTGGTAACCAATATTATTTATAAAATATTATAACTAGTTTGAAAAACATACTAAGTATTACATATTTAAGCGTACATTTTTGAATTTGTATTTAATTCCAAACTTTCTTCTTCTACAGGTTCTCGTAGGTGGACGCTGGGTCGTCTTCTAGTTAGCCATTGCCTTAAGGTTTTGGCTATTCTATGTTTTGGTGAAGGCGGCGGTGGTTGATCACTGGCACTAGTTATACCAAGTTTCCCTCTTCTTCGTTTACATTTACATACAGTGTACATAACAATAATAATTACAATAAAGGTAATAGTAACATAGGTAAACCATGATATATGTTTTGTTACATATGGTTCATTCATTAACTTATCTAATTTATCTGAGTATTGCTTAAGTTTATCTTTAGCTATATTCAAATCTTCCATGTTCAGGTTACTTAATTTAAGTGGTTTTAACTCAGGTAAATCATGTTTCCTAGGTAAGTGATTACAACACTCAAAAGGTATTGAAATAGGATGATAAGCGTAATTCATGTTTGTTCCATAATCTACAATTGGTTCTGCACGAACTCTAGTACTTCCTATAAAGGCATTACAATCTGGTTGTAATTTTAATATTGAGTTTACGTTAATTATTATACTTTTAATTTCTTTATTAGGACATTTGATTGTTCGGGTAGTGGATCCGAAACTGATATTAGCCATTTATTTTTCTCAATATTTTAGAAATTGTAGTCAATTGCAAATAGTACTGCTGTTTGGCATGTACGAGGTAATATATTTACATTCTTTGGTATTTGAGCTTCGCATATTGCATCGCTATCTATAGGGTATGACAACATATTCGAGCACAGTTTTGTATTAATATCTAATGATTTACAATTATTGATATCTGGAATTGATACAAATGACAAGGAATCTTCTTTTGCAATATATTTTTGATTTATAGCAAGAATAATATATAATCCTGTTCGGTTGTCAAAAATAGGTATTGGATACAAACGATACATTGTATAAGTTTCTGGTTCTACTAAGGGGATTTTTAGTACAAATACAATTTTCGATTCTATCTGAAATGCCTGCAATTCTATAATATCCAAATATTTTGCAATTTGTGATGACATTGCTGATAGAGGTAAGTTGTTTTTATTTAAAGATTGTGATATCTTTTGTAAAGAAGAGACCATGTCTTGTGTAGTTATAATTGAATTGTGTAGTATTTTCAATCTTGCAAATGTTACAGAGTCTAAAATGTCATCTAAAGTACTTTTCAGGAACGTGTAGCTTTCTAATAAAGATTCACATAATTTTAATATTTTTACTTGCACTGTTAGGTGCCAAACGTCTCCTGATATGTCGCGAATAACATTTTCTATTTCTTTTATATCCTTATTAAAGGTTTCTTCGTCTATTCTTAATTTTTGAATTGTTGAATTGAAACTTTTCATAACTGACGTAGTTACGGAAATTTGGTTTTTCATTAGAGTTTCCAAGTGACGATCATCTTGATTTATTTTATTTATACAATTAACGTAATATTCGCCATCAGAGGCATCCAGGTTACCTAATATCGCTTTCCAGATTGATCCTACTCCATTTAGGATACCGCGAATATATCTTTTTGTATCTGGGTATATTTCCGAAATTTTTTCATGAATTAATTTTGATATTTGTCTTAAAGATTTAACATGATTTAACAACAGGTTCGTTTGTACAGAATGTTTAATTTTATTTACAAATTGAGTCATACGGGGGTCATCGTCTGGGGGTGTCGTTATAATGTCATCTAGAAAGTCATCGTTATAATCAAGAGCTGTTTTTATAGGCTCCAAATCTTTGTATACTAGTAGTCCATTTTTCGTTAGAAATTTTTACAAAGCTTTCCTCGTGGTAATATATTCCTATCGTATTATTAATTGGTGTAATGGTGTATTGTGGGGTAGCTGCTACAAATAGCAGACATAACCTGAAAATAAATTTTAATTTTCAGAATATGGTTGGAGTCTGTCGAAATTTATTTTAGTAGTTTGATTTGTTTTAGGATTATAAAGTGAAGTGAGTTCTTAAATATTTCTTTAATTTCGAATGGTCCATTAAATTTGTTTGCTAATTTCTGTTAAGTTTTCTGTTACGTGTTTATCAAATCGTTCTTTGGCTTTTTCTTTCTGAAGGTTAGTTTTAGCGCGTGCAATTTTATAATAATATGACATACGGTTATTTACGGGTATTTAGATATTACTTCTATTTCATTATATAATGTCTCTGGAGGATGACTTGAACTATGTCCAAAAACTAGTTCGTATGGTGTGAAACCATGAGTTTTATTTACTGAGTTATTATGACAAATTACAGCATAGGGAAGAATTGTAAGTGGGTGTTCGTTGGGATTTTCTGATTTAGTAGCTCTAATCATTTCTAATAATGTTGCGTGAAATCTTTCTATAGATCCATTTGTTTGGGGATGACTAACACTAGAAAATGTAATTTTAATATTATACAAGGTGCATAAGTCTTTAACTAATGCGTTATTAAATTCAGTACCTTGATCGCAATGTATACGTAAGGGTGTAACCGTAGTGCTGAAAATATACGAGGAGCGTAATTACAATGGATTTTGCTGCTTTATCTTTAATGGGGTAAGCTTGTGTAAATTTTGTTAGCTCGTCGCGAACAGTAAGTACATAATTTCGCGATGGTATCTCTAATATATCTATATTTATTCTTTCCAATGGTGTTTTAGGGGTTTCAGTAATTACTAGGGAGTTATCTAAATTTTTTCTAAGTACCTTTGTTTTTTGGCATATCTCACAATTTTTTATATAGTTTTCTACATTTTTAGTTAGACCTTTCCAATTATATTTGTCCTTAATTCTACGAATAGTTTCATTGATTCCGCGGTGTAAATTTGCTTTGCCTGAGTGAAATTGATCAAGTATTATTGGTATTTCATCATTATCTGGAGTTTTAACTACATTTTGACATGCTGTGAATTTAATATCCTTTTCTGTAAATATAACATTTCAAAACTGGGTAAATTTAAATTATTTTCAACGAAATACGTATCTGAATCGTTAAATACGTTTAGATCTCTAAACAGTGTTATAAAAAGTGTAATATTTTCTATTTCTTACAGTTTTACTTGTTAGAATATTAATTTTGTTTTCACGAAAGTCTGGGTCTTCTTCGAATATATCCTCAATAATTTTATAGTGGATATCTTGTAATTCATTCTTTTGGAAAAACGTTACTATGTGTTTATGACTTTTATCTAAAAGCTGGTTATTAGTAAATTTAATTTTAGAGTAATCAATTAAATATTGTGTTTTGTACAGGTTCACAAATCTGTATAATTCTTCTACAATCATGTCTGGTGTGATTGCAGTAGGTCCTTCATCTTCGGTTTCTGAATCATCGCTATTTGATGTTAGAATTTTCGTGTGATATGAAGCACATTCTTTAAAATAGTTTATTTTAATTCTAGAAATAGCGTCAGAATTTTGATTCATTCTTCCAGGTTTATATTAAATTTCATAACTATATTACTCAAGTTTTAATAGTCATCTTGCTAATCTGCTACCAGGATCTTTAATAGATAGTAACCATGTCAATGGTCGATTAACAGTTATTAATAAAAATTGTCTACTTTACAAATATGGTCTGAAATGTTTTACAGCCCATACGATTGCTAAAAGTTCTCTTTCTATTGTTGAATATTTAGTTTCTGCACCACATAAAGTTCTAGAAGCATAAGCAATAGGAAGATCTCTATTAGGAGGACCTTGTGAAAGAACAGCGCCTATGGCAAATGCGCTAGTGTCAGTAGTTAATATAAATGGTTAATCGAAATTCGGGTAAATTAAAATAGGAGGAGAGATTAAAGCATTTTTGAGTTGTTGAAAAGCTTGTTGGCTATCAGAATTAAAATTAAATTGAATATCTTTCTGTAATAATTTAGTTAACGGTTTTGATATCTTTGCAAAATTTGGTATAAAACGTCTATAATATCCTGTAAGATCTAAAAATGATTTTATATCTTTTGGGGTTTTTGGTTGTCGAAAATTCTGTATACAATCAATTTTTGCAGGGTTAGGTTTAACACCTTCGGGAGTAATTAAATGTCCTAAATATGCTACTTCTTTTCTGAGAAATTCGCATTTGTCTGGTTGTATTTTAAGATTTGCGTCTTTAAGAGGTTGAAAAACTTCAGTTAAAGGGGAAATATGTTCGTGTATAGTTGGGGATTATTCAATAATATCATCCATGTAAACAAGACATCTTTCATTCTGAATTCCTAATAAAATATTATCCATAACTCTTTGAAAAGTTGATGGGGCATTCCTTAAGCCAAATGGCATACGAACAAATTCGTAGTGTCCATTTTCTACAGAGGAAAGCGGTTTTTGAAATATCATCGGGATTAATTTCTATTTGGTGAAAACCTGATGCTAAATCTAATGTTGTAAAATATTCACATTTTCCTAATTGGTCTAAAAGATCTGAAAAGTTAGGTAAGGGATATTTATCTTCTACAGTTAATTCGTTTAATTTTCTATAATCTATAACAACTCGCCATTTTTGTTTTCCTGAGGCGTCAAGTTTTTTAGGTACTACCCAAACGGGTGATAACCAAGGAGATACAGAGTGTTACACCTTGTAACATTTTCGATATTTGCGACTTTACTTCTTGTTGATGAACATGAGGATATCTATAAGATTTGGTAAATACGGGTTTCGCATTATTTGTATCTATAGAATGTTTTATCTGGTTAGTGAATGTTAAATTGTCACCTTCTAAATAAAATATATTTGAAAAATCTAAACATAGACTAGTTATTAAATCTTGTTCTGCGCTGTTAAGGTGTTCTAGTCGTAATTGATTTCGTATTTCAAAATCTCTGTCAGTTATTTGTGTTTGATTTGAATTATTCTCGGGATTAAAATTTAACATTAACTCAATATCTGTTATTGGTTCTAATTTTATATCTGTAAACTCGATATTTTTTGGTATTGCATTTGCATTTAATATCGACGTTAGAAATTCACCGTTTTCGTTAATTTTAACTATAGCATTTGGTATACGTACTCTTTCTTTTTCTTGTCCTAATAATATTGCGTCAGTATTTTTTAAATTACATTTTAATTTGTAAATTTTCTCAACTCGTGGTTCGATTGAAATCTGTTTTTTTATTAATGATTCCTTAATAAATTTAGGTGGTTTTAAGATAGAATCTCCGTCTGCTTTAAATAATGGAAGTGTTTTAAAATTAGTAATTAATTGTTTATTTTTCAAATCTACTATGCAATCATAATGTTCTAAAAAAGTCCGTCGAATTCAATATCTAAATTATAAATGTAGACTTTATGCGGATCTTCACTTTTAAAGGGAATAAATGTTGATTGATAAATGAAAATTTTTTGATTTGTTATACCTTGAATTATAACGTTTTCTGGATTTATTTTAGGAAAATTTTGAACAGTATGTTCTTTAAAAATAGAAAGTCCTGCACCGGCATCTATAAGTATTTTAAATTTATTAGTGATGTCTGTAACGTAATATAGATTTCTTGAATTTACTGTGAGTAAGGGGTTTAGAAAAAAGTTTGTTCTGGGAAGTTCAGATCTGGATTGTAATTGTCTAAATTTATCACGTTCATTTGCGCTTGTAAGTTCGTTATTTCCGCTGTGTCGTTTTGCATGATCGGAGGTGGTTGATCTGTATCTTGATCTGACCGAAAATCCTCATAATTATCAATAAATTGTTCGTTTGAATTAATATGATGCGTTCTCGGATTATTTCTAAAATTATTTGTCTGACTTGTCATAGGTCTAGATTGCTTAAAGTTTTGTTGAAACGGCATAGAACGTTTCGTATTAGAGTTTTGCGTATTATAATTATTCCTAAAATTGTTATTTTGTGGATTTTGTGAATTATTTGTTTGATAATTGGGTGAATTTTGAAATTGTTGGTTTGGTGTTTGTATTGGTTGATTTCCGAACCGATTTTGTGATTGTGGTTGACGACATTCATTAAATAAATGACCATTTCGTTTACAAAAATTACAAAACTTATGCTGCATATTCTGCGTATTATTTTTTCTCTGTTCAAATGTCGATTTAGTACTGGTGCCTTGATTTTGGTTTTTACCGAATTTTTGGCTTTCGAAATATGATAATTGCAGTTCTCGTCTTATGCGATTGGAAGCATCTATCATGTTTGTTGGATTACTAGCTCTAATTAATTGTCCTAATTTAGGTTATAGTCCTGTAAGTAATGTATTTAACGTCATTGTATCTAGTAGACACGTTTGAGCTGCTTTTTGTTCGGCACTTAAGTTTGATTTTTGTACTGCCGCCTGCATTTTTGAATTATGCATTTGTAATCTCGAGAAAAATGTCATTGCGGATTCGTTAGGTAATTGTTTAATACGTTGTGAATCTTGAATAAGCGAGGTAAGATCCCTGGAATCCCCGAAGTGCGCATTTAATGACTCTTAATTTCAAACCAACTTTCTGCATTTCGAGAATTTACCAATCTACCTCTCAATTTATTTTTAATATGTAAATTTAAAAGTATTGTTTGTTTATCTACTGCCATGCGTTGTGCGTGGTCGCAGGCGTTTAAAAATATTTGGTCTCCCTCAAATTCGGGAACAATTGAAAATATTGCAGACGTCTATAAGGTTCGATAATTGCTTGAGGGTCAGTCATTTTTAAATTTGTTTTTTTAATTTAATTCAAGAGATTTTATTTATTTTCAATTTTTTAGTTGCGTTAGTTGTTATGTAAATATATAAGAAAATATATAAATTCGTCTCGTATAACGATTAAAATATAAAAATACGTAAATAATAAAGATGATTCAATGATTTGCACATACATAAATAATTCGATGCTCATTGGAAAGTGTAATTGGAACGTTGGGAAGTGCAGTTCCACTCGTCGTTTTCTGCCAGGGGTTTCTCTAGGAGTTCCTAATCCGCAGGACAAAGAAGAACTCTTCTTGATTCGTTTCCAGCAAAAGGTTGGAACCTACCAACGGAAGTAAGGACGGTCTCTCCAGGTATTGCTGATCGAGGAAGTTAAGCAAATCCTTGTTCTCGCCTCGGTTACAATCAAGTTGGAATGACACACTTGTTCTTCTGTTGTTCTGGAATCCTACAGCGACTGCGCCAATTTTTATATGTCGGTTTTATAATTTGATTTTTTAAAAAGTTTTATTACTTGTTACACGAATGACGATACACGATATATATATATATATATATATATATATATATATATATATATATATATATATATATATATATATATATATATATATATATATATATATATATATATATATATACAGGGTGAGTCATTTTAATATACATATGAAAATGTCTCCTCCAGACAATGAAAAATCCGACGAAAGACGATTCCAGACGAAAGTTTTTTTGGTTTGAAGGGAGACATTTGTTGCCCATAATCCCTTTGACCTTGGGTCAAGGGTTCAAGGTCATTCAAGGTCAACTTTGTTTCTTTAAATGCAACCCCCCATTTTTTACATTGGCAATCGATTGTACGTAAAAAAACATGAAACTTTTGTCCGAACAATTTTTTTCCAAATCGCACATGTCCCGGAATAATTCAGTTACCAAGATTTGAATTTTCAATTTTTTTTAATTAATTAATTTTGAATAATTAATTAAACAATTAAATAAGAATGGTAATTGATTCCTTGAAAAATTGTGCAGACTTTTTGTCTTCTATGGTTTTTTGAATAAGCTTACGATTCGCCATTAAAAAGAACAAGAAAATTTGAAAATTCAAATCTTGGTAATTATATAATCTTGGTAATAAAACCGGAGGAGATATTTTCATCCGAAGATTAAAATGACTCAACCTGTATATATATATATATATATATATATATATATATATATATATATATATATATATATATATATATATATATATATATATATATATATATATATATATATATGCGTATTAACCGGCATTATCACGCCCAAATCTGTACGTTTCTAGGAGACCTACTCACGAGGCTCGCTTCCGGGCTTAGTAAAACTTATCTATATATTTAAGTAGTAACGTATCCTATAGGGTAATTCAACATTATTTTCGTTTTCTTAAAGGGCTTGGTAATGCCGCTATTTACCTTAAAATATACAATTTTAGTTCTATGAGATTCCATGTAGAGGGCACACTAGTAGAGCTGTATATACTGTGAATATATAAGACCGATTCTCGGAGGCCCAGTAAATTAGTCGCAGTATACGTAGCCCGAAGACTTGGCAATAGTGCATGTGATACGGAAGTTGTACCATTTAGGAAGTTGTACCAAAACAATCTTTTGTAATTTTCAATAATAATTTATCACTAGAAATAAAAATTGCAAGGCGTGATATAAAGTTAAAATTTAATTAAAAAAGAGGTATATTTTTAATTTGATTAAAATAACTAAAACAATAAAACACCTTAAACAACATAAAATGAAAATCTTTTATTGCATTTTATTTTATTATATTTTACATTTGAGACAATATTTTGTAATTTTCAAGAATAATGAAAAAAGGAATTTTTTTATCAGACTTAAAAATTAAAAGTTAGGATTATTATTTGTTTTTGAACGAATTATACACTACTACGTTTTAACTTTAACCCAAATGTTATCCTTTAGAATATCTCTGTATCGTGAAATTAGCTCCTTGCATTCTCCTTTTTTTGGAGTAATTTTTTCCTTTACGTAATCTCGAAAATTTTACAAAACTCTTTTTTTTAGCTTCGGTCCATCGTCCACGAGTCTGTTTTCTATTTTCTGAAATATGTAATAATAATGTACAATAAATTACCTACTAAACCTACCTACATAGTGCACATAAAAAAATCTTTGATGAATTTTCGATGAGTTATTTTTATTTATATATATATATATATATATATATATATATATATATATATATATATATATATATATATATATATATATATATATATATATATATATATATATATATATATATATATATATATATATATATATATATATATATATATATATATATATATATATATATATATATATATATATATATATATATATATATATATATATATATTAGCTTTGAAATTCTTTGCTATTCGTATTTGTTTTGTGAAAAGTAATCTTGGGTTTGTAGCATTTCATTACATAGAAATAAGCAAATAGACGAATAAGGAGGAAAACACACTTACCAGTGCTATATCTGGACACACATACGGAAATGAACCACTATACACACGAAAACGAACCACTTAGAAGTTGTACAAGTTCTTTCACCTTTCTTGAGGATCTTCAGAGCAGTATACGATTTATTTCATTGATCATTTATACTTGAATTTAAAATATTAATACTTCAACACTTGCAGTGACGTTTTATGACATTAGTTTTTGACGGAACTCAAATTCTTAGAATACACAAACCTAGTCTACTATTTATATTTGTTCTATTTGAACATATTATATATAAAAGCATTAGGCATACAGTTATCCAGAAGATGTTAAACTTTAAAATGCATAAAATCTTGTTGAACCTATTGAAAAACAACTACTTTTTCCAACTATATGCGGGAAAATATTGAATTACATATACAATAGAGTTCTGAAGCATTCAAAGAGGGAGTGATACAGAAATTGCTTGCTTAGTCAAAACTAAAATCATTTGTTGGTTGTATGTATTAATTGTTTCTTCGAAAATTCGAAAAAAATCCAATTTTCACCCTGGATATATTTATTAGCTTTGAAATTCTTTGCTATTCGTATTTGTTTTGTATATATATATATATATATATATATATATATATATATATATATATATATATATATATATATATATATATATATATATATATATATATATATATATATATATATATATATATATATATATATATATATATATATATATATATATATATATATATATATATATATATATATATATATATATATATATATATATATATATATATATATATATAGTTATAATATATCTTATATATATATATATATATATATATATATATATATATATTATAATATATCTATATATACATATATATATATATGAGCACATGAGGAGATCATTTTGGAATTCGGACCTCGTCAGCACCATTGTTATTGATTAAGTCAGTAAATATCATTTTGAAATTTTTGATCTAATCTCATTTCTCTCTAATATATCATAACTTATACTTCAGTAGTTCAACAAAACCCTGAATAGGGGGCGTTCGTCTTCATTTTATACAGTACATATATTAAGAGAGGATGAGATCCCTCGAAGTGGCAACATTGATCATTGCAGTTCTCCTGTGAGAGGGACCTTGACCGAGCATAAACTATAGGTAGGTATTAAATTACAATACAAACATTGTTAACTCTTGATATTTGCGGTAAATTTTTTAAGACGTTCATTATGTGATATGATGACTGGTTTTGCTAATATGAAGTAGGATTAGTTTAACTTATGAATGAATT
This sequence comes from Tetropium fuscum, assembly GCA_964058915.1. Classification (NCBI taxonomy): domain Eukaryota; kingdom Metazoa; phylum Arthropoda; class Insecta; order Coleoptera; family Cerambycidae; genus Tetropium; species Tetropium fuscum. The sequence goes on along the minus strand of CAXKVY010004066.1, from coordinate 5,098 downwards.
AATATTTAAATACACATGTTTAGGTACTATAATAAAATATTTCTTTTGCTTTTTTAAGAGCAAATAAATAAAATATGCACTGCATAAAGAAAGTGTTAAATTGAATGTACGATATTTTTGTTTCTACGCAACCGAATCAGGTCGCCTTTGGAGGGCAGGGTGAGTTACTTCAACTACTCTGTAAGTAGTAAAATATGGTCCATATTTATTATCGAATTATGAGTATACAGGGTGTTTAAGAATGACGTGTTAATAAGGTTAAGTTTTGAACATCCTGTGGATGGTTTACATTTAAATATAATAAGTTGAAGTTGCCCACGGATTGGTTGCAATATATGCAAACATGCTTTCTCCTAATTCGAGAAATTTTTCTATTGCCTGATTGTATGTGGCTAGTATTGTTAACTATTTCGTGTGTATTATTTGTGCTGCTTATTGGTGTTTGCGCTTCATTCGTGTTGATTATTAGTGTTTTATTTTCATTAATTGTTGACATTCGTTCTTCAAACTCTCTTTCAATTAAAATATCGGATGGTTCCGGAGAAAGGAGACCCGAATATAAGTCTGCGAACGAGGTTCATAATCGGAATCAGAGTCATTAACAACTTCTGAAAAGGAACTTTCTACAATTAAAAGAAAATGTAAACATAAAATTCTGTCTAAAACCTAAGTACTAGATCATATTTATAATCAGATGAAAGTCACTTAAATTACCTACTTATATGCTTAAAATTTTCTATTGTTTATGATAATCCCCATTAAGAAATTCCCTAAAACTATTTTAATATAAAAACGCCCAGTAAAAATTCAGTAAGTATAGAGTTTTCAACTGACATTAGACGTGTCTAGTTGTTCAAATTGAAATTCAAATTCTGTTGCTTATAAAAAGGAATAAAATTTTGTGAATTTTCACTGTTTTCTTTTTGTTAATTTTAAAAATGTTCATATGATTTTATATGATCATGTTCTAGTAGCAAAATATTTTTAGAAAATTAAAAATGTTTAATAAAGATTAGCAAAAATAAGATGGAAATTAAATTTAGTTCTAAGAAATTTTTTTCTCATAGGAAATGGCAGCAGGTCTTGTAATTGCTGCTACACGTTTAGAAGAGTTTTCGCGTGTCTTCTCCTAGTTATGTTACTTATTTTGAAAACACCTAGTACCTGTCAGCAATTTTAAGAAAGACATTTTTTTTAGTTGGCCTTGCTTTTATAGTATTTATAAATCCTATTCATATTATATTTCAAATAGTGGTATGTGTGTGTAGACGCTAACCGATAACTAAAAAGTAAAAAGTAGTTGAGAATCATATTTAATAATGCGAGGACCTGAATATGCTGTTCGTATTTTTCGTTAGTTAATTTTTGTTCGTAAATAAAGTGGTGTAATACCCATGTAAAAATATTTAAAATTTTGAACCCCAAATGAAACAACTGATGGTTTTATACGTAATATACGTTATATGCATAAAACCCAAAAATGAATTTAGATCTTGAATATTTCAGATATGATTCAGCAAACATCAGATCAGCAATTTTTAGTTTAAACAAAAACGAAAACAGTTCAAGGTTTTTAAGTTATTATTTCAGCAGTATTAACAAGGACTTATTATACAACTTATCTACATAATTTAAAACTGTTTAATGTAACAAAGAGAAATTAGAAAATAATTTTTTTATTCAAAAATCACAATCACCTTGGAAATTATTAATTATATTTGTTAATGGTGCACCATGTGTGTTACAAATTTTACCCTTTGACTTAGGTATTATAAATAAAGTACCCAATGTAATAATGCAACAATATTGTTGCCTTTGTACTTGATACCTATTTTAATTTCATCTTGATATTTCTAGCCGTTTCTGAGGAAAATGGTCCTGACGGACAGACAGACAATAAAATGACCCTATAAGAGTTCCGTTAGTACCCTAGGTACGGAAACCTAAAAACATTTTATTAGTACGGAACCCTTTAAACAACATATTTTTTTGCATTCATAGCCGATTTGTCGCTAAATAGCCCTTTCAAATTTTTATTACATGTAGGTACCTTTTATGAGAATTTGAATTAGATTTCGAATAGATATTTTATATATGTATGTAAATTATATAGTAGGTAGGTACACTAAAACTGCCCGTTCCACCATTTTTATTTTTATTAGTTTAAACTTTAAGATAGCTCCTAAATATAGTATGATATAGATGATGCAATGCATTGGTCACGGTAGGTGCCGCAGGGTGCGATGTGATGACTTTATAAATATTGTTTTAAAAAACCGCATTATTACTCAATAATAATTTCCAAATACTAATTTTATTTTAATTCAATTTAATACAAATACACTAAACTAATGCAAAGAATATGAAACTGAAAAAATACTAAAAACTAAAAATGCGTAGGTAACTTTTTCTACACAATTTTTTACGTTTTGATTTTTTGTTAAAATTTTCTGTGTAAATTGAAACGATAATGAAGTTTCTCTGAAAAAAAAAAATTCTTGGGAAGGTTAGATACTTTCTGTAAATTTTGCTCTCATGCTGATGAAATACCTTGTAAATAAACGGTAGCATTCTGCGACCTAAAATGAATTTCTTAGTTCATAACTGTCAGTATTAGTTAACAAAAGATGATTGAAATTCATTTCTCGGATAAATAACCCGCTAACAATAATAAGAAAAGCGGCAACATCGCGGGATCTCGTCTTGCGCTATTTACATTATTATATACATGAAGGGATATCACCTTACCTATATTTATAAAGGATCTCTGAGTGACAGAGATGTTTCACATAAAAATTAAAATTGAAATACTTTACCCCTTTGTTTGTGCCCTTAAAGAAAATTAACTTTTAAGGTATGTTCGATAAGCATATTACAAATATACGAATTTTATATAGTAGATCGCAGGTAGTCTACAATATGTAAGGATATCAGGTTGCATTGAAAATGAGTATATATATATATATATATATATATTATATATATATATATATATATATATATATATATATATATATATATATATATATATATATATATATATATATATATATATATATATATATATATATATATATTATATATATATATATATATATATATATATATATATATATATATATATATATATATATATATATATATATATATATATATATATATATATATATATATATATATATATATATATATATATATATATATATATATATATATATATATATATATATATATATATATATATATATATATATATATATATATATATATATATATATATATATATATATATATATATATATATATATATATATATATATATATATATATATATATATATATATATATATATATATATATATATATATATATATATATATATATATATATATATATATATATATATATATATATATATATATATATATATATATATATATATATATATATATATATATATATATATATATATATATATATATATTAGCTTTGAAATTCTTTGCTATTCATATTTATTTTGTGAAAAGTAATCTTGGGTTGGTAGCATTTCATTACATAGAAATAAGCAAATAGACGAATAAGAAGGAAAACACACTTACCAGTGCTATATCTGGACACACATACGGAAATGAACCACTATACACACGAAAACGAACCACTTAGAAGTTGTACAAGTTCTTTCACCTTTCTTGAGGATCTATTTTATTGATCATCCATACTTGAATTTAAAATATTAATACTCCAACATTTGCAGTGACGTTTTATGACATTAGTTTTTGACGGAACTCATTCTTAGAATACACAAACCTAGTCTACTATTTATATTTGTTCTATTTGAACATATTATATATAAAAGCATTAGGCATACAGTTATCCAGAAGGTGTTAAACTTTAAAAAAATTTTAAAGTTGCTTGCCCAGGACAGATGTAACAAAGCATAATTTTGAGTAACTTTAATAAGGGTATGTATCTCCAAAAATATTTGGGTTAGTCAACCAATTTACGAATTCTAAAAACTCGATGCAAAATTTGCAAAAAGTCGAACTTGTCAAATTTGTCAACCTGCGTCTCCCAGTCTCCCATGTGTGGAATATGTCTCCTATTTTAACTGAAGTGCTTTAATTTTTTTACAAACATAAAAGTATGCTCTGTTTTTGAATAATTTTTCTTTCGAATAAGTGAAGTATTACCGATTTTCTGATTGTATGCATCTTTCAAGTTTTTCGAGTCTTTCAAGGAAGATCAGTTTTTGTCATTGTATATTTTTTTTAACCAGAACAAGAATGTGTAATATATATATATATATATATATATATATATATATATATATATATATATATATATATATATATATATATATATATATATATATATATATATATATATATATATAACTATATATATATATATATATATATATATATATATATATATATATATATATATATATATATATATATATATATATATATATATATATATATATATATATATATATATATATATATATATATATATATATTTTAACTGAAGTGCTTTAATTTTTTTACAAACATAAAAGTATGCTCTGTTTTTGAATAATTTTTCTTTCGAATAAGTGAAGTATTACCGATTTTCTGATTGTATGCATCTTTCAAGTTTTTCGAGTCTTTCAAGGAAGATCAGTTTTTGTCATTGTATATTTTTTTAACCAGAACAAGAATGTGTAATATATATATATATATATATATATATATATATATATATATATATATATATATATATATATATATATATATATATATATATATATATATATGTTAAATCACTGATTCTAAATTTAACTTTTTAAAAACAACTAATTTAATTTTGTAGATAACTCGAGCTATCTCTAATAAAAATACAAAAGGTTGAGTTGCTTGTAAACTTTACTGCGTGTTGCGAGTATTACAACTAGGTGACAACTAACTTTAAAAGGGGGTCTACAAGTATTTATATACTCTGGTGAGCTAACTCAGCAGTGTCAGATTAGTACAACAGTAATAGCAATTCTTTGAATTGACTGTAAGATTAAGCCTATTTAGCAGAATACATGTGAAACATAACAAGTACAGGATGC